>OX276335.1:168608196-169085817 GCA_946251815.1 Dasysyrphus albostriatus
CTCTAGTGTCTGAAGACAACACCATCCAGCTCTAACTTTTACCCTTTTTCTGAACTCAGATAATTTAAACAAAGATATTTTTGAAAATTCTTACACTTTTAATTTTAAAAAGACAGATTTTGTAAAACTAAATATCTTGTTATCACAAGCAGACTGGTCTTGTCTAATTAACTGTTCAAGTGTTAACTCTATGGCCTTTGAATTGTATAATGTTTTGTTTAATTGTTTTATAATATCTACACCTCTGACCATTATTAAATTAAAATCTTAGTTCTAGGTTGGTACGATAGTGAGTTAAAAAGTCTTGAAAATCGAAGAAATAGATTGTGGTCTGACCGAAGCTAATTTTAAAAGTTATTGTGAAGCAAGAAACATTTTTAATAGCACTTCAAGTTTAAAGTATCTGAATTATCTGCAAAAGGTGCAAGAAGATCTTCAATTGAATCCAAAATATTTTTGGAAATTCATCAATTGTAAATGAAAATCTTGTCTTTACCCGTCTGTCCTCAAGTCAAATGACATTTCAAGTCATGACCCCTGTGTTATAACACAACTATTTTCTGACTTCTTTCAAAGTGCCTTCAACTGTGATACTAACATCTGTGATACCTTAAATTGTGATATTTTGAAATGTGATAATTTTAACGAAATTGCCCAAAGTTTTGGACATTTAAAATCTTTCTCTTACTTAACTGACATTAATTTTAATATAAATACTGACAATATTGCAAAATTTATATCTAATCAAGACGATAGTTGTATACCTGGCCTTATTGGTATACTTTCATTTGAAAAACTGTGTTAACTTGACGTTACCTTTGTCCGTTATTTTTAACTTATCAGTGTCCTCTTGTGGATTTCCATCTATTTGGAAAAATCCTTTCACAGTCCCTCATCATAAGAAAGGTAAAAGAGATGAAATCAAAAATTATAAACCTATTGCTAGAATATCGGTTATTCCAAAACTTTTCGAGACTATTACTTGTGAACCTCTATGTTTTTATGTGAAATCATTTATAGTTTCAAATCAAAATGGTTTTACAAAAGGTCCCTCAACTGCTACTTTTTCAGTGGAATTGGCTGAAAACTGTATTGGCTCATTTAGGCACAAAAGGCAAGTAGATTGCGTCTTTACAGACTTCAGCAAGGCGTTTGATAAACTCCTTGAGAGCAGACGATCTTATTTATCATTTGTCTTCATTGTTAAACTTTTGAACGGTAATATAGACTCTTTGCACCTCCTGTTTCGTATTAACTTTAATATTCCCCAAGGAAGTTTGAGGAATTTAGCTGATTGCTTACTTATTTCAAACCATCAGACAAATTATGAACGATTTTCTCCTTTGAATAAAATGTTTAAACTATTTAATATCCTCAATAATAGATTTGATAATGTATTTGATCATACTGTACTTTCTTCAAGTAAATTCAAAATAACTTTTTTCCAATTATATAATGCATAAATTATAAATTTGGATATTTAAGGCTAGTATTTTAGCTATGTTAAATAAATGAAATAAACCCTCTTTTTTTTCTTTCTCTCTTTTGACAATGTTCGTAGCATCTAAGATTTTGAGGTTGTGCTCTTTTAGTTAACTGATGATATGTGTGAAGACCTCTTGACACAACACGTAAGGGTCTTTCCGACTTATTTTCATATGGTTACAATTATACTTTTTCTTCGTTTAGTTCGTGACAGAAGACGATAGCTTTCGGGGTCTATCACACAAACATTCCATTTGCGGTTATTAAGTGAAATAATTTTAAAAGCCGATGGTAATAATGCCGTTTATATAGTTTGCAACTTGTTATACTCCTACCGATAACATTTATCGGTGTTGGAGGCCGTTCCTTAACAGGTTTTTCCTTAACTGTCGCATGTTTTGGTGAAACTCTTATTTCAAAAGAAGAGGTGGCCTCAGGTGAAGAGCCAGCTATACGCTTTTTACTTAGTCTTCTTTAAGGACTTCTCCGTTTCACGTGCTAGCTCTTCTTCATCCGTTTCATATGTACAATTATTCACTTGTGGCAAACTAGACTTTGTGTTTATTGGAGGATATTTGCTTTTTAATACCTCGTTTTCTTTTCAAAGAAGATCAACTTCTTTCTTTAGCTCTTGATAAAGTTCCATTACTTCATAAAGTCTTTGTCGAAGTTCGTTATTATCTTTTTCAAGATTTTTTGTTGTATCTGTGTCTATTTTGGCACACGCAGGCATGATGGGTGGTTTTTGGTTTAGATGGAGGTGATCGAGGAACTCTTACACTTTTAAGGAAGGGATTTATTAAATGCAATAATTGCTTCTTGTGGCACCTGCAGATCTTTTTTATTTTCGCGCCCCTGCTTTTCTCTATGCCGTTGCGCGTCCTGCTTGGTTTTAAGAGCAAGTACTATTTGCTCCAGTTTTGCTTTGAGGAGTTTCATTTCTCCCTCAAGCACCAATTTCATTAGTGGTAATTTGCTCCTCTTTATCATCACTTGTCTCAATTTCATCTTCCGACAACGCACGTCCCTAGTGAGTTGAGGTCGAGAAACAGGTAACTGTCGCCCGTTGTATACAACCCCTCTCCTCCCTCAGACATATAGTCTATTTCCTCGTCAGATGGCGAGGTGTTTAATTGTCGCGTCATGTTTGCTGCCACTACCGTCTTCGCCGTGTGCACCGTCTCCTTCACTCCAGCTGGCAGCTTAGCTGAAGTGGTGGTGGAGCGACGCTTGACCAGGTTAGATGCACTGCTTATCCTCTTCTTTCTTTTTTTTGGAATATCGGCTGTTGGTGCCGTTGCTGGTGTTTGTGCTGCTGCTTTGGCACCTTTCTGTGTTCCAGCTTTTGCTTCCGTTGCAGGCTCTGTTGTTGCTGCTGGGACACCTTGCGACGTCCCGGCCATTTTCGCTTCTTCCATTTTCTTATTGTCTCAGAAAATAAAATTTGTAGGCCCGGCTGGGGCTCGAACCTGGGACTTTCTGCACTGTGGGTCAACGCCACTTTTTTTTTCAATTTTCTTAAAACTATCTTAAAGCTAGACAAAAATTCATAAAAACTAGCCTACTTATCAATATCTTAAAACTAACTTACTGGCCTCAGTCGGGCGCTCTAAGTTAAACTATAATAACTTAATGCTAATGCCTTTCGGCCTAAGAACTATCTTATTACTAATCCAGGTCGGTTTTATTTTTTACCGAGAAGAATTTACAAAAAACTCGGTATCATTGTCTTAGGTCGACGCCACTACCACCTGTGCTATAGGTACTTATAAGAAATGCTTGGCTTAAGTTATTGCAGTCTTGCACGCACGATTTTAACTTAGAATACTGTGAAGTCGCTAAACTTCTACTCACTTCCATAGTTTAAGATCAACTGGTGGAATGAAATCTTTTCACTTGTCCGTTCGCTGAGCTGATATAAGGCGGAAAATTGAATATTTTAATTTTGAAAAGGTTTTCCAGAATGAAAGAGGCAGAGCTGGAACTTAAAGATTTTTCATTGCCTACTACAATGATTTCAGGAACACCAAATGCTAGTATAAGTTCTCTTAGAGGCTGCTTTACGCCTTCGCTAGCTCTAGACTTTAAAACTTTTGTTAAGGCATATTTTGAAAATTTGTCTATTGCTGTTAGAATTATTTTACCGTCGGTGAAGTACAGATCTATGTGCAAAATTTAACCTAGGAATTTGTGTATAGGCGTCGGTTGAATTTCAGGCTAAAAAGGATGACGGTCGTATTTATTTTCATTACAAACAGTACAACTTTTAGTAATTCTTCTAATTTTGCCTATCATACCTGGAAAATAATATTTCTTAAAAATTTGAATTCTGTTTTCTTTTACGTCTCTATGTGCGCGTTGATGTGTTTTAACTATGATGTTTTCCTGATCTGACTCGTTGGTAATATCATCGACTTGCATTTGAGTGAATCTAATTCTTAAGTTGCTAAAATGTGAGGGGTATATGATTTGTATCATACCCATTATGGGTTCGGAAGTTTTAATACAATTTATTATTGAAGGATTTAATATTTTTATGAGGATCTGTTTTAGGTTTTCTTCGGTGAATTCTGGCTCTGTTATGGTATGCCTGTGATACGTGGAAAAAATTATTTGAAAGTCCTAAGAAGAAGTTTGACCTACTTGCTAGAGGATTTTATTTTTGAAAACATTTATTGTTGTTTCCACACTTGGTATAAGATTTTGTGATGAGTTCTCATCGCTATGTACCGTTGATGTGAGGGACTTTATTTGGGAGTTTATTTGAGGAGAACGTGACAATGCATCTGCTACAATGCTCGTTTTCCCTGGCTTGTATAATGTAGCTCATGGCTATACTATTCGAAGATTGCCTTACATCGCTTTAACTTACTGTTTTTATTTTTGCTGCTGAGAGCATACGTAAGGAGTTGATGGTCGGTGAAAATTTGATGTGCGCAGACCTGTTTAAGTAGTTACGCAAGGAGTTCAGAGCCCATATAATAGCTAGCATCTCCTATTCATTGGCTATGTACTTTTCCTCTGTTTGACCTAGGGTACGTGAGATAAACGTGATTGGTCTGCCTTTTTGGGACAAAACGGCACCTAGGGCAAAGGTAGAAGTATCCGTGGTGAGTTCGAAGGCTTTGTCAAAATTTTGGTAAGAAAGAACTATGTCTTCAGAAGTGAGGACTCTTTTAAATTTTTCAACTGAGTCAATAGCGATAGGATCGAGAGAAATTTGTTTTTTAGCGGACTGTGTTTTGGACATACGTCCTTCCTCCCCTCTAAGAATTGCAGCTAGGGGTTTCGCAAGCTTGGCGTAATCCTTGACGAAGCAGTGATAATAGCCTGACAGCCCATGGAATGAGCGAAGGTCGTTTAGAGTCTGTGGTAAAGGGAAGTTACTTACTGCTTCAACTTTTGCGGGATTGGTCTTTATGCCTTCAGATGAGACAGTAAATCTTAAAAACTCAACTTGTGTTTTGTAAAATTGGCATTTATCCAGCTGCAACTTCATATTGGCCTGAAAGAGTGTTCTTAAAAATGTCTGTTATGTCTCGACCGTGTTCCTATCTGTCTTGCTAAATATCACTAAATCATCGATATAGACATAGTAAGTTTTACCTATGTATTCCCTCAAGATGTCGTCGAGAGCCCTTTAAAAGATGGATGGCGCATTCTTTAACCCAAATGGGAGTTTAGTGAATTCAAATTTGCTGTTATTTATAGAAAAAAACGGTCTTTTCTACATCAGATTCCTTCAAAAGAATTTGGTGAAAGCCACTTTTGAGATCCAGTACGCTAAAAAATTTATTTTCACCTAGTTGTGAAAGGACTTCGTTTATATAAGGAATGGGATAAGGATCAGATATAATTACACTGTTAAGGTTCCTATAATCGATCACCATTCTGTATTGCTTTTTCCCTGTAGAGTCCGGTTTTTTCGATACGATCCATACAGGAGAATTATATGATTATATTGATCGTCTGATAATTCCATCCTCCAAAAGTTGTTGAATCTGTTTTTCGACTTCAGATTTCATTGTCATGGGGAAGGAATAATATTTGCTGTAAATGGGTGAGTCAGTTGACGTGCGAATTAAAACCCTTAATTTAGTTAATTTCTCATCAGGTTCACAAAATATGTTCGAAAAATCTCGAACGGCTGAACTCAGAAGATTTGGTTGTGTTTCCTTCATGTGAGCAGTTTTGATACTAATGCTATTCACCATTGTGAAACGTAATTGTTTAATTTTAACTTTACCAGAGTTTAGAATTGTCATGAAATTATTTTTTGTGTCAATAATGGCAGATAGTTGCTTAAGACTATCGTTGCCAAGAATGCCATGAAATGTTTATAAGGTGGGTAAAAGGAAGAACTTGAGGCTATTGTCTTTGATATTAAATAAATTAATCAATGTTAAAACAAATAAAAATAAATACGTTTAGTGGCGCAACAATTCATGGAGAACCAGGGCCTAGTGACTAACAACTCTCAACCATTCCTGTGTGCGTGTTGTTGGCAGGAATGGAGGGGACCTACAATTTTTGCCGAGTCCGAACGGCTAAGTGAGAACCACTTATTCATGACAAGCATACTACTCTTGGAGGATTTTTTCAGTTCCTCGTAAGAGGCAGTACCTCGGAAAAAAACATTTCTGTTTTTAGATGGCAGAGGCCGGGAATTGAACCCAGACCTTTGGCATGACAGCCCTACGCACTAACCATCATGCCACGAGGTACTACTCAATGTATGTGGTGTTATTTCAATGTTTCCTGTTATTGATTTGGCAAAAAAAGATTTTTGGTTTTTTCAAAGGATTTTGAACAAGAGGTGTTTGTATGTAGTTCTTCAACGATTCAGTTTCCATCAGAAATTTGTATATATCACCACTTCGATTTACACTCGAAATAAGGTAAGGAAGAGTCGTTTAGCCTAAAAACTTTATGTCGACATGTTCTAATTCTTCAGGGTTCCCGGGTTTTTCGGTAATGTTTTCAACATAATCTTCGAACGTTTCATCTTCTTGTTCGTCGCTTAGACTAAGATTTTGATAGTATTGGTTGAGCTCATCCTCAGATGGATGAATATGGTAGTCAGGTTGGTATCTTGTCGTTTGGATATTTCGAGGTGTGGATACATCTTCTCTCCAAGAATTGCCGTTGAACCTTTGTTGGTTTTGGTTATGAACAACCCTAGCGTATGCGCCGGTTTTTGGAGTTATAGGCTCCCTTTTAATAGGTGGACTTGATTTGGGAGGCTTAGGTTGATTTTGTGGGTAGTTGTCTAAGGGACGGTTAGATTGAAATTCTTGATAAGATCGAAATGAATGATATAATTGTTGTACCTGTTGTACGGGTGGTGTGCAGTAAGTGCGATAGTTATGGTTCACTTGTTTTGGTGGGTACCTGCTATATTCCTCAAGCGGAGGTGGATTCCGTGGTAGCGTATGTGTGGCGTGTGAAGCGAAATTTTTTTTATTTGCCCCATGGTTATTTTGAACATATTGTGAACTCAAATGTTGGTTTTCGTATTTTTGACACAAATATAGAGCCTTGGGCAAGTCCGCAGGTTCTTTCATGGCTAGGAGATCTGACAAGTTACCCTGCAGTCCCCTATTAAAAGTGTCTAGGGATTTTTCGCAATAAGTTTTAGTCAATAACCTCATTGACTCCGGACAGATGTCCATACATGATATATTATTAGTTATTAAGGTTAGATGTGACGTAACTCTTTCCACACGAGGAGAACTCGCAAGTTTCTCCTGAAAGTTTCGAAGGCATCTTATGATGTCGGGAATTTTTTCCACATCATCTGTATTATTTTGGTATTGAGGAAGGATTACTTGATCCACGGCAGAGAATCGTGGTGCAGCAGGATTTACTATGTTTTCTAATAGTTGCTTCCCCTGCTGCTTGAGTACTCGGTTTACGATCGAAGAAACGAGCATATCTAATTCGGGGGTGGATCTTACTTCTGTCACCACCGGGGGTCAGTATTAGATGCATTTGAATGAAAACAGAGCAATTGTGGTCTTGACCATTACTGGGGAGAGCATGTGTTGTATGAATGCTCTGAGTTAAGCTCGAGCTCGAAACCCAATTTGCTAACGTGTATGTGGGAGGGTTTTGTGAAGGAAATGTTAATTGGGAAGTCATAGGATGAATGGTAATAGGAGCTAGAGGAACTTGAGGTTGTCCTTGAGTTTGATTACGATCTTGGGGATCACCGGCACTTGTTCTTGTTAAAACCATTTTGATAATAAATTTAGTTTAATTTTAATAAGTTTAAGCGTAGTTACTCCAATTTATTTTTTTCTTTGGAGTTAAATTGTAATAACTATTACGATTACTGTTATATTAATTTTTTCTCTTCAGTGAGGTTATACGGTATAGATTTTTACATATAATATTCAAAAAACTTATCAAATTTTAATTATAATATTTCTTTAGTTTTTTTTTTAATTTATAAAAAAAAATTGCTTAAAGATTAACTCACATTAAATATCAAACTATCATGCTGCTGGCCAATGGGATGTCTTCCTTTTTACCTATGATGGGTTACTAATGGATCCCTCGTTGATTCCTTGTTCAATGTTTTTAGTTTTTTTTATTTTCACTTTATTTTGGTTTTGAGTTCCTCGTTGATTCCTTGCTTATAGTTTTTATTTTCACTTTATTTTGGTTTCGAGTTGTAACTGTTCAGTTTTCTACCTTTTACCGGAACACCGATATGCGCGATTAATATTTTATTAATATGAGCACGGGGGCTACTTAATATCACTCACTCGATATTATTATTATTATAACACCCACAAAACGGGTCCCTGCTCTGGCGCCAAATAAAATTATTTTTGTTTAATATAATTAAATTAAAAAACATTTTTGAGGTAAGAACCTCTTTATTTAACTATACTGAACTGAACTAAAATACGATTTTTAATAATATCTTTACCTAGCCCAGTACACTGTCGTTCCCACAGGTAGTGTTATGTTACGCCTGCTACTACGTGATGGAATGTGGCTGTTGCTACTGGCCAGACATAGGGTCAGCGAAAGATGATGAATGATATTGGATATCGATGCAAATGTCTACTCAACATAAAAATCAACCCTCAATATATCTGTGTCCAGCCAAGGTTCATCACAGTTAAGGATCAAAGTACGATGATATCACACAACTTGCGATCGGGAAGGGAAAATCCCTCAAATCAGCTGTTCGTCATATAGAACAGAACACCGTAGATCCTGGTTTCATGTACCGTCTTACCGGAGCTCATAACAATGGATATTTGTGAGTTTTTAATTAAATAAATTTAATTTCATTTGAAATGTTTTCAATATTGAATTGTCGATATATTTATTTGTTGGTGAGTGCGATATGTGTTGCTATACTTACACACAATATCTGCACTTGTAAGTAGATTTATTGTACCTATGATATGTATGTATCTGACTATTCGAGAAGATGTAGGTACATATATTAATAGGTAGCACTACTATTATCGGATTCTAATCGCTGATGTTTTATTTTTTCTTTCTTTTCTTTCCTAGGAGGTAGGTAGGTTTAATTCAATGAATCTTCAAGTAGGAAGTTATGTAATGTGGATCTAGAGTTTCGTGATCACTCAAGGGAGATTTTACTTAAAATAGGTAGGTATTTGCTTTGTACAAAACCTTATAGTATTATCATGGAGCTGTTTTTAACTATGCGGTGTTTCACCGATGGTGGCGCTAGTGAATACTAATATTGAGAAAAAAATCTACAACATGTTTCCGATTTTAACAGGAGAATTGGAAAAATGTTCTATTTTTAGCGGATATGAATTGTCTTTCTTTTTTGCAACGTATGAATTTTGTGAGGCAATGGTGGTGGTTTTTTTTTTTCTTCATATATGAAAGAAGGTTTCAAGAAAAAGTCTTTTTTTTTTTGTTAATTTCTCTGTTTTCACGTTTAAGGGTAGAGAATATATATATATATTTTGTTTTGTTATGATGTAGACTTGGCGGTGGTTGTTTTTTTGTTATTTTCAGACAGCACTTTTTTTGTGCCCGTACTTTTATTCATTCTTCTCGATTTTCTAATAATGTCATGAATTTTTGTTTTGTAAGTTTCGAAAATTTGTGTGCAGTATAAGTTAACAACGACATGTCAACTTCAATGAACATTGTGCTTCCCACGAAAAATGCTGACATGGCGTCTGGGCGATGATACCAATGTTGCAGCTTGCAGCAAACAGTTTCCAATTCGTGGAAATATGAATGCCATGAGTTACATCTGAGACTCCACCTACACCCATAATCCCCTTTCCCCATATACTTCCCTTCGCCTAACGGCTTTTCTAAATAACGGGTTCCCACCATTTTTGCTTACACAGCAAAACGTGTCACCTATGGACACACCCCCTTTTTCCCTCTCACCAACAAGCACATAAACTAAATAGTCATATTTCAGTTATTCAAATGAAATATGACTATTTCAATAACAAGGTGCATTCTTTTCCCACGGGAGCACTTCGCGACCGTGGCTACCTGTTGAATAATTTAACTAGAACAATTTAGTCTTTAATCCACCAAGCTACTGAGAAGTGCAGCCTCGCTTAGGACAGCGGCTTCTCTTTAGCAAATAAAAAGATATCAAGAATTAATAAATAAGAATGAAAAATGTTGATAAATAAAATATAAATAAAATAAAGAAAAATAAAATAAAGAAAAAAAAACTTTTGTTGTTTTTTTATTTAGAACCGCGGCAACGAAACCATAAATCATGTGTTGGGAAATAAATAATAATACAGATATGCTACGTAATCATAAAATAGGTATTTAAGTTCTAGATTTTAGGTAATCATTATCATTATATTTTGGATTGGCATCTGTCAAATTCTAAGAGTTGGTGTTTTTTTTTCTGGCTGCGATTTATTAAAGCAAAATTCAAGTTTAATTTCAAAGTTATTTACTTTAAACTACTTTAAAGTGAAGATTAAAATAAAATCAACAAATCTATACTGAACTCCCAGTAAGTTTTAGAATAATAAAACAGTTTTTGTGAGCATTATAATTCAGGCTCTCCTAACCTCTATATCTCGCTTGGGACTCACATGAATAAACGCAAAATCAAAGACATTTCCCCTAAAACCTTCAACGAACAAAAAAAGGCTCATACCTGCGGCAATATGTCAGAAGAAATGGTAGGCGACATGACTAAGCTCGAACGGACCCAAATACTTAGCGCTCTTCTAGACGTAAAGTTGCAAGACACAGCAAAGAAAAGTGACATAGAAGCGATCGCTATCATCAATCAGAAAATTCTTGATCAAAACATTGAATTATCCACCAGAGTATCGGCACGATACCGGAAACGAAACGAGTTCATAGAAAGCCGAATTGATGAAATAGAGTGCAAAAACTCAGAAAATAATCTTTTGGTCAGAATTGTGACGCAAGAAGGTGTTGACGATAGAGAAAGGGTGAAAGGAGTATGCTTAAGTTTAATCCAACCACCACTCACAATAAACAACTCTCAAATCCATGAAGTAAGATCGTCGAACGCTTCTGCAAAAAACTTTGTTGTTAAACTTGAGTCCAAGGAATAAGTCATAGGCGCGCTTAAATCGTCAAATGTACTGCAAAGTACTGGAGTCTCCATCTGTAAAGACCTCCCCTTTGCAATCCGACAAAAACGAAGCCGACTACTAAAAATAAGAAGCCTCCTTATCGAAATTAATTCCAACATAAAAGTATTTGTGAGAGACGACAGAATGATAATAAATGACAAGGTTTATCGTTGGAGCCAAACATCTGGAATTTTATTGAATCATGCGGGCAATGCAATTGCAGACTTAAACAACTTGAACCAGACAGATTGAAGCAATCAGTTGTGTTTTCAATTAATGGAAGATGGCTTACGTCAGAGCACTGCTGTACCCAACCAGATGTCAGTGCCACCTAGTTTTGAAATGGGAAGTAACCTAGCAAAGACATCAACCAAAAATGTATTCTCCAGCTCAAATAGAGCATAGGGTGAGGGTGTCGTCTGCCATTTCAAAAACAAAAAATATTAAAAATACTGAATTTATAAAAATTAAAATCTTAAGTTATAACGTAGCAGGTCCTATTAATAACTTTATCTATGGAAATTTTTATGAGTTAATTAACAAATATGATATAGTTTTTTGTATGAAACGTTTGTAGTGGAAAAAACGATTATAATAGATTATAATCTATATACTAGTTATTTTAAAAACTTCAATTTTATGTGGATTCTGGCTGTAAGACAGAGTACGAGAGGAAGACCGATTGGCGGGTGTTTTATGGGCTACAAAAAAACAATAATAAATATGCATTTTGAATTTATTGCGAATGAATCATCAGTCACCTATTTGAAAATTACTTCGAATTCAATTAATTATATTATTATACCATCATACATTAATTGTAATCATTGGGAAAGAGATTTTGATGCAATAAATGATACTCTTGAGACCATTAAGAATGATAACGTAATGATTATCGGCGACCTAAACGCCAGAATAGGTAATGAAGAAGGTAGAGAAAACTTATTTGCCGGCAAAACTCGAATTTTAAAGGACACGATGTTCAACTCAAGAGGATGAAAACTACTGGAACTGTGTGATTCATTTGGGCTAAGAGTTATGAATGGTGTTTGCGAATCGGATAAATGCGGGGAATATACAATAGACTATTGTTTAGCTAGAGGTGATTGGTTAGCTCTGATAGCTGATCTTGAAGTATTAGGTCTACCGTTTTCAGACCATTTGCCACTTATTGTCAACATTGAACCTGATTTAATAGAACAAAGAGAAATTATAAAGCTACAACTTCCTACTAAACTAATATGGAAGGAAACTAGAGCAAACGAATATAGGTTAAATCTGCAGCACAACATGCTCACAGATCTTGAAATAAATATTGGTGATATTGAACGCATTATAAAATCTAGTATCCGGTCATGATGTTAACACAATCTAAAGGTAAAGAGAAATGGTTCGATTTAGAATGCGATGCAGCTCGTAAGAGATCTTTTGGTTGGCTAGCAGCTTTCCGGAAGTTAAACAACCCATATTTCAAAAAGTGTTATATTGAAGCTAATATCATATTCAAAAATCTATGTAACATGAACAAAATTAAATTTAACGAAAATGAAGCATTAAAACTCACTTTTTGTAAAAATTCGAAAGAGTTTTGGAAAGGGATTAAAAAGTTAAACAGCAAAAAACTTGAAATCAGCGCCGATCTTGATACTAATTTGTTGCTTGAGCACTTTCAAACACTTTTGAACCCAATAACTGTCAGCCCTCAAATTCAATATGCAGCTCCATCCTACGCTGATTCTATTTAAGATTATCTGATCACGTATGAAGAAGTTCATGGCATCGTTTGCAAACATCAAGATGTAAAATCGCCAGGTGCTGATAGGATAACAACTGAATTTTTTAAGTACGGAACATCTGATCTTATAACAAAGCTTACTCAAGCTTTTAATACTATTTTTGAAACTGGCCACATCCCAAATCAATCAGTGATTTTACCTATCCACAAAAAAGTAAACATAAATGATCCAAATAACTATCGAGGAATATCTTTGCTCAATGCTTCGTACAAGGTGTTCACCTCTCTTTTGAATGAACGACTCTACCAATGGATAGAGATCAACAAAAAACTACACGAATTTCAGGCGGGATTCCGAAAAAAATATTCAACGATTTACACCATTTTTATCCTCCGCAGCATTGCTGGATCATTCCTTGAACAGAAAAAAAAGTTATATGTATTTTTTGTCGACTTTAAAGCGGCCTTTGATTCAGTCGATAGAAATGCTCTTTTCTACAAACTGTATACTATCGGAATGACATTCAAATTTGGAAAGATCCTAGAAAACATCTACGCGTGCAACCAAGCAGCCGTATGGAATGGAATATAAATTTCAGACTGCTTCGAAACCAAGATGGGTGTCAAACAAGGATGTCCTTTAAGCCCATATCTCTTCGCCTTGTTCATCAACGATCTCCTAGACTTCTTACCAGGAGGAATTGAGTATTCAGGAATCCTTTTCAAAGCACTTCTGTTTGCAGGTGATGTCATCTTATTAGCTAGTTCGCCAGAAACTCTACAACTAATGATCAATAAACTTGATTTGTACTGCCAGATGTGGAATTTGATGGTGAACCTTAGTAAATCTAATGTAATGATTTTTTAAAATGGATCAGGTAGATTATCAAGGAAGGAAAATGGTACTATGGCAGAGAATCAATTGAAGTTGTAAAAGCCTACAAATATCTTGGAGTTCTTATAACATTTAACCTGAATCTGGGACCGCACCTGTGAAGTTAACTTACACAAGCTAAAAGTGCTATAAGTGCAACCCGGAGAAAGTGTTTTTCAAATAAGCTGGTGTCACATAGTGTTAAATACAAAGTTTTTGTTGCCGTGGCCGAATCAATTCTAATGTATGCTGCTCGGACCTGGGGATATCAAAGATACGAGACTGTAGAAAAGTTATTAAGATATTATAAGAAGAGATGTTTTCAAGTGCCGATTAATACTCCTAATTACATGATAACCATCGAAACAAGATTATCACCACTTTTTGTCAAAACTCTTAGGCTCCATGTGGAATATTTAATGACATGCCTGATGAAAGACTCCCAAAAATTATAGCTCTCAATACTGTTGAAAAAAAGAATCTTTGGTTTGGAAAACTGACTGAGCTTGCTGAATACTGTGGACAGAACTTTGAACTAAACTTACAAGAACAAACTATTTCAAGATACGCCAAAGAAGTCCTTTATAACCTTGTCCCGATGTTTGATGAGAAGTTAAGAGCTGACAGCATTAGTGAAGCCTCTTCTTCAGTTCACAGAGCTATATATAGCCAACTTCAACACAATCTTTGTGAACGAAATTATTTTCGCATCGAATACGATTCAAGCTTAATTTCGGCAATATTCAAAATGAGAGGGGAGCTTGTAACCCTGAACTTCATCCCTCATCGTGAGAATCTTCCAATATATTGCAGCCTTTGTAACTTGCGGGTGACAGAAGATATTATTCATTTGATAGGAGTGTGCCCAATTCCGAAGGAAGTAAGAAGAATTTTTCTTAGCAGAGATCTGTTAACCGAAGAACAAGTTATAAAGCTTCTAAACTGCGAAAGTGATTCTCGAGAATGACGTCTTTTCAATTTTTATAGAACAGCAATATCATATAGAATGAAAATAATTAACGAAACATTTTAAAGGTGTTTAAATTCATATAGTTTATTTATAGTATTATTACTTCATTACTAAAACTAAAGAAAATACTATTAATTTTGTATTATACATATAATGTCAATCGGGCAGACGGTACAGCCATGCCTAAACGATTTTTGAAAAACTTTTAATGTAAATTGTACTTTTGAGAAACAAAATAAATCTATACATCTATCTATCTATCTATCTATATTTTGGAAGGCAGAATCGCTGCCAGCTTACAAATTAAATTCTTAATAAAATAAAATAATAAAAAACATATAAAATATTTTTTTCAACTAAAATCTAACGAAAAAAGTTTAATTGGCACCCAACGTGGGGCCACTGCTGTCGCGAAGTGCGTAAAATAATATCCTTTTCTAAAAATTCCCTCAAGAAGTGAAAAAAGAAAAATCGCGCAAATTTGTTCATTCAACGCCCTGAAGTAGTGCGAAAGTACCCTAGCGGTACATCGAAAAAAATACGACACCGTGGCTACCTTTAAATTGTGACAATAATAAGCGATTCAATAAGTCCCTAAGTGGTACAAAAGTGAATTAAAACAATTAATACAATAAGTTCCTAAGTGGTATAAAAGTGAATTAATACAATTAATACAATAGTCCCTAAATGGTGCAAAGGTGAATTAAGACAATTAAAATATTTTCCAAAGTGGCACAAAAGTGTTGAAAAACAATTACATAAACTGTTGGAGAAATCTTAAAAGGGCCCCCCAGTAACCGAGTGTAAATAGGATGCAGTAGATCTGCTTGTCGTTCCACAGAAGTCATCATGATCCTCATCATTATCGTATAGTAAGACATTTTATTTTAATTATTTTAAGAATACAAATTTATATATGATTCATATGAATTAAGATACACTGAACAAAAAACACATAAATCGATATCCGATAAGAAATTATTTTAAGAATTTCATTTTTATTTATCCGTTACTTATCTGGTTATTTATCTGTTAAAAAAAATGTCTAATCCAAATAATTTGGCTAGGCCTGCAATCAATCGGAATAATCCGGCTGCACATGCTGCAGCCAACCAAAACAATGCTAACATCACTCGTCCCGAATTACAAAACATGGTATTATCTATAGTTAACCATGTACTAAACACAGAGGGAAGAGATATCATTCAAGGCATCATAAATCCTACCTCCGATCGATTTCGAGGAATCGATCAGACATGCGATCCAAAGCAGAGAGCTAATCTCACGGACCTTGACAAGGTTCCGGACGTAGTTAGGTGCTTGAGAGATTTTCAAGGACAACCTAGAGAATTCAGCTCTTGCAAAAAGAGCGTGGATCGGGTTATAGGCCTTTATGAACCCGTGAAAGGTTCACCAAAGAACTTCACCGTTCTAAACGTCATACGAAATAGAATTGTAGGGAATGCAGACATCGCGTTAGAATCGTGCAATACACCTCTCGATTTGGAATGTATTTCCCGATGCCTGACCCTCCATTACGCGAACAAACGCGACTTGGGTACACTTGACTACCAAATAACTTCGCTTGTATAAGGGAACGATACGGTGCAAGGCTTTTATCAAGCCGTCTATTCCCGCCTTTCCCTTATTCTCAATATAATTAACTGCTACCTACGAAAACGTATAGAGAAAAAGCTCTCGATACCTTCGTAAGAGGTCTAAAAGGAGACTTACTAAGACTCTTCGGTATTCGTGAACCCGTAGACCTTCCACAGGCCCTCTACCTGTGCCTTAAATTAGAGAACCAGAACTATAGATCGAACTATGCCATCAGCCATCAAGGAGCAATTAGAAAATTCCATCAACCAACTCCCACAACACTCCCTCCAAGAAAACCAATCCAAAACACCTTACTTAATAATCAAATTCCATTTTATTCCCAACTTACCTATTTTCTCCAACCAGCGATGAACTATAACTAACTATCGTATCCATTTAACAGTAACAATATCCCTAGACAGCAACCCTTCTATAATTATCTAAACCAATATCAACCTCCAAATCAAGTACCAGGAAATAACTTCAGACCACCTCCAAGGCAACAACCAGGACCAAAACGAACAAATGGAAACCTCCTCTATTTGCACCGCAAGAGTAAATGATGTTAACAAGCCATCACAGCAACAGAGAAACTGGCCACCTGCACCAAAGAGACCTAATGACCTGCCACAACAACCTAATTATCCAAACAAATTACAGAGGAGTTTCCATCTAAACACTTCACCCCAAGATAACCCTTCAACCCAAGAATTAGAATTGGAACAATTTTACGCTGCACAATATTTATACAGTCAGCAGTACGAACAAAGTTTCAATAACTACATAGAGCCTCTAACCCAAGAACAAATAGAAGACAATATTACCGAAGTAATATCTGAACTTAGTGACATCCATTTTGTACACTAGCCAGCTCTTCGTTGCCATATATCGAAGTTAAAACAGATGGCGGCGAATGCTAAAAATCTTAATTGATAGAGGTTCTAATAAAAATTATATCCAGCCTTCTCTAGTAAAAAAACCTATCCTTAATGACAAGAAATTCTATGACAACTCTATTGGAGGAAACATAGAAATTATTCACCATACTTTCGTAAACTTATTTGGTTTAAAAGATCTAAAAATTAAATTCTTCCTCATGTCACACTTAAAATCTTTTCAAGGCATTCTTGGAAATGATAGTTTGAAAGAAAAATCAGCTGTTATTTACGCGCGACATGACTACATGACTATTAAAGACAACACAGAAATACGAATTAAACAACTCGCTGCGCAAGCAGTAAATACTGTATCTCTACGAACAGAGCACATGACAACAGAACAAAAAGACTTGATTAAGTCAATGGCTAGAGAATACTTCAAGTTATTTGATGACCCAGACGAAAAACTAACTAACACGACCGTTGTCAAAGGTGAGATCCGAACTTCATCAGATTCTCCCGTTTGCACCAGATGCTATCCATACCCAATGGCTCTCAAGGATGAACTAAAGACGCAAATTTAAAAACTCATCAACGATGAGTACATCGAGATCACCGTACAATTCACCTGTGTGGATTGTCCACAAAAATCAGACGCCTCTGGCGAGAAAAAAATATCGTTTGGTGATCGCAAATTGAATGCCATCACTATTACTGACCGGTATCCCATTCCGGAAATAAACGAAGTGCTCGCACAGTTAAGTCAAAATAAATTCTTCACAGTTATTGACCTCAAGAGTGGCTTCCACCAAATTCCACTTAAAGAAAAGGCCATCGAAAAAACAGCTTTCTCAGTGAATAATGGGAAATATGAATTCACCCGGCTGCCTTTTGGGTTGAAAAATGCCCCTTCCATTTTCCAAAGAGCGCTTAGTGATATATTGAGAGAGCATATAGGTAAAATATGCTTCGTTTACATCGACGATATCATCATATTCAGCAAAGATGAAAAACACACTTAAGCAATATCGAAGTAGTTTTCAAAACGTTAGAAGCTGCAAACATGAAAGTTCAGCTTGATAAATGTGAATTTTTTAAAGAAGTTGAATTTCTTGGATTCATAATTTTTTCAATCAAAACTAACCCTGAAAAGGTTAATGCAGTACTTCAATTTCCAACCCCTAAGACGCTTAAATAATTACGATCTTTCCTAGGTCTGTCAGGGTATTAACGTCGTTTCGTTAAGGACTATGCTAAATTAGCGAAACCCTTAACAGCCCTTTTAAGAGGGGAAGACGGACGATTGTCTAAAAACCTCTCTAGCAAAAAATTAATTCATTTAAATGAAGAAGAAATGGAAGCCTTCAATGAAATAAAAAGTTCTTTAGCATCAAGAAACACCATATTTACCTACCCCGATTTCAGAAAAGAATTTGAACTTACCACCGACGCTTCGAATTATGCCCTCGGAGCAGTACTATCTCAAGAAGACAAACCTATAATGTTTATATCCAGGACGTTAAGCAAGACCGAAGAATATTATGCCGCAAACGAAAAGGAGATGCTGGCTATAATTTGGGCTCTTAACACTTTCAGAAACTATCTATATGGTTCAGCAAGAGTCAAAATATTAACTGACCACCAACCCCTCACTTATGCCTTAAGTATCAAAAATAACAATTCGAAAATGAAACGTTGGAAAGCAGCATTAGAAGAATATAACCGGTAAGGCTAACGTAGTTGCTGATGCACTTTCCAGACCTCCTCTTGACTCTCAAATTAATTCCATTATAGAATCCCAACCTCTTGAATCCCAAATCCATTCCCTTACAGCATCCCAACATAGTGACGAAAGTTCATCCATGGATCCCATTCATGGACTTAATCCAGCAGTGGAATTGCCAATCAATATTTTCAAGAATCAACTCATTCTGCTTATAGGCGAAGAGGACAATTTTCAAATTCAATACCCCTTCCCAAATTTCCTTAGACTTACTTTTACACAACCTCGATACACTAAGGAAAATCTTATTTCAATATTTAAACGATACCTGATCCCTACCATAATAAATGGAATAATGACTAACGAAGAAACTATGGGAATTATCCAGAATATCTATCCACTTCATTTCAAAAATTACAGAATCCGCTACACACAAACAAAAGTTATTGATATAACCAATCAAACTGAACAAGAGGAACACATCCTAAAAATCCATAATAGAGCACATTCTAAAGTCCAGAGCTGTGCAAGATATAGTAGAACCATTAAGGCAAATTTTATTTACTTTCAACGTACCAAAAGTAGTTGTCTTTGACAATGAAAAATCGTTTAATGCAGCCTCTATCTGTTTCTTATTGCAAGATCAATTAGGAATAGAAATCTTTAAAACTCCTCCATATTCCAGTACAGTCAATGGCCAAGTGGAGCGATTTTACTACACGCTTTCAGAAATAATGCGTTGCCTTAAAACAGAGAAAATTCACAAATCTTTCCTAGAATTACTAGACAGAGCAGTATACGAGTACAATTTTTCAATTCACTCAACAATAGGAAAAAAACCCATAGAGGTATTTTTTGGAAGAAACGTCAGTACCGATCCGGAACAGTTCGAAAAAGCAAGAAATGGAAACATTATTAAACTACAAGAAAAACAAAATATTGATTTGAAACATCACAACAAAAAAAGACACAAATTAAAACACACCTGGTGACACTATTTACGTAAAAATAAATAAAAGATTACGTTCAAGCTATCACCACGCTTTAAACAAGAAATTGTAAAAGAAAACAAAACAAAAACTGTAATTACACAATCTGGAAAGGTTGTTCACAAAGCAAATATTAAAAGCTGAAATCAATCTTCTTATCTCCACAGGTATCATACTTCTCTTATTTATGCCGACGTCAAAATACTCGATTATTCTAACTCAGAGATAATCGTGCTAAAAACAGGAATAGCAAAAATTCAAACAGGAAATCTTAAATCTATTCATGTCATCGAAATACCCCCTTATGAACCAGCACATTCCAAAGAGTAATCCATTTTTCCCAATCTTAGACCACGAGCTCAAACAAACTACGAACCTTACTAACAATATTAAAATCAATAGATCTAAAAGATCACTTAATTTCATTGGCACAGCATGGAAATGGGTGGCAGGAAATCCCGACCATGACGATTATACGATAATGGTAGATAAAATTAACAACGTCTTAGAAAATAATAAAAACCAAATTCTAATAAACAAAGCTTATATTGATAGGATAAATAAATTAACGAACGAAACGAAATTCTTAATGTAATAAAAAAAGATAAAACCTTTGAAAATGAATTAGTTTTAAGTTTACTTTACAAATCAAAGTTAATTAAAGAAGAAATAATAAACTCAATATATGCAATTGAATTGGGTAAAGGAAATATTGTAAGCTCTAACATATTGTCAAAATCGGAGATCGATATAATTATGAATAATTTGAATAAAAACAAAGTGAATGTACTATTCAAAAATATTGAAGAGGCATTAGAATTTGGCGAAGTCAAAGTTGCCATAAATGTATCAACTCTACTTTATATTATAAGTATCCCAAATACGGAAGACGTAATCTATGAAAAATAAGTTGTAAAACCATTAATAAAGAACCAAAAATACGTTAACAAAATCATGCAAGAAAATATTTTAAAAAGAAATAATATTATGTTTGGAAGCAACAATAAATGTATATTTAATCTAATAGAAGGTAAAAACGCAACATGTAAAAGAACGAATAGCCAACATATCGCACAAATGGAGGAAATAGCACCAGGAATAATCCCCTTAAATAATTTTGACGGTAAAATAGATTTCCACAACAATAGCCAATCACTTAACGGAACATATGTCATCAAATTCTCCAATGTCACATTAAAGATAATGAATCAACAGTATATTGCAGAAGAAATATCCGAAATTCACGCATTACATCTTTTGCTACATCCACTCTAAGATGATACAGAAATAGAAGAAATTTTATCACTCCAGCTCATGAAAGAACTTCACATGAACAATACAAAACACATCAATAAGATTCAATCAGAAAAAGAAGTCCACCAATGGATCAACTACTGCATCTTTCTTTTAATATTCTTCACCATACTGATCGTGAGGAAAACACACTTAAAAAACAAAAGAGCAGAGAATATCAATTACCAAGAAGCCAATCCTTGGCTGTCATCCGGCTTTGCCTACAAACTGAAACACGCACACATAGACAGTTGGGCTAAGTCCACCACTAGGTTTTTGCACACATTGACAGTTGGCATCGACCCACCACTGATTTATTCGCACACATAGACAGTTGGCATCGACCCACCACGAATTTGTCGGTTATTTTTGAAAATCTTCAGTTATTTTGAAATTCACTTGGGCTGCAATGGGCTTGTTCAAAAAGTATAAAAAAGGGAGAAATTATATATATAGTGCTGACCGGACCTTATGAAAATAAGTAGTGGTTTTTTTTTTAAATGTAAATTGTAGTCGCTTTTTACTAATTCCCGCCTGTCTGGAAAATAAATGTCTTTAGTTACTTTTTTTTCGATAAACAGTTTGTCTTTTCTGTTTTTTTTCTTTTCAACTCCCGAAATGTATAAGGAATTGTAGAAAATTTACTAAAATAACTTACAGTGAGTAAGAAGAAAGTTTTAAATAATTTTGCGAAATGAAAAAAGATATTCACAAACTAAAATTTTGGCATATATACTACGCTTATATGTGTTGTTAAACCTGCTTGAAGCTCGCGTCATTTTTTGTAAGCCTGGGTTGAGTTGAAATGAGCTTGATTTGACTAGATCTCGTTCGAGGAGCGGAGTCGAGTCGAAATTTGTGACGAAAAACCGGGATTAAAGAGATGGTCTTACAGATATTGCATTATGGTCTGTTTATTTGCTTGTTTGTGGGCAAATATAGTTTTGCTTTAATAATCGTCGAGCATCAGCTAACCAGTTTTAATTAATTAGTTAAAATTACTGAATATTGGATTAAATAACTCTACAATGAGCCCTATAGTTTTTAATCAATTGGTTATTAATAATGATAATATTAATATAATGCATATTTAACCGTTTTCATAAGAGCCCAAATGAGGTAATTTTGCAAATTACAGAAAAAGTGTTTTCATCTGTAAATTGGTATTTCTTTTGACAGCTCATTTCATTTTTTGAGTTTCAACCCTGCCTGTAAATCACTTTTTGTTGTTAATTTTTTAATTCAGTTTTAACATTTTCGTTCAAAATCTTTTCAGAGCTATTCAAAATGTGCCCAATTCGGTGTGTTCGTTAGGTTTTGACTTAATTTCCTAGAAAATTGTGTGCAAGTTTGGTTGAAATTATCTCATTTCGAAATTTGAATTTGTGTGGAAAATGAGATGATTTCGTATCAAATTTGAAAATTTTCAACGAAATTTCCTCATTTGGTCTAACGAAAACGTAGTATTGAGGCTCTCCAAAACCAACACGAATACCGATTGATTCGCAGTGAATCATTCACAATAGTACAAAATATGACAAAAACATAGACAATACTTAACAACAACAAAAATTCATCGTCACTCCTTGTTGGCGTTGGCTTGGGAGAGCCTTTAGTTTGTTTTACTTCATTTCTATTTTGATTATACTAGTAAACATGGTCACGCTAGGAGCTACTAGCCATTTTATAATTTTAATTCAGTTTGTCACCCGAGCATATTTCTATTATTTCTCATTACTGTAAGCCAAAATGCTTTAGGTTTGTATTTATTAATTAATCTATTATATCTATCTATGTATTTATTTAACGATATGTGTTCGTATTAATTGAACAGGGTTATTGTTTTGATCCATAGCTCCGCACTTTTAGCTCACTGATTTTGTGGTTTAACTGAGGGTGGTTCAAGCATGTAATTGACTTTTATAACTTACATGAAACCTAAATCATCATTAAAACGCAGTTAATCTACAGAAATTGATGGATTACAAATTTTTTGAACCACGGAGCATTGTTTAGCCCTAACGTCGTTTTTTTCGTCCAAGCTCATTCAGACAAGGAAAAAACACACCTATAGTGAACCCGGCCCTAGTTGGGTTTCTATTTGTTGAACACGTCCCGTGGTCAAAATTATTCACCTCGGTCTGTCAATTAGATGTCAAAACAAAACAAAATACATGGTGTTCCCTATTTCATGCAGGATAATTTATGAAATGATATTAAAAAAAAATCGTATGGGAAGGGGGGATTATTTATCCGCTTTTAGATAAGAGTAGTAACTTTCTTAAAAAAAAAATTGAAAATCAACGGCACTACTAACTTGCAACTTGCAATGTTATGCTCTTTATTTTTGTTTAATTAACTTTTTTGAATTTTACGACCAAATATATTTAAAATGAAAATAACTAAAAAATAAGACAACAGCTAGAAGGTCATGCTAAAATTTCTTAAAACCATTCTCGAATCAATTTTTCTAATTAAGTTGTTTCGTAATCATTTAAAAAAAAAAAATAATTATACAACTTAAAACTTAAAAAAAGTTAATGTATTTGTTAAAACTATTTCATTTCTTTTATAGTATGAAGTAAAATTTCAGTAATAAGTATTCAGTACTCCTATTAAACACTCAAAACCAAATGCTTAGATGTCATGAAGTTTAAAAAAATAAATTAAAAATAGCTATTGCTGTTTTATTATCTGCAAAAGAGGGCTGGATTTACTTTTAACACGTGCTACGAAAACGATTGCAAAACTCCTAATTATTTCTTTTTTGTACTAAAGTTAAATCCAGATCAAAACCCGAATCCCGAAAGAAGATAATAAAACCCACCTGACATCAACTTTAATACTTATAAATTGTAAATTGACAGTTTAGTGGAGTTTAAACAAAAAAACTAAAGTTCTGGTGTCAGGTTGCAGAAAAACTATTCTTTTATTTCTTATTTTTCTTAACTATTTTTTTCCTTAGAATATATCCAACAATAATTTTAAAATTATTCTGGATGAAGAAATGGCCACCCTGTATAATATGCGAGATGCATTTAAGATATTTGGAAATCTGTGTGATTGAAGACATTTTATGGATTCAGTTTTTGTATTTTATTATAATCGTGGATGAATATTAACTGACAATTACAATTGCTTGTGCACTTTAAATTAATTAAACAATTTCACATCGATGTTTTTGCTATCAGCCGAAGTAAAATTCTCAAATTATTTTTCCAATTTTCAAAGAAAAAAAACTGAGCTGTCAAAACAAATAAATCTCACCGCGTTACATTGTTGTTGCAATTCACATCTATTCATCGACACGAAGTGAAATTACAAATACAACAATGTAAACAAATGGGTTTTGGAGGGTGAAACGTACGAAAGATTGGCTTCTTGGTAATTGATATTCTCTGCAAAAGAGTCTCTGAAATCTTTTTTCCCGAAAATCATTTGCCCGTGGAACGTTTGCCCGCGGATTATATATGTACGTTTTTGACACCAATCCTGCAGCACGATATCCCGTGGCACAGTATCCAATGGATTTTCTGGCGGGATTGGTAAAGGTATTTAATACTTTTGAAAAGTACTTTTTCGTATTGTTAAACAAAATATTTTATTTGAGTAAATTAAATATATTGACGGATTTTAAGCGCGAAAAAATTTATATTATTTAAGTTACTATTTTGGTGGATTTTTGGCGCAAAAAAAATGAAACTTATTTTAGTAATAATTTTGATGGATTTTAGGCGCGAAAAAATTAAAATTCTCTAAGAAAATATAATTCCTGTTCCAAACGCTTAAAAAGCATTTTAAGCTTGAAAAAATTAAATTATAAAATAACTTTTTGTCTTCAAAACGCTTAAAACAATTTTTGCGCATAGGTAAATTTCGCTTAGGAATCACCTTAAGCGCTTAAAATTATCTTAAGCGTCCTCGTCACCCAGCCATCCCAAACGAAAATTCTGTTTTTATCTCTTACAGATGTTTGCCATAATGAGTCCTAGTGAGGACTGGATTTTATTCTGGAATTTATTTTGCTTTTATACTTTTATCAGTTAACTTCTTTGGATGTTCGTTCTTGTTGATTCTCACAGTTTCAAATCTCAGATTTATATGATATGAATAAATATGAAAATGAAATTCTCTAAAAATTGGCGATGATTCAAATCCAATTTCAGTGCTTATGGCAAATAAAACCATAATAATAGCTCAGGATTTTGTCTGCTATCCAGCTTTTAATGTACAATTTAGCTACAATAGTTCTTTTCAGGACTAAATAAAAGATTGTAAAGGGATATTAAATTGATCAAGCTATGAATATAAGGTAATTTTTCCGGGCTAGGCAAGCCACGCAAGGTACTGTCGACATTGGCGCCTGCCAGACGACTTTAAATACCCGAAGCGGAGCAACGGAGTTGCGTGAGCGGGACAGAGGACCCAAAAAAGAGGGTTACAATCCTGAGAACCCGCGAAGCGGGCCACTCAAGGTACTGTTGGTCAAGAAAACTGTTGAAATTGGCGCCTGCCAGACGACTTTAAATACCCGAAGCGGAGCAACGGAGTTGCGTGAGCGGGACAGAGGACCCAGAAAAGAGGGTTTAAATCCTGAGAACACGCGAAGCGGGCCACCCAATTTACAATCTCTCAAGAAAAATTAGCATTGGCGCTCAATTAATGCATCGAATAATACGAAAAATTGACTTTTATCTTTGAACGCGATTTGGGGCTAAACTAAGCGTGCTAGAGGCATCAAAGTTGACACTTTTAAAAATGATTTGTCATCAAACTAAGCGTCATAGCGATAGATAGAATGCATATTCTTGATCAAGGAATGTGTCAGTTCTTAAAAATAAAAAAAGTTGGTAAAAAAAGTTTTTTCGAAAACTTTCAAAAGAAAATTTCCAAATTTGGGGCCTTACTTCTTAAAATTCACAAATTCAAAGTGTCTTTAAATCAAGATTCTTTAAGGGGAAAATAAACTTTACATACCCCAAATCCAAAAGTGAGCTCAAGCAGGAGGGCAGCTTGCCCTTACTGTTTATTCGCGTTTATTTGCCACATAAGGTATTGTTGCTCAAGAAAACGTAACATTGACGCTAAATTAATGCATTTCTAGCTTAAATTTAAAAAAGAAAGCCTGCCGCCAAAGGCCTCTGAGCGACACCAAAACATCGACGCCATCATCGTCGTGACCGTCGTCGTCAGTTACCCATTGTCACCCAAGCCCAACAACCTAAAAGAAAATCCAATTATTATTTCTTAATAGTCCTTGCCTCCACCGAGTTCTAAAAAAATCGCATGCACTACTATTTATATACTTTTTAAAAGGCGGCTTCAATACAGAGAATCTCTTCATATTGTCAAAAATCAAAAATACTCGTAGTATTGAAATTCAAATTCAATGACTCTAATTGGCTGGTGCCACAAATCCTATAAGAATCTAATTAGATTACAGAGCTGTTGCTTTGTATCAAGACTAGTAGGAATCCGCGGGCAAACGTGACGCGGGAAAACGAGACGCGGGAAATCGTTTTTCGGGAAAACGTAGCCAACCCACGCAAATAGCACCAATAATCATACTTTCAAAATTAAATCCAACAAGTTTGACCTATCCAAGAATCACGGAACACCCCAGCATCTATAATCTTCCATACTTTTGAAAAAACGAGGACGTCTTTATTTAAGAGGGGAAGAGTTAACGACGACATGTTAACTTCAATGAACATTGTGCTTCCCACGAAAAATGCTGACATGGTGTCTGGGCGATGACACCAATGTGGCAGCTTGCATCAAACAATTTCCAATTCGTGGAAATATGAAAGCCATGTGTTGGGAAATAAATAATAATACAGATATGCTACGTAATCATAAAATAGGTATTTAAGTTCTAGATTTTAGGTAATCATTGTCATTATATTTTGGAAGGCAGAATCGCTGCCGATTTACAAATTAAATTCTTATTAAAATAAAATAATAAAAAAAAAAAAAAAAAAATATTTTTTTTAACTAAAATCTAACGAAAAAACTTTAATTTATAACGGGTGATTTTTTAGCTGGTTTGGTTTTGGCAACACTGGTTTTGACAGCTGACGTGTGTTTAGTACCTTGTGTCACTGTCAAACAGCTTCAGTTTAGTTTGCAATTTAACCATGGATCGTCTTACAAATGAACAACGCTTGCAAGTTATTGAATTTTACTATCAAAATTCGTGCTCGGTTCGAAATGTTCTTCGCGCGCTGCTTCCATTTTATGGTCGGCATTCTTGACCTTCTGAGCAGTCTATTCGGAAGATTGTGACCAAATTTCGCACCAAATTTACTTTGTTGGACATTAAACCACCAACACGTTTACGTACTGTGCGTAGTGAAGAAAATATTGCGGCCGTATCAGCTAGTGTGACAGAAGACCGCGAAATGTCGATTCGGCGCCGTTCCCAGCAGTTAGGCCTTTGTTACAGCACTACGTGGAAAATTTTGCGGAAGGATTTGGGCGTAAAGCCTTTTAAGATACAGCTGGTGCAAGAACTAAAGCCAGCCGACCTACCACAACGCCGGATTTTTGGTGAATGGGCTCTTGGAAAGCTGGCCGAGGATCCGCTTTTTTATCGAAAAATTGTGTTCAGCGATGAGGCTCATTTTTGGTTGAATGGGTACGTAAATAAGCATAATTGCCGCATTTGGAGTGAAGATCAGCCAGAAGCATTGCAACAGCTACCAATGCATCCCGAAAAAGCCACTGTTTGGTGCGGTTTATGGGCCGGCGGCATTATTGGGCCATATTTCTTCAAAGATGATGCGAATCGCAGCGTTACTGTCAATGGTGAGCGCTACCGAGCGATGATAACAAACTTTTTTTTGCCCGAAATGGAAGTTCTTGACTTGCATGATATGTGGTTTCAACAAGACGGTGCCACATGCCACACAGCACGCGAAACAATGGCGCAATTGCGAGGCGAGTTTGGTGAACAGTTAATTTCACGTTTCGGGCCGGTCAATTGGCCGCCTAGATCGTGCGATTTGACACCATTAGATTATTTTTTGTGGGGGTATGTCAAGGCTAATGGCTATAGGGACAAGCCCGCTTCGATTGACGCACTGGAAGCCAACATCCATGCATTCATTCGTGAGATACCGGCCGATATGTGTGAAAGAGTATGCCAAAATTGGACTCAGCGGATGGGCTACCTGAGACGCAGCCGCGGTCAGCATTTGCATGAAATTATCTTTAAACATTAAATTGCAAGGTTCAAACTATCGATTCAAATAAATATTTCATTCATTTTTTCGAATTTTTTGTGTTTTTTTTTTTTAAGTTCTAAACCTCTTAAAAAATCACCCGTTACAAAAATATGTGCCTACGTAAGTTAATACAAACAAAACCAAAGGTAGTTTGTTTAATTAAAACAAATTTAATAGGTACGTAATTAGCAATTGAGAAAATAAAAGAATTAAAAAAGGTAAATAATTGTCATTCCGTAGCACTAACCTACATAATTTCCTAGAGGAGAATGGAATAATTAAATTCTTAAGGTACCTACGAATAAAAATTTTTTTTCCGAGAAAAAAATTAACCATTTAAGCAAATTAGGTATACAGTTTTTTGAGTAAAACAAAGTTTATTGGTGAGAAAAAAAATGTCCTTTAATAAAAAATGTAGGTAGGTCTTTCGTTTACAGTTTTCAAAAAAAATATTCTATACAAAAGCAATTACAAATGCCAAGAGCTATTTTTTCACAAAAGATTGTGAGTAGCATTGTTTTGTGCGAACAATTCGTTACTAAGAACAGTTTACAGGACCCATGCGAAAAAAGTCTATGAACATATTTTCGCATGTAAAAAAAAATTGAGATGAAAATCCTACAAATTATGTTTTTGCATACCTATTTGTTTTTCAGTTTGATGCAAGAAAAACATTGCTTACATGGAATTACGAAACAATTACCCGGTAGTTGTTTTGCGTGCTGGGAAATAGCGTGGTTAATAAAAAATATTTTTTGTGTATGGTCAGTTTAAACTTAAAAAAAAAAAATATATACATATAGGTATTCATCCCACAGCATTAATTGCATGCAAATGGTCTTTCTATCTTTAAATAATTATTTTCCATTTTTAGGCCTATAGTTCATTAATCAAGGGTAAATTTATGACGCCAAGGCCAGTTTGTTCGCCAAAGCGATTAGTATAATATTCAAAAATATTATACAAAATTATGCATGGATTTAAGTAGATAAATTAATAAATTAAATTTGTATTAGAAGTTTTTTTTAATAATATAATAATACAAATTCTATATACTACTGAAATAAATCAGCCAAGTAGAAGACTTATCATTAAAGGATTGGACCTGTTGAATTATTGATTCAAAATTCAAGACGGATGAAATGCCAATTAGTAGGACTAAAGGCCATAAAAAGCTATTTGAATAAAAAATGTTTTTAGTTATTTAAAATAATATCTCTTATTATATATGAAAAACCACGATGCAAATCTCTTCTATGAAACAAAAATTATGCACAGAATAGGTGGACAAATTTGATTTTTTTTCTGCATGGGTACTGTAAACTATACTTTTAAAGTCAAACATTTTTTTTACTCCCATAAGAAACACTTCCCATTACACAACTTCCTCCGTGTTAGTTTCAATTTGCCGATGAATTGACATTTACGACATACATGTAAGTCTATCTTCATCAGTATAAAGTATAAATTCAGCCTTGTAACTCAAAATTGTCACGATCCAATTTTTGTTTTTTTTTTTTTTAATTGAAGATTTCTCGAATCTCATTTTAAGCTGACTTAGGAAATCATCAAGGTATGTAGGTTATAGGAAGTAATGGGGAAACACGGATACACGGACTCCGTATTTTTATTATTCGCAAATAAAAACCCGTGTATACGGATACCCGAATTCTTAATACACGGATTATTAAAGTATGGATTGGGACTATATTTTGGTTCTTTAGGTACAAATGGCAAGTTTTGACATTGACATAAATTAAATTGCGGTGATGGAAAATAAGCATAAAATATATATATATGCATATAAAAAATATAAAAATATATATATAGTATGAATTCGGCCTTGAAGCTTAAGGTTGTTGATGGGATAGGCGAAAAGGAAAGATTTGTTTGCAAGTTTTAAGTACGACCTACGACGTCGATGTCGCCTCCGATTACTTCGATGGTAGGTATGGCGAGGTTAGGTTTGACGGAGGTGGGTCTACGACTGAGAAAAAAGTTCTGGAGGGGTCTGTAACTGGGACAAGATAGAATTTTCTTAACTTAAAAAAATTATTTCATAAGAAGAAAACTTTCTTGAATTTTGTTTTTTACAAGTTTGAAAAATCTTTTTTTTAAATTTTTTTTTTTTTTCATGTGTTTAAGGCCACGTATATGCTATTTTAAAGTCGCTAGGGCACTTAGTTTAAACAAAACTTAGGTTGGACGGCGGGCTATTCTGGTTCTTTAGTTAATATTTTATTTTGTTAATAATATTTTCTATCAATAAAGCGTAAGAGGCCTGTGGCCCAATTGAAAATAAGAATTACATTTTTTTTTATTTCGTTCGGACACATTAAAAACATAAATGGCGCAGTCGGTCGTCCTCTTATATTAATACTAGAGGATAGTGATACGAATAAACGAAAAATCAGTAGTAAAGTGATTGGTTTTAGAAAGAAGCTAATAATCGAAATAATCGAGATTATAATAAAGTGACTTTTTTTTCTATAATCCCAAGAAAAATTAAAATAAACAAGTGAATAAATCGTGACCTTAAAGCAAAAATGGAACAAATAGAACAGTGTTCTTTAACCCTAACAGAAATTCTGGAAAGACAAAATGCAGCTCAAAGTCCAAGAATGATGATAGAAAAACGAATAAAGTGTCTCGAAAACTTTACGGAAAAACCGGGCACGTTACCCTCCTTTATCGCTACTGTGGAGCAAATTATAGAAGAATTCGACGTATTTAACCAAGATCTAGTGTTTTCTGTCATATACAATGAGAAAATTGGAGAAGCAGCAAAAAACTATTTGGCGATTGAGAACCCAGTATCATGGGAAGAATGCAACCAGAAACTAAAAATACACTTCCGGCCAGCAAAGGACCAAGGGACAGTTCTGAAATACATTAATAATATAAAGGTATATAGTATAAGTCAATTATTAGATAAAGTCCAAAATATTATAAATTATACATCAGAATTTACAACGTTCAATGAATGGTTTAGAAATTGCTAGGTGTCTAAATATTGCATTTATTCTAAAATTGAAAGATGTTACAGCAGAAGCCTTAGCTGCAGAAATTTACAATGAATATAATTTGTCAAGAATTAGAACAATTTTGTTTAAATACATAGGTCGGGATGAATACAATTTACGATTAGAAAAAACACATAACACTCAATACAAAAATCAATACCAAAATACAACTTCTCAAAATTTTCAAAATAACAGACACAATTACAATAATCAAGATAATTTTAACAAAAACAATAATCACACTAATCAAAATCCGCTAGAAACAATAACTATACGAATCAAAATCAAGTTAATAGAAATAATAACGCTTATCAAAACCAACCTAATGGGAATAGCCCGACAGGACAAGTTAGAAATAACAATGCATCAGGCCAAGCTAGAAATAATTGGCATAATAACAACCCCCAAAACATTGAAAACTCATGCCAACATAGATCAACACAGAATAGAATAGAACCTATGGAAGTAGACTCTTTAAGTAATAGAGAAGAAACTAACCATACTATTCATGGTACTGTTAACGAAACGGCACAAGTAAAAACAAAATGACCAATTCAATTTGATCAACTTTGCAATGCAAGAATCAAATGGACGAAAGAAGCATTAAATAAACCTTACGATTTCCTTATAGGAATGGATTGGATAAGGAACAATGCAAAAACTATAGATTTAAAAAATAAAAAAATTATTTTAATGAATGATAGGCATCTTCCATTCTTAACCATATTACTTGAAAAAGTTAATGTGTTGGAAATAAGCGAAGTTTGCAACATTCAAACAAATCACCTCAATGAATTCGAAAAAGAATCAATAGAAAAACTTTTAAATAGATATAAAAATTGATTCTAAAAGAAGGAGATCAATTAACAAACACAAGTACAGTAGTTCATGAAATAAAAACCACTACAAACCAACAAATTAACTCTAAATTATATAGGTACCCCAAAAAACACGAAGCCGAAGTACGTAAGCAAATTCAAGAAATGGAAAAACAAGGAATCATTAGAAAGTCGTTATAGTTCACTAATAATAGTTATTCCGAAAAAACAAAAATACAGGATAGTAGTAGACTACAGAAAATTAAACCAAGTAACGATGACAAGTACCCAATACCCAATATCGACAGTATATTGGATAAATTAGGGAAATCTTAGTATTTCAGCACTTTACATCTGGCAAAAGGTTATCACCAGATCTTAGTTGCAGAAGAGGACATCGAAAAAAACTGCTTTTGTTACTCCATCAGGTCCATATGAATACGTCAGGATGCCATTCGGTTTAAAGAATGCACCTGCAACGTTTCAAAGACTTGTTATGATTATGCTATATCTTCTTATTTCAATGTTTGGTTGATCTAAGATCGTAGTATCTGTATTCAGAAAAAGTGTCTAATTACCACTTTGCGTGAAGTGATATTTATTTAACAATAAATTATCCACCTCTGCTGAAACAGATATTTAAAACTACATCGGGTAGTTTATGTAAAGATCCGCATAGCCTGTGGTTTCACGACATGCACAGATCGACAATACCAATGAACCTATTACTGAGAATGTTATCTCAAACACATATATCGGAATAATCATTAGTCTTCATTGATACATCATTATGATAACAATAACATAGTATTCTGTATTTACATTATGCTTGCTATGCAGATTGTATTAAAAAGAAGGAATCTTGTAGGGGAGTTGCTTGGTTGAGATTATCTCAATCGAAAAAAGAGTTCAGTCCCCATTTAGAGTTGATAAAAGATGTTTGATATATAAAGTTGGTTCACGCATAACATATAAAATTGGTGGCAGCGGTGAAATAAATAAAAAAACAAAAACAGCATTGTCGATACAGTGAGGTACATGTGTACTGATGATTGAAAAACAGATCGAATTGGATAAGTGAAGAAGAAAGCAAAAGGTTGAAAAGAAAAGCAGAGTCGGTGTACCGGATTAAACAACAGCGGCAAACAGTGTGATGTTTATAACAATTATAATAATTATAAAGTGAGTTAAGTTTTGTTATTATTATAGTTAAGTATTGGTAATTTACGAAAAAAAAAGTTTAAAGTGTTGTACGATATAAACAAAAGTTAAGTTAAATTCATACTAAAAAAAAAAAAAAATGCCCGAAACAAGTGAACAGGTAGTCGAAACCACAAGAGTAGGTGCAAATCCTACTGTGGACATTAATACATTATTAAAATTAATTCCGAAATTCAATAGTGATTCCTCTGAATTATACGCTTTCCTTAACGGATGCGATGACGGTATGAGCCTAGCCTCATCAAGTCAAAAAGATTTAATTTTCAAGTATATTAAGGTCCAAATTACTGGTAACGCCAGAGTAATTCTACAAAATAAAGTTATTGAGAATTGGTTACAGCTTAAGGAACAATTAAAAAAACTATGTAAAGATACAAATAGTACATTAGGGCTTTATAGAGAATTAATAAATTCTAGGCAGGAAAATAGAACAGTGAGGCAATACGAACAGCATATGGAGACGATGTCGAGAAGACTCGCCTCCAATGCGAAAGAGGATCTAAAAGAGGTAGATGCAAAAGATATCCATGTTATTCACAATTATATAGAGAATAAAATAATTCTTAATATTTTCATTAATGGTCTGAGATCTGAATTGGCAAATTATGTTAATAATTGTAGACTAACGACATTGGCTGAAGCGGCTCGTTATGCACAGCATGAAGAGTCACGATTAGCTAATCAAATAAGAACTCCTAGACAAGACTTTACAAATAAAAATTTGGTAAAAATTAGTTTTGGACAAACTAAATGCAATAATTGCAATAAAGTTGAACATTTAGAAAAAAACTATTTTTCAAAGAAACCATTCGCAAACCATTCGCAAACCATTCGAAGAGTTATGAAAATTTTAAATGCTTTAAATGTGGTAAAGCAGGACATATATTGCAAAGAATTGTTACACACAAAATAATAATACAAAGCAAAATTTTTCCCAGTAAGAAACGCCATTCGTAAGGTAGCGTTTTCTTTTAACAACGAAGAAAGTCCTTACATTTATATACAATATAAAGATACAGTGCTTGAAATGCTTCTCGATACTGGAGCATCAATTAGTTTAATAAAATTAAAGTCTGCTAAAGAAACAATTAATAATAAAGAAATAATAGATTTAATAGGTTTGGGAAATGCTTCCCAAAAAATATTAGGTTCTACTAACGTTTTTCTATAAGAAATTAGACAGAACAAAAAAGGTATCATAGATGGGGATTCCACGTTATACCAAATAACGTGATCTATGATTATGATTATGATGGTTTGATAGGTGCAGATTTCCTTAGAGAAATGAAATGCAAAATAGACTATGGAAGCAATTTGTTATATTTAGACAATGAGGAGGAAAGTTATGAATTAAAATTCAAGTATGAAGACAGTTATATTATGCCTAGGCAAGAAGTTTTTAGAATGGTGAAATTAAAAGAAAAATTAGCTGATGGTACTTTAGTTGTTGTGAGTAAATTTGAAAACGAAAATATATAGTCCCAAACTGCTTTAGTACAGTGAAAGACGGTAAATGTTTAGTAAGTGTTCTAAATATATTAGATAAAAAGATTTTAAATGATATAAGTGTAGAGACAGCATATCTTAATGATTTCAATGTATATGATGGGAATAATTCATATAGTGAAAGAAAATGGAAACATCAGAAAAATAAATTTGTGTATCATGTAAATGATAAAGTGAAAATTGTACAAAGTATGTTACGATTAAATCATTTGAACAAAGAAGAGGAAAATAAATTAAAAGATCTAATTACAAAATATAATTATCTTTTTGTAGTAGAGGGAGAATCGTTAACGCGTACAAATAAAATGGAATGTAAAATTCGAACGAAAGAAGACGTTAAACCAATTTACACGAAGTCATATAGGTATCCGAAGATACATGAAAAGGAAGTAAAATGCCAGTTAGAAACATTGTTAAAAAATGGAATGGTTAGACATTCAAAATCTCCTTGGAGTTCTCCAGTTTGGGTCGTTCCCAAAAAGACTGATGCGTCAGGAAAATCTAAATGGAGAATCGTAATAGACTATAGAAAACTCAATGAGTTAATGATAGCAGACAGTTATCCCATTCCAAATATAACCGACATTCTAGACCAGCTAGGAACAGCTAAATATTTTACGACATTAGATTTATACGCAGGATTTCATCAAATTAAAGTGCAAAGTGAAGAAATAGAAAAAAAAACTGCTTTTTCTACACCACAAGGAAGTGAGCTACCTTGGGCATTTAATCGGAAAAGATGGTGTGAAACCAAACTTAGAGAAAATAAAAGTTGTAGAAAGTTTGAAAGCCCCACAAAATGTAAAAGAAATTCAATCATTTTAAGGAATGATGAATTATTACAGAAAATTTATTGAAAATTTTAGTCAGATAGCTTCACCTATAAATAATCTACTAAGAAAGGATGTAGAATTTAGATGGGGAAGGGTGGAACAAGAAGCATTTATGAAATTGAAAAATGTTTTATCAAACTTTACAGTGTTGCAATACCCAGATTTTAATAGAAAATTTATAGTTACAATATATGCTTCTAATGCAGGCTTAGGTGCTGTATTATCACAAGAGCATGAAAATAAGGATTTGCCAATACAGTTTATAAGCAGAAGCTTGAATAAGAATGAAAAGAACTATAGCACTACAGAGAAAAGAGTGCTTAGCCATAGTTTGGGCTGTAAAAGTTCTTCGACCATATTTTTATGGCCAAGAGTTAATAATAATAACGGACCACAAACCATTGAAATGCTTATTTAATGTAAAAGATCCAGGATTGAGACTGGTTCGTTGGAGGTTGAAATTGGAAGAGTATTCATATAGTATTGAATATAAAAAGGGTTTCGATAATGTTGTGGCAGACCATCTTAGTAGAAATATTTTAATTACAACACGTAAAGCAAGGAAAACGAAAAAATGTTTCTGTGATTGTGAAATGAAAGATAATGTAGAATATAATAAAAAAATTGAATATGAAAATCAAAATGAAACTGAAGAACGTGAAAGCAATGAAGATAGTTGGAAAGATAAAAAGGATGAAATTCAGACTAATCAATATGAACATGGTATAGTAAGCGAATTAGTAAGCGAATATGATGATAATATACAAGAAAACTGTAGGAAAAGTAATGAGATAACAGAAGTTACAGATATGAAAAATCAAATTGATATAATTAGGGAGTATCACGAAAGTTTAACAGGGCGGCATGCAGGCCAAAAAGCAACTATTGAAAAAATTAGAGAAAAATATAATTGGAAAAATTTAAATCAAATGGTAATTGATCTTACAAAAAATTGCAAGAACTGTCAATTGGGAAAAATTGATAGGCACCCTACTAGAATGCCTATGACTATGGTATCCAATGCATCGTATAGTTTAGAACAAGTTAGTATGGATCTGACAGGCCCATACCCAATTTCAAAGAAAGAAAATGTTAATGCACTAAGCATACAGGATAGTTTATCTAAGTTTGTAAGGTTCATTCCAATAATAGATAAATATGCCGAGACTGTGGCAGAAGCTTTTGTAAATGATTGGATTACATTTTTAGGCATACCTAAAATTATTTTGACGGATAATGGAACTGAGTTTTGCAATGAATTAATGAAGAATTTAGCAAAAATATGTAAGATCAAACACATAACTACTAGTGTAGCCCATCCACAATCAAACGGATCTGTAGAAAGAATTCATGGAAGACTGAAAGAATACCTAAATACAGTTAACTTCGAAAGAGAAAACTGTGATGAAGCACTTAAATTTGCAGGTTTTTGTTATAATACAACAATACACAGGTCCGTCAAGATAGCACCGCCACAAATGAAATTCCAAAATCTAATGATGCAATAGTTAGGTGCTAGTTAGGTGCTAATTAAGTGCTGCAATCTTAGCTGAGCACTTAATTCCCTTCCCCCTCAAACCTGTGGCGGTGCTAACTTGACGTCAAGATAGCACCGCCACAAAAGAAATCCAAAAATCTAATTATGCAGAAGTTACCTCCTACTTAAGTGCTAATTAAGTGCTGCAATCTTAATCTCGAAATGCATCTCAAAAGTGCATTTCAAAATCCGAAAATGCCTAAAAATTATTTTACATTAAAAATTCTTGGCTCAAATTAAAGGTCCCTCCAAATGCTTTTCAAAAAAGTGCATATCAATTTTTTACCCCCACTCTTTCATTCCCAAACAGGCTTGTGGAAGCTTGTGGAACTTGTGGAACTTGTGGCGGTGCTATCTTGACGTCAAGATAGCACCGCCACAAAGAATTTCAAAAATCTAATGATGCAGAAATAACGTCCTAATTAGGTGCTAATTAAGTGCTGTAATATCAACGCAGCACTTAATTCGAGTGACCTTGAAATGCACCTTAACAGTATAGCCAAATAACCTAAATCACTTAAAAAAGACCCCACTAAAAAAAAAAAATTGCCATGCTCAAGGACTTTCCGAGTTCTTTTCAAAAAGGTACAACTTGAATTTTTATTCCCACCCCTTCATGGTCAAACAGGCCTGTGGACCTTGTGTGGAACTTGTGCTGTTATGGGGTAGGCGTCAAGATAGCATCGCCACAAACGAAATTCAAAAACCTGATGATGCAATAGTTAGGTGCTAATTAGGTGCTAATTAAGTGCTGCAATATAAACGCAGCACTTAATTCGCATGACCTTGAAATCAGATGCACAAATGTCAATAAAATTGTAGACTTTTTAAATACCACCTTTACCAAAAAAGTTGAAACACCAAAATTAAAGTGCTGTCCAGTAGGTTGCAAAAAGTCATATTTCATTTTTCTAGCTCAACCCATTCGCCCTTAAAGGGCCAAATAACATTTTTGAAGAATGCACTTTCGTCAAGATAGCACCGCCACAAACGAAATTTAAAAATCTGATGATGCAATTGTTAGGTGCTAATTAGGTGCTAATTAAGTGCTGCAATATAAACGCAGCACTTAATTCGCATGACCTTGAAATCAGATGCACAAATGTCAACAAAATTGTAGACTTTTTACTTACCACCTTTATTCAAAAAGTTAAAATGCCAGAATTAAAGTGCTGTCGAGTAGGTTGCAAAAAGTCATATTTCATTTTTCTACCTCAACCCAGTCGCTCTTTAAGGTCCAAATAACATTTTTGAAGAATGCACTTTTGTAAAGATTGCGCTACCACAAACGAAATTTGAAAATCTAGTGATGCAGAAATTACGTCCTTCCTAGGAACTAATTAAGTGCTGTAATACCAATGGAGCACTTAATTCGGATGACCTTGAAATCGGATGCAATAACTGCATGCAAGTTGAAGACTTTTAACAGACTGCATCTATCCAAAAAGTCGAAACACCACAATTAAAGTGCTGTCAGGTAGGTTCCAAAAAGTCATATTTCATTTTTCTACCTCAACCCATTCGCCCTTTAAGGGCCAAATAACATTTTTGAAGAATGCACTTTTGTAAAGATTGCGCTACCACAAACGAAATTTGAAAATCTAGTGATGCAGAAATTACGTCCTTCCTAGGAACTAATTAAGTGCTGTAATACCAACGGAGCACTTAATTCGGATGACCTTGAAATCGGATGCAATAACTGCATGCAAGTTGAAGACTTTTAACAGACTGCATCTATCCAAAAAGTCGAAACACCACAATTAAAGTGCTGTCAGGTAGGTTCCAAAAAGTCATATTTCATTTTTCTACCTCAACCCATTCGCCCTTTAAGGGCCAAATAACATTTTTGAAGAATGCACTTTTGTAAAGATTGCGCTACCACAAACGAAATTTGAAAATCTAGTGATGCAGAAATTACGTCCTTCCTAGGAACTAATTAAGTGCTGTAATACCAATGGAGCACTTAATTCGGATGACCTTGAAATCGGATGCAATAACTGCATGCAAGTTGAAGACTTTTAACAGACTGCATCTATCCAAAAAGTCGAAACACCACAATTAAAGTGCTGTCAGGTAGGTTCCAAAAAGTCATATTTCATTTTTCTACCTCAACCCATTCGCCCTTTAAGGGCCAAATAACATTTTTGAAGAATGCACTTTTGTAAAGATTGCGCTACCACAAACGAAATTTGAAAATCTAGTGATGCAGAAATTACGTCCTTCCTAGGAACTAATTAAGTGCTGTAATACCAACGGAGCACTTAATTCGGATGACCTTGAAATCGGATGCAATAACTGCATGCAAGTTGAAGACTTTTAACAGACTGCATCTATCCAAAAAGTCGAAACACCACAATTAAAGTGCTGTCAGGTAGGTTCCAAAAAGTCATATTTCATTTTTCTACCTCAACCCATTCGCCCTTTAAGGGCCAAATAACATTTTTGAAGAATGCACTTTTGTAAAGATTGCGCTACCACAAACGAAATTTGAAAATCTAGTGATGCAGAAATTACGTCCTTCCTAGGAACTAATTAAGTGCTGTAATACCAACGGAGCACTTAATTCGGATGACCTTGAAATCGGATGCAATAACTGCATGCAAGTTGAAGACTTTTAACAGACTGCATCTATCCAAAAAGTCGAAACACCACAATTAAAGTGCTGTCAGGTAGGTTCCAAAAAGTCATATTTCATTTTTCTACCTCAACCCATTCGCCCTTTAAGGGCCAAATAACATTTTTGAAGAATGCACTTTTGTAAAGATTGCGCTACCACAAACGAAATTTGAAAATCTAGTGATGCAGAAATTACGTCCTTCCTAGGAACTAATTAAGTGCTGTAATACCAACGGAGCACTTAATTCGGATGACCTTGAAATCGGATGCAATAACTGCATGCAAGTTGAAGACTTTTAACAGACTGCATCTATCCAAAAAGTCGAAACACCACAATTAAAGTGCTGTCAGGTAGGTTCCAAAAAGTCATATTTCATTTTTCTACCTCAACCCATTCGCCCTTTAAGGGCCAAATAACATTTTTGAAGAATGCACTTTTGTAAAGATTGCGCTACCACAAACGAAATTTGAAAATCTAGTGATGCAGAAATTACGTCCTTCCTAGGAACTAATTAAGTGCTGTAATACCAACGGAGCACTTAATTCGGATGACCTTGAAATCGGATGCAATAACTGCATGCAAGTTGAAGACTTTTAACAGACTGCATCTATCCAAAAAGTCGAAACACCACAATTAAAGTGCTGTCAGGTAGGTTCCAAAAAGTCATATTTCATTTTTCTACCTCAACCCATTCGCCCTTTAAGGGCCAAATAACATTTTTGATGAATGCACTTTTGTTAAGATTGCAATACTACAAACTAAATTCGAAAATTTTATTATGCCCTAATTTCGTACTTCTTTCCTTCCTTCCTTCATTCCTCAGGATCAAGTATTTATCTCGAGAAACGGAGAAAGGTAGCCAGGTTATAGTAGGTAGTTAGGAACCAGATGTAAGTGTCCGAAATTCTAAAAAGCGTTTGATGAAAAAACATAAGAACTTATAAATACATAATATGTAGTTACATTACATTTGTTGTATTTTTTTTTTTTTATTTCATGGTTCTTTCTGGAATTTCATTAAAGGTAAGAAACATTGTAAGGAATGTAACTACAATATATGTATGTAGATACTAATGAACTCAGATAGAGATTCTTCCTAAAAATATGCAAGTTTTTTCGGTAACTATTATTCTCAGACGTGAATATATATTGCATGTATATAAATATATGTATATAAATCTATGCAAATTCAAACATACACATACCTACATAAAAAATAACAAATTATCCTAGCCTGTGAATGTTTGCCATTTTGTTTCATTTAACTAAACTTTTTTCGATTCGTTTCGTGGATTTTTTTGCCAAGCTGGAAATAACACGTTAGGAAAATATTTCATTCCACATTAAATATGGAATTGAGATTAATAATTTAAGTTGAAACTCATTAGTAAGGGATACAATTGTACTATTTATAGTTACATATGTAGGTACTTTTGAACTATTTGTATGAGCAGTGAAACAGACAGCAAATTTTCGGAGTGGACGTATAACCAAAATCTGAGTATGAGTGATTATGGATCTAGGTATCGTGATATGAAATACCAAAGCCTGGCAGGTTTTTTTCTCAGCCTTAGGGTGGCGGAGATTACCATTGATTTTTCCTATGCACGACGCGACGACGGTCCGATTAATACAACATAAGATATAACCATATGATGGGAACTTTATCCCCGAGACTTTATTTTGTTGATTATTTTTTACTAACATAAGAAAAAAAATCAACAAAATAAAGTCTTCAAAAAAGGACAGTAAGGTTTTCTTAAAAAGCTATAATGGGTCCTATATTGATTGTATCATCAAGATATAAGTCTTAAGACTTGGGAAAAATGACAGAGCATCACTTCTTATATTTTCTAATAGTGATTACTTTAATGACCCTAACACATAAATAAATATCCGAGCTGGTTTGAACCCCTCATCAAAGGCTGAACAAAAAAAAAAACTGCCAGACTTTTGTATTTTATACCACAATTCATACACCTACAACCCCTCATACTCATATTTTGGTTATACATCCACTCCCAAAATCTGCTGTCGGCTCTTATGGTCTAATAAGGCTATACGGTTATAGTGGATGGGTGTTATGATGGATGTATATTCAAACGAGCATTGTCTGAAAAAGGTGCATTTCGAAAACTAAACAAATCTATAAGTTTTAATTATAGTGGGTCTCAAAATAGATGAGTTTTGTTCGTCAGATACGCCACAAGTTCGTCAGGAGCAGAACAGTTTCATCCTTTAAGTTGTTTTCATTTTGTTAAAGCACTCGTCAGAGCCTTTTGGCGGACAGTCACAAATTATGTTGATAATTTGACAGCTCTTATATAAAAAAAGCTTTCTATCATTTTTTTCATTTCAACATACATATGTGTGGGTAGTATCATTTTAAAAATATTTAGCTCGGAAGTATCCCGCAAAAACGGCTCCACAACTTTTTTTTTATAAAAATCAATAGTCATGCCTTAGTCTTACAAAGGCTGAAAAACGGCTGGGCCGATTTGGATGATTATTTTCATAAGATCCTTGGTAGCCAGTTGGTGTTTGTGTGAAGTTTTGTCCAAATAGGTTTGGCGGTTTGCCAGCAAAGGGTAGCAATAGGGTAGGGTACCTAATTTCTTTGCTCATCTCATTGTCCATCTCAAAACCACGAGTGTAATTTTGGAAATTATCTATGTTTGCAAAGTTAAAGCTAAAAATGGTTGTTATCCTACTTCAATCACATACTAAGACTGGCAGCATATTTTAGGATTGAACACATAACCAAAAAATGAGTATGAGGGTCTGTAGGTACAGGCATTTGAATATCTAATTCTAAAGGCTGGCAAGATTTTTTTGGCACCCGCGGTAAGGACGAGGGGTTGAAAACAGCGGTTTAAATTAATAATAAATTAATAATTAAAGTCTGTTGACTTAAATAAAATGACAGGGCATCTTTTCTTATTTTTAATAAATTAATTGATATGGATGTGGCCCCAATACAATAGTCTCAAAACCGCTATTTTCAACTCCTCACCCTTACCACAGGCCCCAAAAAAATCCTGCCAGACTTTTGAATTAGAAGTCAAGATGAATGCACCTACAGACCCTCATACTCATTTTTTGATTAAGTGTTCAACCCAAAAATATGCCGCCAGTTCTTAGTTTATCATGATTCGGATCATTGTTGAAAGGTCTTTTTTACGGACAACGACACCAATATAATTTTTGTTTACTTTTCAAACAAAAAAAATTATCGAGATATTAAGATTTAAGTCAGAAAATTTAGTGTGTTATTTTCATGTTTTCAATATTTACTTCAAAAAAGTGATGGTTGAGCATATTAAAATGTTTGGTGTGCAAATTCAACTTTTATTACCTACAACTTTATTCATTATTATTTTTGATTTTTCAATATTAATTTAAAAAAAGGTGGGGATGAGCAAATTATAATTTTATATACGCAAATTATCATTGATGTGCAATTTCAATTAAAAAATGGACAAGTTTTCAAATTTTAATTCGATTTTATACTACCATTTCCCACCTTCACGATAGAGGAGCACCAACAAAAAACCAACAAACAAAAACAAGAAATTCTCATCTCATGTTTTGTAAAGAAAATAATTTAGTCATAAAAGACAGAACGTAGGGAAAAAACTTTTATAAAAAAAAATCTAAAACCAAAAGTAAACAAAATCCATTTGTTTGTTGTTATTCTTGACAGAACACAGAACACTGACAACTATGTTCAAACATGTTTTTTTATTTTTCTGATTTCATTAATCTTTAAGGCCAACGAAATACCAACTAGGGCCTACATTATAGGCCAGGGGCCCAAAAAAGTTAAAAATGATGTTTCCAAGAATTTGGCAAATAATTTTAGGAAATATACCAATTAAAAAATTATATAAGGGAAGATACCTAACGTAAAATAAAAATAAAAATCAGTTTAATTAAATTTTCAATTTGTCTTATTAGTTTTGAGTCCCAACAAATTTTTCAAAAATTATCAACTTGATTTGACTATACATATAATAGAGCCATAACAGAGTATTATTAGTACTTCCATTGTATTTGATAGCTATTTAAATCTCTTATTAACATTAAATACTTATTGACACAAATATTAAATTTTTCATCAAATAATAATTTATTAATAACGAACAAAACCAATAAATAATGTTCATGAAATTATTAGTAAAACGATTAAAAGATTACAAATTTGGAAGAGCAACTAAATTAATAAGTATTTAGAACATTGTTAACTAGTATCATGTAAAGTCCGTAATTAAAGGTTGTTTAAAATTTTTCGCCGTTATTTTCTACTCCCCGTCTTAACCTTAATATGAATAAAACTTTTTTGTTCGAAATTGAATATTTTTTTCATTTTGAAGTGTAGACTTTTCCGCTAGTATGCTTACTTTCACAATATTTAATGTGAGCTTCTTTAAGACTTTCATAACAAACTCCATAAAGGTACATTTGGAGTGAAAAATTTCGCCTTTTCACTCTATGGAGTCTTATGCAATGATTATATACGTAGCTTGAATGAAAACGAAAAACATCTATGGAGGAATATAGATGCGAAATTTTTAGTTTTGCACACAGCAAAAATATGAAAACTCTACCCACATACATACATAGGTATACCTATATTTCTGTAATAAAAAAAAAAAACATTTAGTCTCAAATGTCAAAATATTTTTAAGATTCCTTTAAATAACCTTTCAACGTGGCGAATGCCATTTTAGTTAAGATGCATTTAAGAAACCTTGCTTTAAAGTGAAAATTGATTAAAGATACCGATTTAGCCTTTAAGAGCAATTAAGGGGCATTTTAAAGTTAAGAAGCCTTTAAATTTTCTTAATAAATACGGCTGATTGTACCTAAGAGTTTTGGAAGATTGTTCAAATTATACAAATCATTTAGGTACAAATTTCAAGAAAATCCAAAAAGGGGTTTTATGGAAGGAACCCATTTTAAACAGCTGAAAAAATAGAAAGGCATATACTGTTAGTGTTGGAGTCGAAATTCTGATGGGGTTAAAATTCTTTTTGTTAAATTTTGGTTTCATAATTCTACTTTTCAAAATTCTGCTTACAAAATTCTGTTCGTCAAAGTTCTGCATTTCAAAATTCTGTTTAAAAAAAATTCTGCCAATAATAAAAAGAAAGTTTGGAGAATACTTAAAAGAGTGCGCTTTTTAACATTTTCCAATTGTTCTTTTCATTGTTGGCAGTATTCGTAAATCAATTTTCTTATATGAAAATTTTCCTTTATTTGGTGTGGAAGTGGTATAGCTGATTTAAGGTTCTCCCAAACCAACCCAAATGCGGAGCGACGACGAATTTTTGTTGTTGTTTAGCATTGTGTATTTGCCATATTTTGTAATATTGTGAATGATTCGCTGCGAATGCGGAGCGATTCACGTTGGTTTGGGAGAACCTTAAATTTTTCTGTGTTTTACTTTCATTATGTCTGTTCGCTTACCTCCCAAAACTACGAATTTCTACGAATTTATCCCAAATTTCTGTCAAAGCTCGTATAAGAAAAAATAAAATTCGTAGATATGGGAAGTACACGAACAGACTTATCAATTCGTCAAAATCCCTCTAAGATCCCATTGTAAATTCTTAAGGCTCTCCCAAACCAACGCGAATGCGGAGCGATTCGCAGCGAATCATTCACAATAGTACAAAATATGACAAATACACAACGCTAAACAACAACAAAAATTCGTCGTCGCTCCGCATTCGCGTTGGCTTGGGAGCGCCTAAATTGAGCATGGCTGGAAATTTGTTTTATTAAAAAAAAAAATAAATCAATGTTAAGATTATAATTGGACATGGTTCAAACCAGAAATAAGACAAATGGTTTACGAAAAGTAGAACTGTTTTGTTTATTTTGTTATTTGAGAAAAAGCAGAATAGGCAGTTTTATTTTTAGAAATGTTATATGACAAAATTTTGAAAAGCATAATTTTGACAGACAGAACTTGAAAACACTGAATTTTGAAAAACCATTTTTTTTTTTAAACTGAATTTTGAAACATGGATTTCGACCAATATTTCTGTTAAAATTATTAAAATAGGCCAAACTTTCCACTAAGCTAGTTCAATCATTGAAATTAGAAAAGTCTTTTTTTGTGGAAATTTTGTTTGCCGCATGCATATGCGGCACTGACGTACATCGTGTGGCTGTCACAAACATGCCGATTACATGGTATGCGGCAATCGTTAAGCATATATGACGTAAAAATGACGTCACTGTGTATGCACATGTGGCATTAGGCTTTATTTGTCCATCAAATAATAAATGATTTGACTTCCTAAATGTTTTAAAATCTATTACTAAAATTTTCAATGACGAATTTCAATAATAGCTGCAACTGGCACCTATACCAAAATATTTGAGAAAAAATGCTCATTTATGTTTTTAAATTCTTCTTCGAAATTTCAAACCGGGCAACAGCCATTCAAGGGTGTAACCCAATTAATTGGTACTTTTACCTAGCTTAATGGTAAAACATATTTGCAAATTGTATAGTTTTTCATGGTTCATACAAACAGTTCAAATGTATATACTACAAACAGTACGATTCAGTACCAATAATAATATTGTAGGTACCAAATACAAAAATTTCAATTCCTTTTTCAAAGAGGAATGAATTGAGTTGGATAGATACTATATTTACCCTCAGGCCCCACGAGGCCACGAGCGACTACTCGTTAGCGAGTTACTTAGCTTGCCTTTTTTGTAGCCACTTGAGGAGTGACTAGAGCAGCGATTATTTGACAATTGACGTTAGTACAATACAACTCGATCGTGTGGCCTCAGGTCTCAGCATAGTTTCAAAATTCGATACAATTGTACTTTTTTCGATACACTTGACTTTGCTTAAGTACACAAATACACTTTTATAAAATTCGATACACTTTTGCATTCGATGAAAAAGACAAAAAGTAAATTGATTTAAAAGAAAAATATATGACTTTTCAAATGTATTTATGCACCAATATACTGTGGAACCGAGGTTGAATTTTGTATATAATAGAAAAAAATAATAAATAATGCTGATATGTAGTTTATTCGAGAAGTCTTAAAAAAAGGATTGATTACGATGGGAAGAGTATGAAAACTCGCTAATCCTAATTTCAGTCCAGTCAATTTGTGCTCAAAAGATGCAACATGGAAAAATGCAAAGAATTATGAAGCTGAAGATCGCTGCACCGAAAACAAAAAATATTTTTAGGAGAGAATCTGGACGTATTGTGAAATGATTTTTCAAAAATTTCAAAAAAATGTGTTGGGCATGAATTTTTCTAGACGTGATGTCTTCTATTTTTTTAACACTTTGGTGTTTAATATTTTTTTTTTAAATCAAAAATCGTTAAATACTCGTAATCCCTGCCACAAAAATAATTTTATGAAAAAAATAATATATGTCATATGTAGAATAGCTTAAACTACAGACGTGATGTTCTTATTTTTCTTTTTTTTTTACTGTTGAGACTTTTAAGTATGATTTCTTCAATGTTTACAGCAAAACTTTAAACCCTTAAAGCTTAGAGATGAGATATGATAGGAAGAAAACAAGACCATCAATATAACGGCATTTTAGAAAAAAAGTGTGAAAATGAAGAAATCATACTAAAAAATCTTAACAGTAAAAACTAAAAAAAACATCGCGTCTGTATCTTAAGCTACTCTACATATACCTTTTTTTTCATAAAATTATTTTTTTGGCGGGGACTCTCTCCTAAAAAAAAGTACATGATATATAACGATTTTTGATTTAAAAAAATATTAAACACCAAAATATTAAAAAAAAAATAAAAGACATTACGTCTAGAAAAATTCATGTCCAACACAATCCTTTTTAAATTTTTGAAAAATCATTTCACAATACGTCCAGATCCTCTGCTAAAAATATTATTTGTTTTCGGTGCAGCGATCTTCAGCTTCATAAAGAATTATGCGAAATTGCATTCTTTTGGTTTTTCACTTACGACTCGAAAACCATCAATTATTTTTATACTTGATCAAAGTACAATTGGTAAACAAAATTTCCAACGAACAACTCAACCGCAGATGAAAATTGACGTATTTCTAATGTTTCCGAAAATTTACTCGAAAGCACTAATTAATTACTTTGTGTGATAAAATTTAAATTTTTGATTTTACCATGAACCAAGATATCTACACTTTTCTGGTGGTTTTTGATTTGCTGAATTAGAATTTGGCGTCAGACTTGCTGTAACGCACTTTTTCCATGTTTCGGGCAATTTGTATTTTTATCTATTCGTTGGGATTCAATAAATTTTATTTTTATAAATTTTGGAGATTTCGTTTTTCAGATTCTTAAAAAAAATACGAAATTTCGATATTCGAGATTTTGGTTTGCTGGATTTTGTATCGCCTTGACTAAGCTTTGTAGTTCTGGTGAATATGCTTCCTCGATTTCATTTACCTACTGTACTTAATTTATTTCCCTAATGAAAACCTAAACAGAACTTAATAAAAATTTAATTGGATCAGCTAAGTAATTGTGAAGAGGTTAGCAAATTTTTAAATTTTTATTGTAATCCAAATCCTAATAAACCAGCTCAAAAACCGTACGTTATATTTTTAGTAACATAATGCATCATAAGAAATTACGCTTTTTAGAATTTCGGACACTTACATCTGGTTCCTAACTACCTACTATAACCTGGCTACCTTTCTCCGTTTCTCGAGATAAATACTTGATCCTGAGGAATGAAGGAAGGAAGGAAAGAAGTACGAAATTAGGGCATAATAAAATTTTCGAATTTAGTTTGTAGTATTGCAATCTTAACAAAAGTGCATTCATCAAAAATGTTATTTGGCCCTTAAAGGGCGAATGGGTTGAGGTAGAAAAATGAAATATGACTTTTTGGAACCTACCTGACAGCACTTTAATTGTGGTGTTTCGACTTTTTGGATAGATGCAGTCTGTTAAAAGTCTTCAACTTGCATGCAGTTATTGCATCCGATTTCAAGGTCATCCGAATTAAGTGCTCCGTTGGTATTACAGCACTTAATTAGTTCCTAGGAAGGACGTAATTTCTGCATCACTAGATTTTCAAATTTCGTTTGTGGTAGCGCAATCTTTACAAAAGTGCATTCTTCAAAAATGTTATTTGGCCCTTAAAGGGCGAATGGGTTGAGGTAGAAAAATGAAATATGACTTTTTGGAACCTACCTGACAGCACTTTAATTGTGGTGTTTCGACTTTTTGGATAGATGCAGTCTGTTAAAAGTCTTCAACTTGCATGCAGTTATTGCATCCGATTTCAAGGTCATCCGAATTAAGTGCTCCGTTGGTATTACAGCACTTAATTAGTTCCTAGGAAGGACGTAATTTCTGCATCACTAGATTTTCAAATTTCGTTTGTGGTAGCGCAATCTTTACAAAAGTGCATTCTTCAAAAATGTTATTTGGCCCTTAAAGGGCGAATGGGTTGAGGTAGAAAAATGAAATATGACTTTTTGGAACCTACCTGACAGCACTTTAATTGTGGTGTTTCGACTTTTTGGATAGATGCAGTCTGTTAAAAGTCTTCAACTTGCATGCAGTTATTGCATCCGATTTCAAGGTCATCCGAATTAAGTGCTCCATTGGTATTACAGCACTTAATTAGTTCCTAGGAAGGACGTAATTTCTGCATCACTAGATTTTCAAATTTCGTTTGTGGTAGCGCAATCTTTACAAAAGTGCATTCTTCAAAAATGTTATTTGGACCTTAAAGAGCGACTGGGTTGAGGTAGAAAAATGAAATATGACTTTTTGCAACCTACTCGACAGCACTTTAATTCTGGCATTTTAACTTTTTGAATAAAGGTGGTAAGTAAAAAGTCTACAATTTTGTTGACATTTGTGCATCTGATTTCAAGGTCATGCGAATTAAGTGCTGCGTTTATATTGCAGCACTTAATTAGCACCTAATTAGCACCTAACAATTGCATCATCAGATTTTTAAATTTCGTTTGTGGCGGTGCTATCTTGACGAAAGTGCATTCTTCAAAAATGTTATTTGGCCCTTTAAGGGCGAATGGGTTGAGCTAGAAAAATGAAATATGACTTTTTGCAACCTACTGGACAGCACTTTAATTTTGGTGTTTCAACTTTTTTGGTAAAGGTGGTATTTAAAAAGTCTACAATTTTATTGACATTTGTGCATCTGATTTCAAGGTCATGCGAATTAAGTGCTGCGTTTATATTGCAGCACTTAATTAGCACCTAATTAGCACCTAACTATTGCATCATCAGGTTTTTGAATTTCGTTTGTGGCGATGCTATCTTGACGCCTACCCCATAACAGCACAAGTTCCACACAAGGTCCACAGGCCTGTTTGACCATGAAGGGGTGGGAATAAAAATTCAAGTTGTACCTTTTTGAAAAGAACTCGGAAAGTCCTTGAGCATGGCAATTTTTTTTTTTTAGTGGGGTCTTTTTTAAGTGATTTAGGCTATTTGGCTAAACTGTTAAGGTGCATTTCAAGGTCACTCGAATTAAGTGCTGCGTTGATATTACAGCACTTAATTAGCACCTAATTAGGACGTTATTTCTGCATCATTAGATTTTTGAAATTCTTTGTGGCGGTGCTATCTTGACGTCAAGATAGCACCGCCACAAGTTCCACAAGTTCCACAAGCTTCCACAAGCCTGTTTGGGAATGAAAGAGTGGGGGTAAAAAATTGATATGCACTTTTTTGAAAAGCATTTGGAGGGACCTTTAATTTGAGCCAAGAATTTTTAATGTAAAATAATTTTTAGGCATTTTCGGATTTTGAAATGCACTTTTGAGATGCATTTCGAGATTAAGATTGCAGCACTTAATTAGCACTTAAGTAGGAGGTAACTTCTGCATAATTAGATTTTTGGATTTCTTTTGTGGCGGTGCTATCTTGACGTCAAGTTAGCACCGCCACAGGTTTGAGGGGGAAGGGAATTAAGTGCTCAGCTAAGATTGCAGCACTTAATTAGCACCTAACTAGCACCTAACTATTGCATCATTAGATTTTAGAATTTCGTTTGTGGCGGTGCTATCTTGACGGACCTACAATACACTCGACAACAGGTTATAGTCCACATGAGGTATTATTTGGCAGACAAGCTAATAGACCGAACTTTGAACTTAGCAACCGTGCAAGATTATGTTCAAAATGGACTCGAACACATAGTCTCCATAGAAAACAAAGTAAAAGAAAATTTAGTGAAGTCCAAATTGAAATCGAAAGAAAATTACGACCGTTAAACAAATAGAGTACCATTATATAAGGTAGGTGAAAAAGTATTAGTTAAAAATCTTACAAAAAATAAAAAATTAGAAAACACATTTGTAGGACCATTTTTGATTACTAAAGTAACAGATACAAATATCTTTGTGAAAACTAAGAGGAAGATCAGAAAACTTTCGAAAAATTAAGTAAAACCATATTTAACACATTGAAATTAATACATATTATGTTTTTTTTTCTCGTCTAGTTTTGTTCTTGTCAAAGGACTTGTTATTGAAAATCTCAATGATAATGGCGGGTTTTATTTCAAAGGAATCTGAATAACAAAAGTAGTAGATGGATATGTTTCACTTGTTAACACTTTAGATTTAGAAAATATTGAGCTAGGCATTGCAAACATAAATTTGCAAATAATATTGATAAAGCATGTTTTAAATACTTTGATGCATGTAAATCACTTGCACAAAAGGGTCACAAAAATTACGAAAATTTAATAAACAAAATGACCAATATTTATAGTTTATTAGATAAAAATAAGCATAGATTTTGAAGAGGATTAATTAATATCATAAGTTCAGGATTAAAAGTATTGTTTGGAACTATGGATTATGAAAATGCAAAATATTATGATAACGCTCTTATAATAACAAAAGAAAACAAGGAATTTTTACGAAATGGTTTTAAAGAAGAAATAAATATAATGAAAAGTTTGAATGAACAAAACCAAGTACTTCTCAATAATTATCATATTTTAAAATACAAAACTAAATGTGTAGTTGAATTTTTAGATACCATTATGCTTCACACTAATGAATTACAAGAAAGGGAAGCAATGTTAGAATATTTACAGAGACTATATGATTCAATAATAGGAAAGAGTTTAGAGTTGGAAATTGAGTTGGGTAAAATAATTGATGCAATTCTATTTTTGCAAGTAAAAATAATACATCCATTTATTATGACACCAGAAAAATTAATTACAGTTTTAAGAAATAGTAAATGAGAAAACAAAATGTTATTTATCTTTACCTATATTAAAAGAAGAATATGAAGAAGCATATGAAATAATAACATTGCCAATTGTTTCGAATAATAATATTAAAATTTTTGAAAGTAAAAAAAATATATTACTTATAAGTAAAAAAAGAGTAAATTTTGCACTTAAAAAACAATTTAAATGATTGTGTCAAATATAAAGATGACAACGATAAATATATTTTTGTATGTAAAGAACTAGTTTTAGAAGGTACTATAAAAATTGACGTGTGTGTTTTAAATGTATTCATGAAAAGGAATTTTCCTTCATGTAAATTGAAAATAATTGAAAATAATATAGATTTTTTTCATTCATTAAATAATAACAGATTTCTATTTGCAATAACAGAAGAGACAAAATATGAATGAATGTATAATGATAATGTACAACATTATGGAATGGAAAATTGTTGTGAAAACATTAAAATCAATGAAATAGTTCCCTTAAGGAAATTGCCAAAAATAAAAGGAAATAATTTACAAAATTTAAAAGATTTGTCTATTGAGATAAACAATCAAAATAGTTTCATTTCGAAAATGTTAATTTCTGTACATGAAAGAACACAAGGTTTTGCAATTGGATTGTTAGGAGCTATTGTAACTCTTATAACAATATATTTATCAATAAATTGTATAAAAGGCAAAAATAAATTAACTATATTCAATAGATGTTTTGTAAAAAGAGAAGGAAACCCCATAGCTGTTACATTTAAAAGTAATTTAAAAGGAGAACCCACTATAACGCTTGAAAATAGTAGAAAATCTACAAAAAACAAAAAAATTACAATATAATTATACTTGAAAAAGAAAAAGACCTTTTTTCTATATTTTAATAAACAAAAATATGTTTATGTAAAAGTTTTAATGATACATATATTTCAATAAAATTGACGGCTTTTTGTTCTTTGGGACTCTCATACATGCATTCTTCGCAAGATCCTTTATAGTTCAGAAACGGTTTCTTCACTCTTTTCAGAGGGGAGGTGTTATGATGATGCTATATCTTCTTATTTCAATGTTTGGTTGTTTAAGATCGTGGTATCTGTATTCAGAAAAAGTGCCTTATTACAACTTTGCGTGAAGTGATATTTATTTAACAATAAATTATCCACCTCTGCTGAAACAGATATTTAAAACTACATCGGGTAGTTTATGTAAACATCTGCATAGCCTGTGGTTTCACGACATGCATAGATCGACAATACCAATGAACCTATTACTGAGAATGTTATCTCAAACACATATATCGGAATAATCATTGGTCTTCATTGATACATCATTATGATAACAATAACAAAAACGAATATCGTCTATAAAAAAGTATTCTGTATCTACATTATGCTTGCTAAGCAGATTGTATTAAAAAAGAAGGAATCTTGTAGGGGAGTTGCTTGGTTGAGATAATCTCAATCGAAAAAAGAGTCCGTCCCCATTTAGAGTTGATAAAAGAAACTTGTTTGACATATAAATTTGGTTCACGCATTACAGACTGATGAACGACATATTACGTGATTATATAAATAGAATATGCGTAGTTTATTTGGATGACATACTTATATTCTCCACAACCTTAGAAGAAGGTTATTATAGAAAGTTCGTCAGGGATTATGCTAAGATTGCTTATCCGATAATAAGATATTTAAAGAAGGGCGAAACAATTAATATAAAAGACCCTCAATATATTTCAGCATTTGAAAACCTTAAAGATTTAATAACTTCACATCCAATTTTAAAATATCCTGAATATGACAAACACTTTGTAGTTACAACAGACGCAAGCAATTATGCAATTTGCGCTCTCCTTTGTCAAAATGGGCACCCGATATGATTTCTATCCAGAACTCTTAATAAACATGAACAAAAATATAGTGTAACTGATAAAGAGTTCCTTGCAATTGTTTACTCAGTCAATTAATTTCGACCATATTTATATAGAAATCATTTTAAAATTGTAACTGCTCATGTTCCAATAAAATATCTAAATAGCAAATACAAAGGGAAGGAATTCTCTCAACGAAATCAGAGATGGCTTTTGAAACTTCAAGAGTATAATTTTGAAATCGCATATTTGAAAGGGAAAGAAAATAAAGTTGCAGATTTCCTTAACAGATTATAAAACACATCCAAGATTAATGAGGATAATGATTCAGAATCTAATATGGAGCTTACAGAAACAATTCATTCAGTCAAGGAACAACACTTAGATCATATAGGAATAAAAAAAGAAATTGTTAACAAATATAAAACACAATTAATCCTAATTTCCAGTAAAATAACAAACGAAATAGAAATATTGCATGAACGAAGAATTATATATCTTAATCCTTTTGAAGGAGTTGACAAAATAAAAGATGTTCCAATTAGAGTAACTAAAAAAGGAACAACAGTTATATATTTGAAGGTAGAAGATCATGACAATAATAAAGTTCAACAAGTGATAATTCAATTATTCTCCATGAACGACAAAATAAAATTCATAAAATGTACTATTACGGCAGCCGAGGTCAAAACCGAGGAGGAGATTCATAAACAGATTTCTCTTTACCACACAAAAGAATCCATGCATAGTGGAATAAACGAAACATATTAGGTACACACTGAAAGATACAATTTTTTTCTCCAAACTTCAGGAACAAATACAATTAGTAATTAACAATTGTAAAAAGTGTCAGGAAATAAAATACGATTGGAATCCCATTAAAACAAAGTAAACCTTAACTGAAACCCCAAAACATAAAAATGAAATAATACATTTAGATATATTTCATATTGAAAAAAAAGCATTCCTAACTATAATTGACAAACTTACAAAATTTGCAGTAGGGTATGTATTGGTAGGAATTGGAGAAGTAAAAAAGCAATTATAATAGAACATTTCTCGAAATTCGGGAAACCAAAAAAAAAAAAATAATATCAGATAACGAATTAAAATCAGAACATATTTTAGATTTTCTTAATAGAAGTGAGGTTGAAACACATTTCACGAAACCCAATAGCCATACAGGGAACGCAGATCTTGAAAAATTGCATTCAACTATTTTAGAAAAAATAACAGGCATTGAAGAAAAAGATTTATCAATAGAAATGAAATTGCAATTAGTTTTAGATAATTATAACAACAGATATCATTCCACAATAAAAACCACACTTAAGATAGCTAAAGAAGAAATCGATGAATTAATACTTAATGAAAGAATCGAACAAATGAAACTTAAAAAAATTATCAAACTTAATGAAAAGCGCGAAACTTACTCAGAAAAAAGAAAAATAGGACCAATAAAAAATTACAAAAACGTTCGACATAAAGAACAACCTAGATATAAAATTAAAAATCTTAATAATGTACACGTTAGCAATATTAAAACACCTTTTAAATTTTCAGGTAATAATTCTCCTAATACTATTAGTAACACAAACAACACGGGATACTTCAAACAAATCTAATCAATGAACAAAGAGGTTTCTTAAAATTAAAAATTAAGGGTTTAGAAAATACTAATCAAACAAATACTATTTTACATATTATAAGTCCAGATGAAATTCTTAACACAATCACACTCATACAAACTAACATAAAACACTTACAAATCGAAAACAAAAATATAATAATTAAAGAAATAAAAACACTTATAGCTAAAATTAAGTCAATTACACCTAAAGAACAGAGAATATCTAGAAGAGGTTTAGTAAACATGGTAGGAAACGTAGAAAGATAGCTCTTTGGAACCATGGATAATAAAAATAGGGAACAAGTTTGGAATTATTTAAATATATCAGAAGGAAATAGTCATAATGCAATTGAGACAATTAATGAACAAATTAAAATCAACAAACATTTCAATGAATCAATAGAAACATTAAAAACAATAATTCTAAACGATAGAAAAAACATAACTTATACTTTTAATAAAATAGAAAATTCTATTTCAAAAATTGTACAGCAACAATTATTTTTAGATCAAATAACCAAATTAAGGTTCATAGAAAACAATATAAATCAAATTCAAGATAACGTTGTATCAACAAAATATAATATAACACACCCCAGTATATTAACATTAGAAGAACTAAATGAATATGAAATAGATTTCCATAAACTTAAATTAATTAAAATGGGTATACTAGAATACAAAAATAAATTTCTTATAATTGCCATTAAGATTCCTTAAAACCATGTAACAGTAGAACAAAAGTTAATTTTACCCTTACCCAATGACAAGCATTTTGAAATTGATTACGAAAGTGAATATATTATAGAAATAAATAATAAAACATTTGCATATTTTGGTATGTAACTTTACAACAATTAAAACCAAGCAAACATTGTATTCTAACAAAAAATTGTTAATTGAGACATAACAATAAACCCCAAATTCAAATAATAGATGACGAAACTGTAATTGTAAAAAATGCATGCACAGAAGAATTGAAACATAATTGTGATGAAAGCAAAATTGTATTTAATAATAATTATCCTATTAATCTTTTTAACTGTCAAATATATTTGTTAAACGAAATTTTTTATTATAACTCTTAAAAAATTTTGAAAATATTAAATAAATTAAAGAGTTGAAATTTGATAAAAATATATCATATGTAATAAACGTCAGCATGATTATAATGATTATTTGAACAATAGTAAGCATTACCTATTTTTGCAATAAAATGTATAATAAAGCATACAATGTAAAACAAGTAAATTATAGAATTCAGGAGAATTCTTACTCAAACCGAGGAGGAGTTACATATGATATAGCTCCTACAAACGGGCCCACCAAGCAACCAAGTGAACTAGCACATCTAGGTCAAGAACTTATGCAAACAATAAATACAACATCAACAATAAAGGGTCAACAACCAATAAATGCAACACCAGCACAATTAGGTCAACAACTTGTTCGACCAATAAATGCAAGATCAACAATAAAGGTTCGTAGTACCTCGTGGCATGATGGTTAGTGCGTAGGACTGTCACGCCAAAGGTCTGGATTCGATTCCCAGCCACAAGAAAATTGTAGGTCCCCTCCATTCCTGCCGAAAATACGCACATAGGAATGGTTGAGAGTTGTAAGTCACTAGGCTTTGGTTCTTCACGAGCGGTTGTGCCACCAAATTTATTTTTATTTATATAACAATAAAGGGTCAATAACCAATAAATGCAGCGTTAACATCTTATAACTAACTATATAAGCAAAGGCATTACAAACTGAAAGAGCCCCAATAATACGTTGACAACCTGAATAATGGCAGCGACGCTTGGACGGCGGGCTATTCTGGTTCTTTAGTTAATATTTTATTTTGTTAATTATATTTTCTATCAATAAAGCGTAAGAGGCCTGTGGCCCAATTAGGAAAATAAGAATAAAAAAGTTTTTTTTATTTCGTTCGGACACATTAAAAACATAAATCGCTTATAAACATGTAATCCCAAAAGTAGAAGAAGAAAACCCAAACAAGAAACATTCAAATGTTTCCCTCAACACTTGATGTTGAGAGCAGGCAAGGTGTTCCACCACCAGGGGCTGGTGAAACATCGATGTTGATGATACTACTATAAAGTTTATATACAAAGGTATTTGTACGCAGGTACTAATGTATGTGTTGATTTTGAATGACAATGAATCAATTGTCGTTTTTTAAAAAAATGTTTTAGAATGATTTTTGAAAGCCTGATTGTGCTTGATGGGTGGGGTTGGTGATTTGTGAAGTTAGTGGTTGGAACCAAATTATTTTTTTTTTTTGTTTACAAGTAAGTGAAGCAACAGGCTACGTAACAAATATAATGCTTTCTTTTTGAAAACCTACTTCAAGAAATTTTCTAATTAGTCACAACGCTGTGACAGAAACTGACTACCACGATTTGTTTACAGTAGTTGTAACCAGTGGCGAACTAAGGGGGGGGGGAAGCAGTACTCCCCGGGTGGCAGACTAATAGGGGGTGCCTTCAGTAACAAGACAAAAAATTTTGCACATTACACAAAATAAAAACATAAATAAAATAGTAAATTTGTCTCCCAGACACCTATATATAAAATGTGCACATGAATCTCGTTTCTAACCTATGTCCTCAAGATAGGTACCTAATATGAAAAGAAAAAAATGATTAGCTGCGTTTTATTATCTCCGGGACTGGGTCAAGGTTATCTTTTTGCACGTATTACAAAAACAACATGGGATCCAGGTTTCTATCGAGGTTAATTTCATTAACCCAGATACAAGTTTTCACTCTGACCGGCAGACGGCTATTTACCATTGTAAATGATGTCAGCGTTTTGTCAGCAATAGTGTTCAGTGTTAGGAAAAGAGACAGGCCTTATATGTTTCATATCGTGAACTATAAGAAATAAAAGGAAATGTGTATATAGCACTGTTATCTCACTAAACCGCATCGTTTTATTTTCATGAGGTAACCCGTATGGGTTATGAACTATAATAAAACGCGGCTATTATCGCCTAAGAGTAATAAAACCAAGCCTGTATTCTGTTCTTTTTTCTTCAATGTTATGAGTATTTTTATTCGTTTCGTTTTCAAATAGCGGATTCGCATATAGATATATCCGGGCTCAGGGATATGATAATGCTGCGACTATGACAGGTATTCATGGAGTTCAAAAATTAATTCAAAAACTTTGTCTACGCCATGTACAAATCATTCTTTAAACCTTTGTGAAGTTTACTCTTTGAGAAGCATGCCTTAAGTACAACGTTTTTCTGGAAACTGGAAAGGGGCACAGGCAAAGCCTGTCTATTTTTCCATTTTCCTAACACTGCAATGCACTGCTGACAAGTCGCTGATATGATTCACAATGGTAAATAGCCCTCTGCCGGGCAGAGTGAAAATATATAATTATCTGTGGTGAAAACTTGTATCTGGGTTATTGAAATAAACCTCAACAGAAACCAGGATCCCAACTTGTTTTTGAAATATGCGTTTAAAGATAACCCCAACCCAGACCCGGAGTAAATGAAACGCAGCTAGTATCATATTGGAAATTGGGCGAAAACGGCGTCATATGGTAGCCGAAAAAAATTAATTTAAAAGATGCAGACGTTTTGCATAGCCCTTTAATTTGTATGCTTCATTGTTAATTAGGACCTTTTAGACTCGTTAGCAGGTCTGTTATTGGCGATGAGAATTTGTGTGACATTTAGCACTTCACTGGTATCGTCTAAACAAAGCTTTTCAAAATTAAAATTAACTTAGACTTAAGGTAGAACCTCTCACCGGCGATGGCGGTTGGCATCATGGACATGTCAAACTCATTATCTGTGAGAATCTCAGATTGTGTGATCTGTTTAAGCTTGCTGTCAGCAGGTTAGGCGAGATCAGGCCAGGTGGAAAGCTTGAAGTTGCTGCTAGGGAAGAAATCCCGTGCAGATCTAGAGCCCGCATATGGATACCAGCCGAGCCATCTTTCATGAAGGAAATACTCCAAATAGTCAAGCTAAGCAACCATTCTTTACCAACTCAAGACTGGAAAGTCGCAAAGCTCGAGGAGGCAAGGGGTTTTTATATTTTCAAATTTTTGAACAAGAAACAGCCATAGGTGCCAGTGTTAGGTTCTTTTCCGTATAGCCTAGATACCAACTGGCAAAAATAATAAAGGTAATTTTATGAAAAGGATGTGGATCGGTTTGGTGATTTTGATGGTGAAAACGAAAAGGTGTTTGGGGGGAAGACCAAAGAGATTAATTTTGAATTTAAATTAGTGCTCTAGAAAGTTCTCATCCATTTGCTAGAATGTGAGCTAACTGTGCTTCGGTTGTAGTGTGAGTTATTTGGGTGGGTAAATTGAGCTCTTGAGATTCGACTTGAGTTTGATAGTTTTTGTTTGGGTGAGTAAATGAATTTAAATTCGTGTTTGAGTGGGTTTGAATGGGTAAGTTGAAATAATTGTTTGAGTTTTTAAGGTTAAGGTTTTTAAGGTTAAGGTTACACAATATAATGTCCAAAAATTAAATTTCCTTTTACATCTTCATATCAGTTCATAATATCATAATAAAATTAAAAAATTTCACCATCATTTAGATAATGCAATTACCAGATTGAAGTTTTTATAATATCAAGTTGATACATAAGATGTTAAATATTTTTCAGTGCATTTTGTTATACATTATAGTGAAGAGTAAAACCAAAAATAAATTAAATAATATAATAAAAAAGGAGTAAGTATCTAAATGTTTTCGAATTTATAAAAGCTGTATATCCATAAATGCAGACACATTTTGATTGATCAATAAAATATATAACTTAATATGGTGTGTTTAATTTTGATGTTATTGCGAAAAAATAAATTTGGATGTTGAATGAAAATGTTTACGTACATAATATTAACAAATAAAATTTCAGATTGTTATGATTTTTTAACATAACAAAATGTTAATTTAACATTTTAAATGTTAAATTGATATTTTTAAATATCAAATTGGTGTTTTTTAATGTTGTTTTACCATTATAAATATCAAATTGAAATTTTGTAATTGGTATTTGTTATTATCAATTTGACACATTTCTTGTCTTCTAAGCTGTGCAAAGGTTCTGTAACTTTGGCATCGATAAAATCGTTCGAGAAATGAAAATTGAAAGAAAATATAGAGTTTTGTTCCATGTTAAAACAACATTATAATTCATTATAATTCTCATTTAAATTTGATCTATAAAAATATCAATCTCACATTAAAAATGTAAAATTAACATTTTGTCATGTTAAAAAATCATAGCATTTTGAAATTTTATTTTTTAATATTACATTAAAATTATTAAATTGGTATAGATATTTTAATATTATAATGGTAATTTGAACTTTTAAAAAACATTACATAAATGGCAAAACCATATGATTGGCATGTCAATGGTGATATTTTTAATGTTGGACGACTTTTATCACGCAAAAATGATAATTTTACAGTTTTATCAATATTTTTTTGGTGTACCTAACAATCACACATGATAGAGATGACGAAGAAATAGGTTGGCTTAAACATCGATAGTCGGCTGTTTTGGTAGTGTCGATAGTTTCCAAAAAAACTATCGATAGTATCGATAGTTTATTCCATAAAAACCTGGCCTTTCAAAACCACAAAAAATCATATAGGTATGTATATATAAACTTCGAATACGTTTTAGATTTTAAGTTCGTTAAAGAAAGTTCAAACAAAGCTTATCATGATTAACAAATTGTTTTTTTCAGTCCACTAAAATAACTACAAAATAGTAGGATGGTAAAAACAATCTTACATTTTTCCTTTTATTTTCAAATTATTATTATAATATTTTTTTCCAAGTGAAACAAAAAAAAATTAATACATAATAAATAGTTTAATGTTATTAAAAAAGTTTACTTTCTAATTTACTAAAACAGAAGACAAAATATTCAGATTCATGTTTAATGTAAGAAAAGTAATTCAAATTATTGTGAAAAATATTTTTAGAAAATCTTAGTTCATAAAAAGGTCACAGTAATTCATTTAATTCATATTTTATGTGGATAAGAAAAAAAATACAAAATTTTAGTTTCTAATAATACAAAGAAGTCTTTTGTTATATATTTTATGTGAGGAAAATATTTCATAGTCAAAGTTATTGGTCTAATTCATATTTTATATGAGTAAAAGTATTTAAAAAGTTAAGATAAGAAACTTAGTTTTGAAAGAACACAAAATAAGTCTCGTAATTCAAAAAACTTAGTTTCTAACCCCGAGGCCACGCGGGCAAGTACTGGCAAGCAAGTTGCAATACAAACACATTTGTTCACTACCACATACAAACCCATGCAACTTGCTCATGAACTGGCATGGCATTTTTGAAGCCAGTAGTGAAGCAAGTTGGGAGATAAACAATTGGAATGCAAAATAGCAATTTCACAGGCAGTGTATGTGTAGGAACCTAACTGAATCTTTTAATTCAAAACTCAAACTTAACAAACTAATAAAAAAAATGTTGAGGATTCACATTTGGATCCGAAACCGTAGTCGTTCATACGTTGTTCCCTACGTTTGCGGGTCCAAAAGGGATTTTTTTGTTTGAAGGAGAAGAATCTATGGACGGCACAACAACGATAATACGCACATACTACTTAGTGCATTATGATGAAAATCCGGTAGTGATTTAACTGATTTTCATAAAAATAAAAAAGTGTGAGTGGTGTGTGAATGACATTTATGACTTACAAACTTGAGATGAAAAACAATCGATAGTTTTTCAAAATTATCGATGAAGGCGATAGTTTTTGACTATCGATACTATCGATGTTTAAGCAACCCTACGAAGAAAGTGGGTGGCATAACTCTGCTTATTTATCTGTGTTATTACCCCGGACATGCAGTTTGGTTTCCGGGAAAAGCATTCCACCCTGCATCCACAACTCTTTAAACATCAATCAAGTTACTGTCGGATGCTTCCTGGATGTCGAGAAAGTATGTTAAAGAGACAGTGTTTTGATTGAAGCCCTTATCCATAAATTCCACATACTAGGGATTAGGCTTTCCTTTAGCTCTAATCAAAATTATATTTTCTTTTTTTTCTTTCGGGAATATTTTCGGGCAACTTTAGAACTGCATATCGATAGGGGAGCGCATCAGGACTGGCATTTCCCAAGGGTCGAAACTCGGACCACTTCTCTACAATATCATGACGTCTGACCAATTAATTTTAAGTGAGTTTCCAGTGTGACGTTGTGGGTATACTCATATCGGGAGCTTTTCATTCTAAAAATATTTAAAGTCATCATTAACAATTTTCATAATTAATCATTCACGCCCATAAAATGTCGTGCGGAATTTGCAAGAAAAAAAGTCGAAAGAGCTGAACTTAAAATTAAATGCATTAATTGCAACAATTATTTCCATGGAAAATGTGCTAAAATTACAGCAAATGAACTTGAATTAATGAAAAATTCTAAGTCTAGTTGGAGATGGCCTAGTTGTACGGCTGAGAGGAGAGGATCTATTTCTGGTGTCACTCCAATTAAATACTCTTCATTTGCATCGTTACCGAAACTCACATCGCCTACACCATCGTCTATTGCATCTTGCTCTCTTCCAAACCAAGACCCAACTGCTGCCACCGTTGCCACTACTACCACCACTACCATCGCTACCACCACCCCCAGCACCACTACCTCCGCTACCACCCTCACCAATTCATCCTACATTGATACTTCTTCTTCTACTGCCATCATTATCGCCAACGCAGCTTCATCATCGGTCCCCGTCACCACAACCACTTCTACATCTACCTTCATCACTGGTATAAGCAACAGCATTCCACCGATCGACCAACTACCTCCCGCTGTTACCTTGGAGATGGTTTATGTTGAAATGTTGCAACTAAAGAACTACCACAAGGCTCAGGTTGATGAAATGGTTACCAAAATTAATGAAAGTGATAAGAAAATTGTATCATTGGAACAAAAGGTAGACTACCTAGCACAACAACTTCTCTCAAACAGCATTGAAGTGCATAATGTTCCAATCAGAGAATATCAATTACCAAGAAGCCAATCTTTCGTACGTTTCACCCTCTAAAACTCATTTGTTTACATTGTTGTATTTGTAATTTCACTTCGTGTCGTTGAAAAGATGTGAATTGCAGCAACAATGTAACGCGGTGAGATTTATTTGTTTTGACAGCTCAGTTTTTTTTTCTTTGAAAATTGGAAAATAGTTTTGAAAATTTTATTTCGGCAAAACATTGATGTGAAATTGTTTAATTAATTTAATGTACACAAACAATAGTAGTTGTTAGTTAATATTCATCCACAATTATAATAAAATACAAAAAAATTAATCCATAAAATATCTTCAATCACTCAGATTTCCATTCATCTTCAATGCATCTTGCATATTATACAGGGTGGCCCATTTTTCATCCAGAATAATTTTAAAATTATTGTTGGATATATTCTAAGGAAAAAAATAGTTAAGAAAAATAAGAAATACAAATATAGTTTTTCTGCAATTTGACACCGGAACTTCAATTTGTTGTTTAAACTCCACTATACTCTTAATTTCCACTTTCTAAGTTTTAAAGTAGATATTAAGTGGGTTTTATTATCTTCTGTCGGGATTCGGGTATTGATCTGGATTTAACTTAAGTACAAAAAAGAAATAATGAGGGATTTTCAAAATCGTTTTTTGTAGCACGTGTTAAAAGATAATTTGGAGATAGTAAAACAGCAATAGCTATTTTTAATTTTTATTTAAACTTCATGACATCTAAGCGTTTGGTTTTGAGTGTTTAATAGGAGAATTGAATACTTATTACTGATATAATACTTCAAAATATAAAAGAAATGAAATAGTTTTAACAAATACACTAACTCTTTTTAGTTTTAAGTTGGATAATTATTTTAAAAAAAAAATGATTATGAAACAAATTAATTAGAAAAATTGATTCAAGAACGGTTTTTAAGAAATTTTAGTATGACCTTGTAGCTGTTTTCGTATTTTTAGTTATTTTTATTTTAAATAAATTTTGTCGCAAAATTAAAAAAAGGTAAATAAACAAAATTAAAGAGCATAACATTGCAAGTTGCAAGTTAGTGGTGCCGTTTTTTAATTTTTTTGTTTTAAGATAGTCATAACTTTTATCTAAAAGTGGATAAATAATCCCCCCCTCCCGTACGGTTTTTTTTATATATCATTTCATAAATTATCCTGCATGAAATAGGGAACATCCTGTATTTGGTTTTGTTTTGACATCTAATTGATAGACCGAGGTGAATAATTCTGATCACGGGATGTGTTCAACAAATAGAAACCCAACTAGGTCGAGGTTCACTTTAGGTGTGTTTTTTGCTTTGCCTGAATGGGCTTGGACGAAAAAACGACGTCGGTGCTAAACAATGATCCGTGGTTCGAAATTTTTAATTAATCAATTTCTGTGGATCTACTGGGTTTTAATGATGATTTAGGTTTCATGTAAATTAAAAAATCCAATTACATGCTTGAACCGCTCTCAGTTGAACCACCAAATCAGTGAGCTGAAAGTGCGGAGCTATGGATCAAAACACTAAGCCCGTTTAATTAATACAAACACATATCGTTAGATAAATAAATAGATAGATATAAAAGATTAATTAATAAATACAAATCTAAAACATTTTGGCTTACAGTAATGAGAAATAATAGAAATATGCTCGGGTGCCAAACTGAACTAAAATTATAAAATGGCTAGTTATAGCTTCTAGCGTGACCATTTTTACTAATACAATCAATATAGAAATTAAGTAAAACAAAATAAAGGCTCTCCCAAGCCAATGCGAATGAGGAGCGACGATGAATTTTTGTTGTTGTTTAGCGTTGTGAATGCATTCGTCATATTTTGTACTATTGTGAATGATTTGCTGCGAATCAATCGCCATTCGTGTTGGCTTTGATTCGTTAGACGAAATGAGGAAATTTCGTTGAAAATTTTCAAATTCGATACAAAATCATCTCATTTTCCACACAAATTCATATTTCGAAATGAGATAGTTCCAACCAAACTTGCACGCAATTTTGTTGGAAATTAAGTCACAACCTAACGAGCACATCCAAGTGGGCACATTTGAAGAGTTTTGAAAAAAATTTGTACGAAAATGTTTAAGCTGAATTAAAAAAATCAACAACAAAAAGCTATTAACAGGCAGGATTGAAACTCAAAAAATGAAATGAGCTTTCAAAAGAAATACCAAATTACAGATGAAAACACTTTTTCTGTAATTTGCAAAATTGCTCATTTGGGCTCTTATGAAAACGTTTAAATATGCATTATATTAATATTATTATTATTAATAACCAATTGATTGTAAATCAGACAAAAACTCACATGTACGTGAAATCTCAAATCTCATGGCCGAGCTTTGAACAGCGGTCATGTGCTGTTCAAAAGTTGGTTTTCTTCGACAGTACTTAGTACTTACTTCACCTGTCAATTAAAGTCTATCTTAACACACCATAATGCAATATCTGTAAGACCAACTCCTTGACCCAGGTTTTTCGTCACAAATTTCGAATTGACTCCGCTACCCGAACGAGATCTAGTCAAATCAAGCTCATTTTAACTCAACCCAGGTTTACAAAGAGTTGACGCGAGCTTAAAGCTGGTTTAACAACACATGTAAGCGTAGTAGTTTGTGAATATCTTATTTCATTTCGCAAAATTATTTAAAACTTTCTTCTTACTCACTGTAAGTTATTTTCCGTCAAGAAAAGAGTACATTTTCTACATTTCCTTATACATTTCGGGAGTTGAAAAGAAAAAAAAAAACAGAAAAGACAAATTGTTCATCGAAAAGAAAGTAATTAGAGACATTTTTTTTCCAGACAGGCGGGAATTAGTAAAAAGCGACTACAATTTACATTTAAAAAAAAACCAGAACTTATTCTCATAAGGTCCGGTGAGCACTTGATATATAATTTATCCCTTTTTTATACTTTTTGAACAAACCCATTGCAGCCCAAGTAAATTTGAATATAACGAAGATTTTCAAAAATAACCGACATATTCGTGGTGGGTTGATCCCAACTGTCTATGTGTGCAAATAAATCAGTGGTGGGTTGATCCAAACTGTCAATGTGTGCAAAAACCTAGTGGTGGACTTAGCGTGCGTGTTTAAGTTTGTAGGCAAAGCCGGATGACCGCCAAGGATTGGCTTCTTGGTAATTGATATTCTCTGGTTCCAATCATAAAAAAAGACACTTCACACATTGATCTTGCAGTTAATATTTTTCGCAATGCGTTAAATATAAACGTAAATGAGGCTGACATCGATCAATGTTTCGTGAAAAAAATTAAAAAAGGTAATTCTCCTGCGACTGCCGATTTGAAAAGCAATTATATTCTGCATGTCAAATTTGTGTCTAATCACTAGAAAGAGAAAATAATGAAAACAAAACGAGAGAAAAGAGAACAACTTACTACAAAAATGTTTGGAGCGCAAGGTAAACCAGAGATTGTATACATCAACGATTGTCTAACTCATTAGAGGCGTCAACTTCTAAATACTGCGATATCACACAAAACTACGAAAGGAGTCAAATACGTTTGGACTAGGAATGGGAATATTTTTATGAGGAGGAGTGACAATTCAGTAAGAATTAATTATATTTCTGATTTTGATAAAGTATGAGTATTGTTAATCCTATTCTTCCTTCAGTTCAAAATATTTGTGATGTGCCAGTTTTTCGTAGTTTAATAAATAAGTGCTTTTGTATACATCAAAACGTTCGTAGTCTCAGAAAATTTTTTTCAAATTTCCTAGCTCACATTGAGTCACTTAACAAATTGCCAGCTAAAATTGTTTTAACAGAGATTTGAGTTTATGAGTGTGAAATGAGCGTTTATAATATACCGGGATATGCGCTATTTAGTTGTTGTAGTGAATCCTATTCGTCAGGTGGTGTTGCAGTGTATATCGATGAGAATTTTGTTCACCAATTCTCCAAAATTGATATATGTACCGCGGATGTTGTTAAGTTGTCGTTTTTTATCAAAACAAAAATTACACAATGTTGTGCTTATATAGATTGCATGCGTTTAGTGAAAGTTCGTTCATAGAGGAACTCGGTAAAATTCTTTGTATAAACTGAACTTGTAATTTAATTTTAATTGGTGATATTAATATTGATATCTTAAACGTATCCGACAAAGTCACTGATAATTATTTATTTCTTATGACTTCAAATGGTCTAAAGAGAATTATTAATGACCCAACCCGCGTAACAGAATCTTCAAGTACTTGCATTGACCACATATTCACCCGCTTTAAAGTCAGCAAGAAATACAAGTTTTTTGGCACTGTTCTCGACCTAAATACTAATGATCATAAATCGATAATTTTTTTAATGAGTTAGAAAATAATTTGAGTTCTCCTTCAGTAACTCAAACAAAGGTGAATTATACCACCGATTACATATTATTACAGAATATTTTGAAACATGATTTTTGGGATCAAGTTTATTCGGAAAAGGACCCATCTACTTGGTTTTCTATTTTCATTACTATTTTGCAAGAACATATAGAGTCATGTTCTTCTATATCAACAAAAAATTCTAATAGAACTAAATTTCTAAGGCCTTGGATGAATATAAATCTCTTAAACAGATTAAAAAAGCAAAATAAGTTCAATGCTACAAAAACATCCAAATAATGAAAAACTAAAAAACACTTTGTAAGGCTGTAAGTACAAATGTTGAATTGACCCGCGAAAACTATTATTCTAACTTATTTGAAAAATCAAAGGGCAATATAAAAGAATGGAAAGCAATTGACAATATTTTAGGAAAAACAAGGAAGCCAAACTTAATAGAAACTAGCTATTGTTGTAAATAATATTCCTCTAAAAAATTCTAAATGTATTTCGAACACATTAAATGAAAATTTAACTGAAATATCTGAAATATTGAAGCCATCCATTAATTTAGGTGATTGTAATTGTTTCAGTCAACATTGTCTGGATAAGAAAATTAAAACTCTTGCACTTCAGATGGAATATCTAGTAACCTACTTAAAAAATTGCGTTTTATGTTTCAGATATTTTGAGTTACATATTTAACTTAAGTGTTGAACAGGGTTGTTTTCCTCATCTGTTTAAATGTGCTGAGGTTATTCCTCTCTTAAAAAAAGGAGATAAGATAAATATGGCTAACTACCGACCTATCGGGTTGTTCAATAGGAGCGCTACAAAATTTTTTTTTTAAATAAAACAAAAACGGTTTTAGATATCAATGAAATTCTTTATTCCTATGAAAATACGTTCGATGCCATTATGTATGGAACTCGATTTCTTTTGTATGGCCACCACGGGCACGCTTGCAGAAGTCCAGACGCTGAACCCAATTTTCGACGGTTTTCAACCATAAATCGCCCGATACTGCTGCAATTTCACGTTCGATATTCGTACGAAGTTCATCAATCGTCGCTGGCTTATTGGCATAGACCATAGACTTGACGTAGCCCCACAGGAAATAGTCTAACGACGTCAAATCGCACGACCGAGGCAGCCAAGCGACTGGACCATTTCGTGAGATAACACCTTCTACAAACTTGGTTTCCAATAAATTGATTGTGACATTCGCTGTGTGGATTGTGGCGCCATCCTGTTGGAACCACATGTCCTCCAAGTCCATATCATCCAATTGGGGCCAAAAATATTCGGTTATCATTGAACGGTAGCGATCCCCATTCACAGTAACGTGCCGGTCTTGATCATCACGGAAGAAGAACGGCCCAATGACGCCACCGGTCCATAAACCACACCAAACCGTAATTTTTTCTGGGATACAATGATGACTCATGGAGTTCGTGTGGATTGCTGCCTGACCTACCGCATATTTTGTTTATTGACGAAGCCATTCAGCCAGAAATGAGCCTCATCGCTGAAGATGATTTTTCAATGAAAATCCGAATCCGAATCATTTTTAAGTTGATGCTCAGTCCAATTCACGAACATACGACGCTTCTGGTAGTCAAGCACCTTCAGTTTTTGCGTCAATTTAATCCTGTAAAGATGGAGGCCAAGATATTTTCGCAAAATTCGCCACAACGACGTCACAGAGATGCCCAACGCTTGAGAACGACGTATGAGAGACACATTTGGGCTTTCTGCAACTGAAGCCTCAGCGGCAGCAATATTCTCGACACTACGGGCACTTCTTTGTCTCACTGGTACGGGAACATTTTGTACTGTGCCTGTGGATTCAAATTTGTCCACAAGACGCTCAATTGTTGATCTGCTAGGACAATTATGACGACCATAAATTGGACGTAGCGCTCTTAACGTTGAGGCCAATAACTCCGAATTTCGGTAGTAAATTTTAATAATTTCGACTCGTTGTTGGCTTGTATATCTTTCCATTATGAAATGGCAAACCTTACTGAAGAGAAATGTCAAAAGAGCGGCAAGAAATATTGCGTAGTTTGCTGTCCCAGTCGCTCTACTTTTGTAGCGTCCCTTTTGAAAACCCTTTATTTCTATTCCCCCTACTTATTGAACAAATTTTTGAAAAGCTTATGATCAATAGAATAACTTCTTTTCTAAATAAAAACAGACTTTTTTGTGAAAATCAATTTGGTTTTCGTTCAAGCAAATCAACCGAAGATGCAATTCTGAGGCTATGCAGTCAGCCTTATGACAGCTTAAATAATAGTAAATCTACAATGGCTCTCTTCATCGACATGACAAAAGTATTTGATATGGTTGACCATGACTTACTATTAGGTAAGTTGTATTATGCCGGTTTTAGGGGAATCATTTTCCATTGGTTGAAATCATACCAAAAAGGAAGAGTTCAAAGGGTTATTATAAACGGAACACAAAGTGAAGCTCGTTTTGAAAAAATGGAGTACCACAGGGATCTGTACTCGGCCTTCTGTTTTTCCATTTATATATTAACTCAGTTTTTAAACTTCGATTAAAGGGCCTTTCGACGGCATTTGCAGATGATATATCATTTACCTACCAGTCAAACTCTAGAACTCTAGAAGTTCTAAGAATTTGATTTTCACACCATAACTTAATATTAAGTGAAAAAACTAAATTCATGGCTTTTAAAACATCTGGCCATCGAGTCTGTAATTACAATTTGTTTTTTCATGCTTCAAATTGTAGGCAATTTAGCTTTCCCATTCATGGTTGTGGTAAACCTAATTTCCAACATAAATATTCTTGTTCTGATTCTTGTTTCAAAATTGATTCAGTGAATAGTTTTTAAATATTTAGGTGTTACAATTGATTCTAACCTTAATTGGAAAGACCATAGTATCAACATCAAAAATCATTTGATGATCATAACGCGAAAAATGTATCTTTTAAAACCTTTCTGCTCTAACAAGGTTCTAACTTCAATATATTATGGTCTTGCGCACTCTAAACTACAATACGGATTATCTAGCTGGGGTGGTTCCTATGCAAATACTTTTAGACTTTTATTGATTGTTCAAAAACATCTGATTCGAATTATTTGCAACAAAAATCGTTATACTTCAAGTTGGCCTTTATACAAGGAATTGCGAATTCTACCCATGAGGCATCTCTATATTTTTAAAGTAATAAAAGAATTTTTCAAGCAAAGCGGTAATATTCCTAGCAGAAACTCGCAGTTATATAATCTTAGAATTAACAACATGCACCTTGTCAACGAGCCCACAGCCCACAAAACTCATTTCTATAACTTTTAAACTGCTTCAGCACCAAAGCCATTTAACAAATTACCTCTGTCTATCAGAAAAATTCAAAACTTAAACTCTTTCTTAAAAAGAATAAAAGAATGGCTTTTCACAATCGACTTAAATTCTATTGATAACTATTTTTGAATTTTGTTTAATAATTTTATAATCATAAAAAATAATATATAATTTTTCTGTTGTTCTTATTTTTTTTTTTCTCAGTTTTTTGATGAATAATTATCTACCTTTTTCTCTTTTTTATCAATAATTAAAATTATCTTTGTAATATTTACTTTTTGCTGAACTTAATGAATTTTTGTTTATTATTTATATTGCTGATTGTAACCCCACAACAGTTTTTAATTTTTGTAAATTCAACTCACTAATGTATCATTCAACACTTACAAGTTAAAGAATGATAGCTATTATTTATTCCTGTTTACACTTGCGATTGTACTAGTCTTAAGTCGAAATGAAAAAAATTTTCTCCATTGACCGCTGTCCGAGAAGTCGAGGACATATCCGTAAACTATTCCAATTTAAGACCAAATGGTGTACTCGTCCCCCTGGACAAGTACTTAATGCAGATGAACTGATTAGAAACATCGCCAATCATCCAAATCAACTGATAAGCACTATGATAAACCAACAACGACATCCGGAACCAAGGTTACCAGGTACTAAGGAAATCCTGGATAGAACTACAACAATCAAACAATGAAGCAGGACACTTCCACTCTGGTCCAGGGTCAGCCCATTGCCGTAGCTAAAACGCCTATCCTACTTTTTTAAGCCAATTTTTAATAGAAATGTTCAATAAAGCAAAATTAAATTGAAATTAGTCTGTCTTATTTACATTTTGTTTCTAATTTGAACTTGATGTTTTTTAGTTACTCTCCAGAAGGAAAATTTTTTTAGCTCAAAAAATAATAAAATAACGATACTTTTAAATCCATTAAGGAAAAGCTTATCGAACTCAAAAAGGGCTCCAACGATTTTGATAAAAAAAAAATCCATGTGTTATATTAAGTATATATAGTGTACTTTCTGGTACAACAAAAATATCAAAAACTTTTATCAATTGTAAGATTTTCTCTTTATTTAAATCAAATTTGTATGCAAAAGCTACTTTAAAATTTTAAAAATATTGCTTAACAAAATGTTCAAAATTAGTATACCAATTTTTTTTTAATGCTACCAACATTTTGTTTATTAAAATTATTATCAATGATTTTGTTTTTATATTTTTAGATATGTGTATCTATAATAACTTCCATATTTTAAAAGTTCTTGGGTAGAACCTAAGTAATTTGAACAAAAGAGCAAGTACGTGCGATCCAATCGTGCATTTTATTTTCTTCAAATTTTAGTTCAAGAAAATAGAATTAAAAAATCTCACCGGAATATTTCCAATCTTGTTAGTGTAGCCAGTTTTATAGTTTAACGCTCTTCTTCTATTTCCTTCTAGGTTTCCTAAGGATTCACTAAACCCAAGTTCATCTCCAAAGCTGAAACCTAATAATAAAAAAATAAAAATAATTATTTAATAACTTCACACACTAAAAAATAATAAAATAGGAATTATTTGTTTTTTTGTATATAACTATTGGTAATGATATGACAGAGTTTGTTCAGTTTGTATTTCAGTATCGCTCACTGAGCTCACGGAGCAAATATTTAGTTTTTGAGAGCATAACTGGGGAAACTCTCTGAGCCCTAAGAAATATAAACTGGACAAATACTTCTCAACATGTAGGAAGTTGGAAATTACCTATCCAAGACAATGCCAAGGGATAAGGCCTGCGGATAAACCGATATATTTTGCTTTAACTTTTAACGGATGTTCCGAAAACTTGCGTCCAGTCCTGCATTATTAAGAATGATTGATTTTGACATTTCATGTAAAAGGTGGTTGCATTGCACTTTTTTAATTCGTTCATTGAACTTGCTATTAATCCCGTACTGGATACCACAATTAACGCAAGTGGTATACTAGTCAATCTTTTCCGTTCCAAATGTTCGGTTTATATTTGCTGCCAATGGACCGCGATATCTATTATGAATCCATACCGAAAACTTTTTTCCAAAAACACAATATTTGCTCGATTAGCTAGAACTGTGTGTTCAATTTTTATTTGAGAGTACCTCATCTGGATTCGGTTCATTCTGATTGTATCCCATATACTAGAGTTACAAAGATATCGCACAAAGGACAAATAAAAATTATCATTTTTTTAATATTTTGTGTTCGGTTTATCGAACTACTGACGAATGCTACTTGCTGTTGACGTTTTGTAGTAATGTCTGTATGTGTATCTATCTTTTTAAATATACGACAGGGTGTCCTACAGTCACCGCCGCAGAAAAAAGCCATGGGTTCCAGAGGTCATTTTAAGTAAGAAAAAACTTAAGAGATAATTTTTTTTTCGCTTTGTTTGGCAGTTAAAACGGTTTTTATGAATTTATTTATTTTCTTTTAATTGGCTCTATCTTTGCCAAACCCCAACTGATTCTTAAAACTCTTTTTTTTCAAACAACTATTTCAAACTGTTCAAACTTGGTTTGCAACTTTTCCTTGTCCGAAAAACGGTTTTCCCGCAATTAATTATTATCAAATATGATTTTTTTAAGTTTTGGAGTTGTTTTATTTAACTGTTATATTAGTTTATTTTTAAAAAAACACATTATTGAGTATAATTTTTGTTCTGTTTTTATGTAAGTTCAATTCATATTCTTAAAAAAAAATAAATTTTTTGTATTTAACACAAAAACAAAAAAAAAACAAATAAGAGGTAATCCAAGAACATTAGATTTTTAGATTAGATTTTTTGCACAAATACATATCAATGAAAATTCCATTGAGCTGTGAACGGTGCTGCTCCGGCCCACTACGCTGACGTTGTAGGTAATATTTTTAATGATGACGCTGAAGATTGCTGCACCGAAAACAAATTATACTTTTAGGAGGGGATCTCGACGTATTGTGAAATGATTTTCCAAAAATTTAAAAAGGATTGTTTTGGGCATAAACTTTTCTAGACGTGATGTCTTTTATTTTTTTACTGTGGTATTTAATATTTTCTTAATCAAAAATCGTTAAATGTAATGTACTTTTTTAGGAAAGGATCCCCGGCGAAAAAATCTTTTATGAAAAAAATAAAATATGTCATAAGGAGAATGGCTTAAACTACAAACGTGATGTTTTGTTTTATTTTTTTCTGTAAGGATTTTGAGTTTGATTTCTTCAATGTTTACAACACAACTTTAGACCATTCAAGTTTGGAGCGGAGATATGATAGGAAGAAAACAAGAACATCAATATAACGGCACTTTAGAATTCTCAACAAATTTGATTTGTTTTTAATTACGATCTAAGCTCTTTGTTTTGTTTTTATTAAAGAAAACAATAAAATCTAACAAATATTTAAGACAAATAAGTTAAAAACCTACTTGGTTACCTATATTTATCTGTAACGTCCATTAACACTTCAATTCAATATAATAAAAGGATAAAAGACATCATGTTATGCTCTTGATGATACGATCAATAGGAGACATGATTTCAGACTTTCAAGCAAACCATATCGGATTTTTTTTAGAGACTTTATTTGTTGATTTCTTTTTGGTTCAAATCTCCAAAAAAGGGATGATAAGGTTCATATAAAAAGGCTATATCTTGACTTTTATTCATTCGACCATCAAAATTGAGGTGTTTATGATTAGGAAAAATTACAGAGCAGCATATACAATATTTTTTTTTTTTAAATGAATAAAAGCGGTTTTAACCCTGACAATAAGACAGAAGTACTGGCCCTCTTTGACCTCCAACCCCTCCCAAAAGCTGACAAAAGAAGCCTGCTAGACTTTGGTATTTCGTATCACGTTCACGATACAAGTTAATAACAATTACATTAGGTATTCATATATGTACCTAATTTCCCATTTCCACACTCACATTTCTATACCCAGCACCTTACACTCTATTTCCTGCCCAATTCCTTTTATTATCTTAATCAGCACAATATTATTAAGTTAATAATTTGTGTAACCATGCAAGCAAATCCATTATTTGCATTGCAAGCTTAAATAGCATTAAGTTATATTGTTCAATAATAACAATGCACGCAAATCAATTATTTGCTTTGCAAGCTAAAAAAGCATTAAGTTAAAATTATTCAATAAAATGATTCAGTTATAAACTCAACAGAAAAGACTAAACATCTTTTATTTTACTGGCGTCCAACTTTTTTTTTCGATTAGTATCTGTAGCTTCAAAATATTTCGGTAAAGAAATAGCAAGCAAACAAATCACAGAAAACGCGAAAATTAAAACACACAGCCAAATTTTTTTGTTCTATTAGTACTGTACTATTACTGTACTATTTCAACAAAGAAATAGTAAGCAAAGATACCACAGAAAACGCGAATTAAAAAAAAACAACAACTACTTAAACACAAGATCCACCATGAGCACATCAACCTTAGTGTGTCTCGACAGAGAGTTTTTATGTAAAAAGAAACCTTAAGAACATTAAATTACTCCTAGTTGCCTGAGATCACTTTTATCGTGTTATTGTTGATTTCACCCCTCTCATCCACAATTAACTTTATCTTGCTGTGCTTTAAAAACATTTTTGTGTAAAAATATTAAGTCAACAAAAACAAAAACACGCGAATAAAAAAAAAACTCTAATCAGATCCATCGTTCGTCGGCTCATCAACTCAACTGTATTTCGACACATTGTTTGTCTGTAAAAAGAAACCTAAGGAACATTAAAATAATAAAAAACCTTCTGCTGCGGATGTGAGTCAACCTTGAAACGAAGAATGATGTAGCTTATTTATGTAATGTATGTGTAAAGATATATTGTCATTTTATTAATTATTATTACTATCTATTTCAATACTATCGATTATTAAATTATTATTAATTTATGTAATGTATTTGTAAAGTTTTATTGTGTTATTAAGCATTAATCATTATCAAATATTATTGCAATTAGTACTATCGATTATAAAATTATAATTTTTTTTAAAATTAAAAAAATGTCTGAAATTGCACAGACAATAGCGTCAGGCGTGCGGGTAGCTGTTGAAGCAGCATGTGAGACAATAGTCAGGAGAATGGGGGATCAGATAACAGAAAGTAGGCAGACAGTAGAAAGTGTAAATTCAAGAATCGCAGAGCTATCCGATAAATTAAATTCCGTACATTTATCCCCAACCCCAATTTTATACGAACCTATTTCTGTAGCACCTGACACACCGTGTCAAATATCACTTGATGTCACCACCTCGAAGTCAGCCGGCGAAAAAAAATCTTAGGCGATGTATTCCTAATTGCACATTTCAAAAATCAAAAAAATTTTAATTGCACACCTCCGGTTTTTTGTTTTTAAAAATATAAACAAATTGCACTTTGTATGGAAATTTCAAATGCTCATATCTTTGTAATCAAGTCGAATATCTAAATGCACAGGAGCTTAAATAATTGCTCATTTTGAAATTTAATTTGCACACCAAAAATTTTTTTTGTTACATGCTCCCCCACTTAATAAATCAATAATTAAAATTTCGACTAAATTAATTGTTTAATAATCCAAGTAGATTTTATAGGTAACCAACCATCAGAATACATAGTTATCAATAGCGCGATGGAAGAGTATCCGCCTGGCAGCCGAATGTCATGGGTTCAAGTCCTGTGTGGGCATAAACTTTTTTTTTTTTTGCATCTACTAATTGTTATGTTGCATTTTTCAATTAATAAGCAGATAAATGATCATTAATTACATTATAGACTAAAGCAAATGTGAAATTTGTATTATTGCACATATTTGTACTTAACTCCTTTCAAGGGATAATACATACATAGTATGTAATATATGTGCTTGTAATAGGGAAATTAAATTAAATTTCGAAAAATTGTCCATTTATGAATTCAATATGCACCCAATGATAATTTGCATATTAAAATTTTAAATTTCCCTACCCCCCACTTTTTTGAACTAAATATTAAAATCATAAAAAAAACTACCAAAAAGACATTTTCGTGTCTGACTAAAATTGAAATATCTCGATGGAAAAAAATAATTTTGAAATTTTAGTAATTTCTTTCAATTATTAACGTCAAGGTCGAATTTGCACACCAAAAGTTTTTTTTTTCCACCCCCCCCCCCCTTTTCCCTAAAATTGATATTGAAAAACAATGAAAAAAATATACCCAAATGAAATTTACATGTCTCACTAAAACTGTTATTACTCGTTGGAAAAAAATAATTTTGAACTTTTAGTAATTTTTTTCAATTAACAACGTCAAGGTCGAATTTGCACACCAAAAGTTTTTTTTCCCACCCCACCCTTTTCCCTAAAATTGTTATTGAAAAACAATAAAAAAAAAATATATACCCAAATGGAATTTACATGTCTCACTAAAACTGTTATTACTCGTTGGAAAAAAATAATTTTGAACTTTTAGTAATTTTTTTCAATTAACAACGTCAAGGTCGAATTTGCACACCAAAAGTTTTTTTTTTGTCCACACCCCCCCCCCCTTTTCCCTAAAATTGATATTGAAAAACAATGAAAAAAATATACCCAAATGAAATTTACATGTCTCACTAAAACTGTTATTGCTCGTTGGAAAAAAATAATTTTGAACTTTTAGTAATTTTTTTCAATTAACAACGTCAAGGTCAAATTTGCACACCAAAAGTTTTATTTTTTCCACCCCCTCTTTTCTCTAAAATAGATATTGGAAAACATGAAAAAAATATAGTAGGGACGTTAGTGCACGATATGAGGGCATACCTTTCATTTGGCCTGACGAGGTGAGCTTTAGTATAATAAGAGTTCATGTCCTAGCTTTACTTTTAAGAAGTGTTGCCAAGGTGGCAACACTGTCAGAAGAACGAGAAAAGGGTTGCCACTTGATTCAAACATTGGCCTATAAATCGAGGACCAGAGGTCGGACGATGACCAGCGAACTCTAGTTGGATTCAGCCCCCTTGTAACCATAAGACCACATTATTGGATTTCTCCCTCCCTTCACCTTGCATGAACAGGGTGGAAAAAAGCCATTTGGAGAGGGAAAATGCAAAGCCAACAAAAGTAAAAAAAAATTAATATTATTAAAATTTTAAGATTGTGTGTCAAAGCTGAATGTAACCATCTACTGCATTGTATCCAAAGTTAATTGAAACCCCTACTTTGGTTTTATAAAAACTCGCTTTCAAAGTTCTGGCGAGGGGGAATATGAAAGTTTAAAAAACAAAAATATTTATTAGAAGGTTTTTTTATAATACAAATTCTATATACTACTGAAGTAAATCACTACTGAAGTAAATCAGCCAAGTAGAAGACTTAGCATTAAAGTTGGACTTGTTGTATTATTGATTTAAAATAGATTTGTATGGCCTTTAGTCCTACAAATTGGCGTTTCGTCCGGCTTACTCACTTGGACTCTTTATTGGCTGATTTACTTCAGTAGTATATAGAATTTGTATTATAAAAAAACCTTCTAATAAATATTTTTGTTTTTTAAACTTTCATATTCCCCCTCGCCAGAACTTTGAAAGCGACTTTTTATAAAACCAAAGTAGGGGTTTCAATTAACTTTGGATACAATGCAGTAGATGGTTACATTTAGCTTTGACACACAATCTTAAAATTTTAATAATATTAATTTTTTTTTTACTTTTGTTGGCTTTGCATTTTCCCTCCCCAAACGGCTTTTTTCCACCCTGTTCATGCAAGGTGAAGGGAGGGAGAAATCCAATAATGTGGTCTTATGGTTACAAGGGGGCTGAATCCAACTAGAGTTCGCTGGTCATCGTCCGACCTCTGGTCCTCGATTTATAGGCCAATGTTTGAATCAAGTGGCAACCCTTTTCTCGTTCTTCTGACAGTGTTGCCACCTTGGCAACACTTCTTAAAAGTAAAGCTATGACATGAACTCTTATTATACTAAAGCTCACTTCGTCAGGTCAAAATGAAAGGTATGCCCTCATATCGTGCACTAACGTCCCTACTATATTTTTTTCATGTTTTCCAATATCTATTTTAGAGAAAAGAGGGGGTGGAAAAAATAAAACTTTTGGTGTGCAAATTTGACCTTGACGTTGTTAATTGAAAAAAATTACTAAAAGTTCAAAATTATTTTTTTCCAACGAGTAATAACAGTTTTAGTGAGACATGTAAATTTCATTTGGGTATATTTTTTTCATTGTTTTTAAATATCAATTTTAGGGAAAAGGGGGGGGGGGGTGGACAAAAAAAAAACTTTTGGTGTGCAAATTCGACCTTGACGTTGTTAATTGAAAAAAATTACTAAAAGTTCAAAATTATTTTTTTCCAACGAGTAATAACAGTTTTAGTGAGACATGTAAATTCCATTTGGGTATATATTTTTCATTGTTTTTCAATAACAATTTTAGGGAAAAGGGGGGGTGGGAAAAAAAAACTTTTGGTGTGCAAATTCGACCTTGACGTTGTTAATTGAAAAAAATTACTAAAAGTTCAAAATTATTTTTTTCCACTGAGTAATAATAGTTTTAGTGAGACATGTAAATTCCATTTGGGTATATATTTTTCATTGTTTTTCAATAACAATTTTAGGGAAAAGGGGGGGTGAGAAAAAAAACTTTTAGTGTGCAAATTCGACCTTGACGTTGTTAATTGAAAAAAATTACTAAAAGTTCAAAATTATTTTTTTCCAACGAGTAATAACATTTTTAGTGAGACATGTAAATTTCATTTGGGTATATTTTTTTCATTGTTTTTCAATATCAATTTTAGGGAAAAGGGGGGGGTGGAAAAAAAAAACTTTTGGTGTGCAAATTCGACCTTGACGTTAATAATTGAAAGAAATTACTAAAATTTCAAAATTATTTTTTTCCATCGAGATATTTCAATTTTAGTCAGACACGAAAATGTCTTTTTGGTAGTTTTTTTTATGATTTTAATATTTAGTTCAAAAAAGTGGGGGGTAGGGAAATTTAAAATTTTAATATGCAAATTATCATTGGGTGCATATTGAATTCATAAATGGACAATTTTTCGAAATTTAATTTAATTTCCCTATTACAAGCACATATATTACATACTATGTATGTATTATCCCTTGAAAGGAGTTAAGTACATATATGTGCAATAATACAAATTTCACATTTGCTTTAGTCTATAATGTAATTAATGATCATTTATCTGCTTATTAATTGAAAAATGCAATATAACAATGAGTAGATGCAAAAAAAAAAAAAAGTTTATGCCCACACAGGACTTGAACCCATGACAATCGGCTGCCAGGCGGATACTTTTTTTTTTTTTTTTTTTTAATTCAAATTTTTATTCAATATTAACTTATATCTACTTACATGCTAACAAAATTCAGAAAACTAGCCTAATTAATAATACTTAAATATAACTTACTGGCCCTAAACGGGCGCTCAAAGGAATTCATGATTTCTTAAAATTAATGCCTTTCGGCCTATGAACTATGTTTTTTTTTTTTTTTTTGTCGTTTATTTTGTTAGAAAATTTAAAAAAAACTAACATCTTTATCCTTTATTTTATCTTACATACTAAAGTCCTTAAAATAAAACTTAAAACTACCCCTAACCTACCTACACACTACTTAAAACTAGAACAACCACAGGGGCAAAAGCTATGTCCATGTCCATATTATGTGTTGTTGATTATTTTTGTAAGTTTTTTTTTTATATTATTTTGTTTTTGTTTTTTTTATATTTTTTTTTTTTTTTTTTTTTTATTTGTATAGTGCCACCGTCCCTACTCTACTTAACCATATCAAATTCTTTTAGCCACCAAAACTGGTTCTCCTGCTTCCTCCTATCAATACGGTCCTGTTCGGACACAGCCCTACTGAACCGTAGGAGCTCCGCTCCATCTCGGGCGAGGATGTCTCGTTCGTACAAGAGTCGCCGATCCACGGTTCTACGCCTGACGTGGTAGATAAGCGGTACTGCCAATCTATCCTGTATCAGGCCGCATTTATCTAAATAGAGGAATGCCTCTGGTGGGATAAAGCCGCTCAAGCGTGCCATACCGAAATATTCGTCGTTCGGATAGAACGCCCCGAATATCAAGTTGTTGGTCGAAGTCACAGCTCTCGCTATGTGACCCCGAACAAGTTTTATCACGAAATTGTCAATTCTGTTGATCCGAGCTCCGTTGTACAAGACCTCGTTAGAATAATAATGCAAATAAGAAGATTCTGGTGTCCGATACCAACCGAGACAGCGCCGTAGACACTGCCTCTCGAACACCCGAAACTTCTCCATTTGGGAAGGGGCAATGTTGAACCAAACGGGACAACCATAGACAAGCATTGGCCGTATGAGGGCCATGTAGCAAATTACCTTCACTCTGGGGTGAAGCCGACTGCTGTAAAACAGCCGTTTCGTCAGAGCGAGGGCTCCTCGGGCTCTGGTCAGAGCAGCATTTATATGTCTGTCGAAATACAAATACTGGTCCAACCAGATACCGAGGTACTTCACTACACTTTTACTCGCCAATGGCCGCCCGTCGGGCCCAACAATTACCATCTTGCGCCAATTCTTGCACGTATCTCTCGTGGCCTTAGCCAAAGGAGTCCGGAACAGAATTGTCTCCGACTTTTGGACATTTATTTTCAGTTTCCAGTCGTCGCAGTATCGCTGAATCTTCTCGAAGTCACGCTGCAAGAGTATTCTAATAACCTCAACCTTTCGGGCCGTTCTGTACGCAATCAGGTCGTCGGCATACGCTATTGCGTTAGTTAGGCTACCTATCAGATCAGTGGTAAAAATGCTGAAGAGGATCGGCGAATTAACCGCCCCCTGTTGAAGACCGTTTTTAATTTCAAAGATGCGGGTAGAGGTTACATTGCCACTTTTGACAACAAACTTTCTACCATTGAGCATATCATAAAGCATATACAATAATGGTTTACTGATGCCTAGTCTGGTGAGTTTTAGGTACAACCCTTCTAACCATACGGTGTCGAAGGCCTTCCCTAAGTCAACCAGAACAGCCCCCTGCATTGTTTTTTTGACTTGTTCCATTGGATATCAGAAACGAGTTTAGACGCGGCATGAATACAGTCATGTCCTGCCTTGAACCCGAACTGATTATCCGGAATTATTGTGTTGTCCGCAGCCCACTTATCCAGAGCCCTATTGATTACCTTCTCGAATACCTTGCTGATGCTTGGAAGAAGACTAATTGAACGAAGATTTGAAGGATTGGAGTTGTCCTTTCCCTTTTTCGGGAGAGGATGCACCACAGCTGTCTTCCAACGCACTGGATAATATGCATTATTCAGCGCGTTGTTGAACAGTGTAGCATAAATGTCTATAGCTTCCATCGGTAAATGTCTTAGAACAATGTTGGGTATACCATCGACACCTGTTGACTTTTTGTTCTTTATTGAATCGAGGATGAGCTGGAGCTCTACCTTCGTGATGAGCAAGGGACTTGAACCCGTTCTTTCGGCGATTATAGCGTTTGCTAAGAAATCGTCATCCAACCGTGTGAAACCACAGTTCTCGGATCGCCAATGAGAAATATCATTCCTTAGGTAGAAGTGATGAATTAAGGCTCTGTTCTCCAGGTCGTGGTTCAGGCGAGTGCAAGCATTCACCTTATACACTTGCTGGAAAGCCGCACCAATTGTCTCCACTTTCTCCTGCGGATCCTCAATCACAAAGAAATCATCGTCCAAGACGGCTTCCTCTGGATTAATTTGCGCTGTCAGAAGTACGTCTATGTTCTCTGTCGTTCTCTGAAGCTTAAGACACGGGAGGTCGTTTTGATTATTTTTCCGGAAAATCTTATTAATTTGCGGGAACATACTCGGGTCGCTAGAGTTAACGGCCCGAATTTTCTTGTCCCAGTACAAATTAATAGATAATCTGTAATTTTCTTTAATCAGAGTGTTTACGTTTTTTATTGATGACTTCAGTGTCCTAATCTCCAGGTCGTGGGGGTCTGTGAATCGTCTGTATAAGTTTTTAAGTCTTGTCAGTAGTCCGCTTTTTTGTCTGTGAAGTGCGTCTATAGTCGCGTTACTGTAGACGTTAGTTTGGTTGCGTTCTTTGTAATTCGGTATTGTCCGTTCCATTGTTCGTTTTATTATATAGTCCATCTGTTCAAGGTGTTGGTCGATTTCTGTGTTTGTCAGGTTTCTGTTGTTTGGTGGGGCTATGACCCCCGAATGGAGTTCTCTTGATAGAGCTTGGGTGAATCGTGGCCAGCGCATCTTACTATAATTGTAAGAATGCGTTGGGACGAATTCATCCAGCTCCACAAGCTCGTTCGGGATTTGTATTAAGGCAGCCAAGCCGCAATGGTCACTGTCGTATTCAATTGTCTGTAGGCAATTACGCGGGTGGTTACCCACTTTGTCAGTTACTGTTAGTCTTGTATCGTACAGCAACAGGTCCAGAAAGGAGCCGCTCCTTGGAAATGATGGCCTTTCCATGGCCAGCAGGTCGACACCGTATTCAACACTGCAAAGATTCATCAAATTAAAGAGATGATTACCTCTTGGGTTACTTATTTTATTTCCCCAATCTCCGTGTTTGGCGTTCAAATCTCCGGCCAATATAAAAAAGTTCTCTTCCAAGCCCAGTTGGAGTACTCTAAAAAGTATCTCGAGCTCTGTGATGAAGTTAGTTGGCTGCGGAGCATCAGCCACGTAAGCCGCAATCAAATATAAGTGCTTACCTCTAGTGAGGGAAACACGTACGACGCAAACTTCTAACGTCTGAATCTTTCGTAAATCATTATTGTACATAACTTTATGATTAATGCCTTTACGTATGAAGATTGCAACACCGCCTCCTTGATTAGAACCGGGTCGATCTCTTCTTACGATATTGTAATTATTGTGAGTCAATTTGTGTTTCTGGTTAAGCTTGGTTTCGCTAGCCATAAACACATCAGGACTGTGGTCTTTCAACAACTGAAACAAATTGGCTCTACGTTCGATCCTAATCAATGAATTTACATTCAAACCTAGGATCCTAAGGCGCGACTTCGGCAGCGCGCCCTTAACCATGAATTTGCGCTCGGCCAGGCAACAAAGAGTAGAGGTAATCTACTCTTTCGCCTTGCTCCTTGATCTGACTTTGCAGTCCTGTCAACTGGCCTTGAATGCTCAGCAACAAGGATACAATGTCTGGCTGCCCCGCCGACACCTGAGGCACTTGGGCCTGTGGGGCGACCGGTGGTGGAGCCTGTCTCGTGTTTACCCTTCCTTTCGCATAGTTGGCGTAAGAAACGTTGGGATTAACGATTGAAGTTTTTGTTGTTGGAGCTTGTCTTACGGGTTGACTTTCAGCTTTTTGCCTGGCCTGTTTTTCCCGTATCGCTTGGACCTTAGGACAACCCCGATAATTAGCAGGGTGCCCTTCGTTCCCGCAGATGACACACTTAAGCTGGGCCATGTCTTCGACCCGCTCAGTCCCTAACCTGCATTCACCCCTATTGTGGGTTTCGGCGCATTTCACACAGCGCAACTGCATTTCGCAGTTGGCCGCAGCGTGACCGAACCTTTGGCAGCGCATGCACTGCAGCATGTCGTCATGCCTCTTTAATTTTTCCCAGTGTATGACCTGGTAGTCTAGGACATTAATATTCCTCAGATTCTCCAGTCTACTTTGGGGCGACATAGTTACGAGGAAGATTGGCAGTTTCTGCCCCTCCCGTCTGGACTTGACCGTGGTAAACGGCTTGACCCCGACGAATTCGAGATCATCGCTGGCCTTCTGACGGAGCTCAGCTAGGAGCTCTTCGGGTTCCGTGTAGGAACTGATTCCCTTTAACAGGACCGTTTTAGGTTTTTCACTCTTAGGAGTGAAGCTGAAGAATTCAGCAGTGGCTTCCCTAAGGCAATCCTTAACTAATTTGTATTCGGCCAATGTGAAGCATTGAACCGAATACCTCTTTTGTTGTTCGTTTATAATTTTAATATAAAAATTGTTTTTAGTGGCCGACTTACATACCTGTGTTATGTCTGCAAGGTCGACCCTATAGGTACGAATTGGTGGCACTTTCTCGGACTTTGGCCGTGGTTGCTGCTGGTGTTGCTGTCTCGCTGCTGCTGATGTTGATGCTGCTGCTGCTGATGGCGCTGCTGATGGCGCTGCTGATGGTGCTGCTGCTGCTGATGTTGATGCTTCTATTGGTGCTGCTACTGGTGCTGCTACCGAAGCAGGTTGTACTGCAGCTAGTACTGCCGCTGCTGGTTTTGGGGCCCCCGATGTACTGGGGCCTGATTGTGCCACCCCTGTGTTTTGTTTGGGCGGCTGCTTTTGCTGTTGCTGTGGCACCCTTTGAGGTTTGGGTGCTGCCGACGGCTTGTGTTTAGCAGCTTTATTTGGCTGCTGCTGCTGCTGTTGTTGTTGTTGTTGCTGCTGTTGCAGTTGTTGTTGTTGTTGTTGCCTTCGCATTTCATCCTCCTTTTGACGGCTCGCTTCCTGCTTCTTTTTCAGAACTTGTAGGTAAGGCTCCATTTTTCGCTTGATGTTTTCTATTTCGTCATACAAATCGTTGACGATTGACTGGGCCTTTTCTACTTCGCCCTCTCCTTCTTTATCTGAGGACGACTCTGTCGATAGGCCCGCAAACCTATTGCTGTCCCCGGACCTGAACATTACCTCACCATCTTCGGACATATATACTATGTCGTCATCGGATGGCGATGTATTAAGTTGCCGTTGCACCTTTTTGGCTGCTCTTGTCTTGGCGTTGCGCGCCGTCTCTTTGCCTGAAGCTGGCAGCTTAGCTGAGGCGATGGTAGAGCGACGCCTTACCAGGTTCGGTGTATATCTAATACTCCTCCTCCTTTTAACTGTAGAATCAGTTGATGCTTTAGCTGGTGTTGTTTTTTTGTGAGCATCTTGCGATGTCACCGTGGCTGTTGCTGTTGTCGTTGGTGGCTTCATAGCTGTTGTTGTCGTTGTTGCTGCTGTTGGCTGGTCGTCTTTCGATGATCCCGCTTTAGCTGTAGCTGATGATGCCGTTGGCGATCGACTTGCTTTTTTTGGGACATCTTTCGATGCCGCAGCAAGTTTTTTCCCGTCCATATGAGAATTCTCCCACTCAATAAAATTTTCCACTTCTCTGTTGTGGAAAAAAGCAGATAAAATTTGTATGCCCGACTCGGGCTCGAACTTGGAACCTCTGGCTCTGGGTTCCGCCACCTTTTCCACTGTGCTATGGGCACTTTTGAAAAAATGGCAACTTATTTAAACTTTTGTACTAACACTCGCGAAATTAGATAGAAATACTGTGAAAGCCAATACAATGCGTGTTCACTCTTTATACTTTTCCATCGCGCTATTGATAACTATATATTCTGGTGGTTGGTTACTTCTGATCTACTTGGATTATTAAACAATTAATTTAGTCGAAATTTTAATTATTGATTTATTAAGTGGGGGAGCATGTAACAAAAAAAATTTTTGGTGTGCAAATTAAATTTCAAAATGAGCAATTATTTAAGCTCCTGTGCATTTAGATATTCGACTTGATTACAAAGATATGAGCATTTGAAATTTCCATACAAAGTGCAATTTGTTTATATTTTTAAAAACAAAAAACCGGAGGTGTGCAATTAAATTTTTTTTGATTTTTGAAATGTGCAATTAGGAATACATCGCCTAAGATTTTTTTTTCGCGAAAATCGAAAGTGCGCCGGCTGACTTCGAGGTGGTGATGTAATCAGCTTTTTGAGATATATATATTTTGGTTGATGTAAGGATTTAGAATAAATATAAAAATATTTTCAAACTTTAATCCATTCGGGTCGAGAAGAATACTAAGCATAACATTTGTTTTTCCACAGTTTGATGGTCCAACGATAATTCCTCGAATACTGTTTGGGAATAATGAACCATGTTTTTTTTTTATTTTGACTTTGGAATCAAAGTTTTTTACTTTAATAACTTCTGACTGCTTTACGAAGCGCATAATGCCGACTGATAGCTTTTACAATAAAACATAGCATTTGTATATGATTATATTCATATGTGTTTCAACCTCCAAGTAGGAAGGTATACAAATTATAATATGATTGAGCACAACGTTCGAAGTCATACTCATAATAAAAGAAAATCAATTGAAGGAAAGGGGCTTTTGAATACGGTTATAGACAAATTACCATTTGAGCTACATCTTCCTGCATATAATTATTGTGGCCCCGGAACTAAATTGGAAAAACGATTACGTAGAGGAGATAAGGGGGTTAATAAACTGGATGAGGCTTGTCGTTTGCATGATATTGCATATTTTAAGAGTAGCTCTGTCTCAGATCGACACGTTGCTGATAAAATTCTAACTGAGCAAGCGTGGAAACGATTTAAAGCAAACGACTCTTCAACGTCTGAAAAGTTAAGCGGCCTTTTGGTCACCAACATGATGAAGGCGAAAACAAAGTTCGGTATTGGTAATACAAAGAATAAAAAAAAAACTATCCGAGCTAGTAAACAAAAGAAACAGCCTTGTAAGAAAAATATTTTTAAAAAGGCCATAACTGAAGCAAGAAATGCTATTAAAAGCAATATCAATTGTTGTGGTACAACATCTATGGCAAATATTGCTCTGAAAGCTGCAAAAAATGTTTTTAAAAATAAAAAAAAACAAAATATACAAACTCCAAGAATAATCCCACTTCCAAAGAGAGGTGGTTTTCTTCCATTTCTAGCTCCTATTCTAGCTGGTTTATCAGCTGTTGGATCTTTAACAGGTGGAGTTGCCGGAGTTGCAAAAGCACTCAATGACGTTCATGTTGCTAAAAGAGCTTTTGAAGAAAACAAACGACATAATAAGGCTATGGAGGCAGTCGCTATTCAAGGGAAGGGGTTATACTTGAAACCATATAAAAATGGTCTTGGTTTATTTCTAAACACATCTAATACAAAAAACTGATTGATTTGCTGCCTAAGAGACCCTTAAATAACCATGATATTCTACGGTTTGGAAAGAAACATCTCAAGCACTTTAGAGGAGTTTTTATGCGAGACTCATTACCAAAAACCTCTACGGATCAAGAGTGTGGCGTTATAAATTTGGATAGTGAAGCTGGTATGGGTACTCATTGGGTAGCATATATTAGAAATAAAAAATATAATATTATAAAGTATTTTGATAGTTTTGGTAATTTAAGACCACCAACTGAAGTAATAGACTATCTTGGTAATCAAATAAATTATAATTATATTCGAGAACAAGATTTTGATACATTTATATGTGGACATTTATGCTTAAGATTTTTATTAGACCAATGTTGAAATGTTTTCAAAAGTTTAAATAAAAAATGAATAAAACCATGTGAACACATCAAAGCTGTCTCATTTTTCTTTTAACCAGGATGTCGCTAACATTAACATTAAGTGGGAATGAATCAAGTCTCAATGCAGAATATTTTCCACCAATTGTACTGAAATCTAATTATGTTTGTGGGCTTATAGATTTTCAAACATATAACTATACCAAATGTAGATGAGTTTAATAATTTGATACATGTGGGCGATAATGTTATCTCGCTTCCTATTGGTTCATATGAGATAGAAGATATAAATAATTTCATACAAACAAAATTTAATGATATTAACAAAAAAAAAAAAAAAATTAAAAAAAAGTGAATTTAAAATCAAGGCCAATATAAACACTCTAAAACGTTAAATTTTCAGCTCGGAAGATATTGACTTCTCTAAACCGAATTCAATTGGATCTCTTTTAGGATTTAGTAAGAAGCTGCTGAAGGCAAATAGGCAATATGAATCAGATCTCTTCGTCGATATAAATAGAGTTAATGCCATACGCATTGAATGTAATATTATAGATGGAACGTATATTAACAATCAACCTGCGCATATTTTACATAAATTTGCTGTTAAAGTAAGTCCAGGCTATAAAATCATAGAAGTTCCGAAAAATATCATTTATTTACCCGTGAACGTCAGACGAATAACATCGTTGTGTTTAAAGTTCATAGATCAAGACGGAAAAGTTATAAATTTTAGAGGAGAGACATTAACGGCTCGATTACATTTACAACCGCAGCCATGATTGTATATGAAAATATAATTAGCACAATCCTATATAAAAACACCGTCGAAAATAATTCATTACTCAATGAAGCTTCGAACTCAGCCGCGGTAACACATAATCTTACAAAGCATAATCAGGATTTTTTGCTCTCATTGGGGTATATCATAAAATATTGAAAATCAAAAACAAAATATAGCAATATGTTGAACATTTTCCAAGAGCCCGAAATCTATGAAAGTGTTTCTAAATATGAATATCATACTTACTCACCATATCAAAACAATTTTGAAAAAAATGACATCGTTCAGATTTGCATACAACACCAAAATCTTAATGTTCTTACTTCGGAAAGTTTTCTATATGTTGAAGGATCACTATCGAAGACAGATGGAAAAGAAATAGTCAGCACAAGACTTGTAAACAATGCAATGGCTTTTCTCTTCGACGAAATACGTTATGAGCTGAATGGAAAGGAAATTGATTACAATCGAAATGTGGGGATTACAACAACAATCAAAAACTATTTATCGTTGACAAAAAAATGAGAGTGATATGCTTTTAAATGCTTCATGGTCTCCTGATTCAGATATTTATTTGAAACCATTATATTTTAACTACTGCATTCCATTGAATAAGCTTTTGGGTTTTGCCGAAGATTATAAAAAAATGATTCCCAATGCTCGTCATGATCTAATTTTCACTCGTTCTAGGATGGATGAAAACGCTATAATCTCCCCATTGATGAAAATGTACAAGTAAAACTACATAAGGTACAGTGGAGAGTACCACACGTGACTTTATCAGATTCGATGAAATTAAATCTATATAAATCTATAAATGCAAAAAGTTTTATGAAAATTGCTTTCCGAAACTGGGATCTCTATGAGTATCCCATGTTATCAAGCTCTGACCATCACATCTGGAACGTTAAAACAACAACGCAAATAGAAAAACCTCGATACATTGTATTTGCACTACAAACTGCAAAAAATAAAAAAATATCTGCTGATCCTACAACGTTTGACCATTGTGATTTAACAGATTTAAAAGTGTACCTAAACTCTGATGTATATCCCCATGAAGATCTTAATATTTCTTTCGAAAGAAATAGATATAGCTTGTTCTACAAAATGTATACGGATTTTCAAAGAACTTACTACAATAAAACCAACACTGAACCTTTGCTTTCTTGGGATCTATTTAAATCCCGTGCTCCAATTTTTGTTATAGACTGCAGACACCAAAATGAGGCTTTGAAAACAGGACCTATCGGTATACGCTTGGCGATGAGAACATCAAAAAACATTCCTGCAAATACTTCAGCTTACTGCCTCATGCTTCATGATCGGATTATTGAATACAATCCACTTGACCAAGTTGTTAACAGAATTGTCTAAGGATTGTTATTATTTTTTCTTTATTTTTCAATGTAAACCTAAAAATAAAACCAGAAAATATATAAATAAAATATAATATTATAAAAAAAAAAAAAATGTGTTATTATTCAAGATTTACTCATTCCATTTAATTTACATCACCACTTCAAAATAATATAGGAATATCATAACATTTCTATGTTTATTCATTTGCTATTAAGGGTAGGAAAGTAGTCATATACAGGATACTCGTATGATCCTAAATGTCGTATTACACATTGCAAAAGGTTTCTTTGGGGTGAAAAGTAACTAATTAAAAGAAGTATTGAGGTAATAATGTATGCTTATATCGTATTGATTGCTAATAGTAGAACAATAGAGTTTTCCCCCCCGCATTCATTCATGCAGTTAACCTTATCATAAATTTGTATTGTTGTCACTTGGGATATCATCGATGTAAATAAGGAAGCAGTTGGATAAATTTATGTATTGCGATCATCATGAATGGATATTTTAATTGTCGGCATCCATCCCTCTAGATAAAATAATGTGTTGACCTTATTGACGTACATTTGTATTCCGCAATGAAAATAACCCTTGGACCGTTTTTCAGGATTTTAATGATAAGGGCCAGGGTTTAGTAATATTATTGACATGATGCTAGCAAAGCAATAGATAAAGGAGGTATAGCCCTATTAGACAAATGAATGCTATGATAGTGAGGTATTAGGCTTTTGTTACACTAATTATTACCTCAATCCAGGAAAAATCCTAAAGCAATAGATATATGTAGATGGTCAAGTCCTATTAGTCAGATGAGTGACATGATGGTAACGATGTATCAGGGTCTTGATATATCAATGCACGTATTATAATCGTAAATCTTAATTGCCGGCATTCATAGATCAGAACCCAAATTGGTCCCAGTGGTACCGGTGATGCCGGTGTTCTCGTACCCTCGAGGGTGATGCCGGTCATAAATAAATAATATAAAGATGGGAATCCTCGGCTGTCAAACTGATTTGCCTACAAGCTCAGACCGTGGTGAATTTCATAAAGTTGCACTAGTAACCTTTACCACACTAACACTAATGCAACTTAATGATTTTCACCACAAATCGTCGGTTTTTTTTAAATTTGTCAGTTATTTTAAAAACCCAATGGACATGTTCATAAAGTATAAAAGCAGGTGAAGTGAATTTTTAAGTGCTCACTTCCCTTTATATAATTTTATTTTAAAATTGCATTGGCTACCTAAATTCAAAGCGTTCTAAGATAATAAAAGACATATTGGTAGTAATAAATAATTGAATAAATAAATGTATGTTAATTGAACCATAGTGGGAGGAAATTTGTTTGTGAAATATGAAATTTCATAGTAAATATGTTAGCCTTTTTACACCGAACTCAAAACGAGGTTTTCGCTAAAATATTGGCTTTGGAGAAAAACCTTATCGAAAACACAAGGCTTCACATACATTTTTTTGAGCTTCAGGTTTTCGTAAAACACAAGTTTAATATAAAACCAGTCGAAAACTTGTTGGAATTCAGAGATGAACAAAACAAACGTACCTTTTAAAAAGTTCAGTGCCTAATAAAATGTCAAAAAAGAAACTGATTGGATGCTTTTATATGTATCATATTTATATAAATAATCACCATTTTACATCCATAAAAGTGAAGAAAACAACAAAATGAAAAGATAATTGTAAGTGGTTGGTGAAAGAAAAACTTTAATGTCAAACGAAAACGTATAGTGAAATGTTTGGTGTGAATGGTTTTTTAAAAGTTTTTGCCGAAGTCTGGTTTTGGGGTTTGTTGTGAAAATCCTATTTTTCCTTAAATTTGTATTTCTTACTGGAATACTTCCACAGATTTATGATCTCCACAGAAACGAACTATCAAAATTAGTCTGGATAATAATAGCTACGTTTTATGCATGTCCATGGACTTTGGGAAAAAAAACGACATCGGGACATTTTAACATTTGCCTTGGTCTGTCATTTTATATAACCAGCAAACATTTAACATTTAATTATTAGTTGTTCAATGTAATTTGTTTTTACTTATTTACAGCACAGTGATTTAAGATTTTGTTTCACTCATACATTGAACAAAAAAAAAAGACTGGAAAACTATGCACCAAGCACCAAATTCTTTTAGTTCGCTTCCACCAAGGTGAGGACTCTCCCGTCTGACGGGAGAAGTTAACGAAAACTAAACGAAGAGTACCACTTCGCAATTATGTGTGCGTCATATGGATTACTTGTTTTCACCCGGTTTCCTACGACCACTACGTTGGCTATTCTAGTTCTACCTTAAAGGCTCTCCCAAACCAACGCGAATTCGCGGCGACGGCGAAATTTTGTTGTTGTTTAGCGTTGTGTATTTGTCATATTTTGTACTATTGTGAATGATTTGCTGCGAATCGCTCCGCATTCGCGTTGGTTTGGGAGAGGCCTAATTCTGAATTAATATTGTTGTTGTTGTATTTGACTAGTAAATTGCTTTGTTTTGTTGTCGTTTTTTTAGACAGAATTATTTTGAGTTACAAAAAACACATCGGGACATTTTAACATTTGCCTTGGTCTGCTATTTTATATAACCAGCAAACATTTAACATTTAATTATTAGTTGTTCAATGTAATTTGTTTTTACTTATTTACAGCACAGTGATTTAAGATTTTGTTTCACTCATACATTGAACAAAAAAAAAAGACTGGAAAACTATGCACCAAGCACCAAATTCTTTTAGTTCGCTTCCACCAAGGTGAGGACTCTCCCGTCTGACGGGAGAAGTTAACGAAAACTAAACGAAGAGTACCACTTCGCAATTATGTGTGCGTCATATGGATTACTTGTTTTCACCCGGTTTCCTACGACCACTACGTTGGCTATTCTAGTTCTACCTTAAAGGCTCTCCCAAACCAACGCGAATTCGCGACGACGGCGAAATTTTGTTGTTGTTTAGCGTTGTGTATTTGTCATATTTTTTACTATTGTGAATGATTTGCTGCGAATCGCTCCGCATTCGCGTTGGTTTGGGAGAGGCCTAATTCTGAATTAATATTGTTGTTGTTGTATTTGACTAGTAAATTGCTTTGTTTTGTTGTCGTTTTTTTAGACAGAATTATTTTGAGTTACAAAAAACACAACTAATACTATAATATGTATTGAATTTTCTTTTTGCTTAAAGGTTCTCCCAAACCAACGCGAATGCGGAGTGATTCGCAGCGAGTCATTCACAACAGCAAAAAATATGACAAATACATAACGCTAAACAACAAAAATATTCGTCGTTGCTCCCCATTCGCGTTGGTTTGGGAGAGCCTTAATTATGTAACTAGGTAAAAGAATTGCACATTTTATCAAAATATGTATGTTCAAATTTTAATCAATGGGTTATTAAATTTAATTCACCAAATCGGTGAATTAAAATTGGATTAACTTAGGTTAAATGATGGTTAAGGCCAAGTAAGTGATAGTGGAGAATCAGGGCCAGTTTGTTCACATTAGATTAAATTTGAAGTAAGTAAGTCACAGAATCTGGTTAAACGCATCTAACCTACCAATATTGGCCAATTAGCGATTTCTATAATCAACAACTCAATTTTATTGGAACGGCAAACCATTTGGCTGCAATTCGTTTTAAAAAATTATATTTAGGTAAACATATTGATGGTGCAGTCGTACCTTTCAATAATATTCCATTAATAAAAGTGTGTTTGCACCCTCAAAACAAGAATTTTTAGAACACATCCCCTGAGGTGAATTCAGAAATGTCACTAAGTTTATGAATTCTTAAAATTCAATGGAAAGTTGGTTGCTGGAAATTTTTGATAAAATTAAAAATATTACTTAAAATTTCTGGCACAACTAAATATTTGTTGTTATTATTTAACAAAAAACTAAAAAATTAATAACAAATATAAAAAGATACATAAAATAACGATGCAGAATGGCAGACGCACTAAAATAAAAAAAAACATGATATCAAGTTTGGAAAAAAATTGGTCTGTCAAAACAAATTAAATTCACCGCGTTAAGTTGTTGTTGCAATTCACATCTATTCATCGACACGGAGTCGGATTACAAAAACAACAATGTAAACAAATGGGTTTTGGAGGGTGAAACGTACGAAAGTTTCCCATCCTTACATTGTTTATTTATGATGCCGGTGATGCCGGTGTTCTCGTACCATCTAGGGTGATGCCGGTGTTCTCGTACCCTCTATGGTGATGCTGGTGATGCCGGTGATGCCGGTGTCCCAGAACCCTCTAGGGTGATGCCGGTGTCCCAGAACCCTCTAGTTTATACTACTATTGATACCGAGGTTTTTTCGGTAAAAAATAAAACCTGAATTTTAGTATTAAAATACCTGAATTTTAGTATTAAAATAGTTCTTAGGCCGAAAGGCATTAGCTTTAAGTTACTATAGTTAGAGCGCCCGATTGAATTTTTGTATAGCTTTAAGATAGTTTTAAGAAAATGGAAAAGTTCAAACCTTGGAAAAGTCATGTTAGTAAGTAACATTATTTCAATTAAAATAAAATTCTTCACATTTCAGAACAAAGAAAAACGCAAACCAAGCCCCCTAATATGGAGAAAATAAAGAAACAAAATAAAATAAATTAAAATTAAAATTAAAATCAAGATATTTTTGTATACATACTGCATTGAGTTTCTCTTATAAGACCTTAATGCAAAGTCTATATATGGTCTTTCAAAGGTCTTAGAATGCAAGCCATTTGCTATCATATAATAACTTGTTTAGTTGAGCAATATTTTGTCTTTTTAAGGGCTCTGAACCTTTGGCACCTCATATATGGGAAATTTGATATTTTAGAATGTCATCTAATTGGTCAGTAATTGGTCAAGAAAGGTCAACTAGTCCTAGAAATTGGTCAGCCCTTGATAACTAGTTTTAAAGACTTGAAGTTTCTCAAGGTCACTCAAGGTCACGCGCGATTTTTGGCACCTCATTTATGGGAAATTTACAAAAAAAAGATGCCATCTCAAAGATTTGTAGATAGTGATAAAAGGTCAACTATTTTCAGTAATTGGTCAGCAATAGTTTTTTTTCTATGAATTTTCAAAACTCGTTTCAAGGTCACAAAAAAAACTTTTGGCACCTCATTTGGATCATTTCAAATAAACAAGTATGCCATTTGAAAGGCCATTTCACGGTCATAAAAGGTCAGCTATTTTCAGAAATTGGTCAGGCATAGTTTTTTTTTATGGATTTTTAATTTATTTTAAAAAAAATTTCAAGGTCATAGCGATTTTTGGCACCTCATTTATGGGAAATTTGCAAAAAATATATACCATCTGAAAGATCTCTAGATCTATATAAAAGGTCAGCTATTTTCAATAATTGGTCAGCGATAGATTTTTTTTAATAATTTTTTTTTAAATTTCAAGGTCATAGCGATTTTTGGCACCTCATTTATGGGAAATTTGGGAAAATTGCATACATTCTGAAGGATCTCTTGATCTATATAAAAGGTCAGCTAGTTTTAGTAATTGGTCAGCCATAGATTTTTTTTAATGAATTTTTGTTCAAGGTCATAGCGATTTTTGGCACCTCATTTATGGGAAATTTGGGAAAATTGCATACCATCTGAAAGATCTCTAGATCTATATAAAAGGTCAACTACTTTCAGTAATTGGTCAGCCATATATTTATTTTTATGAGTGTTATATTTTTTTTTATTTAGGTCACAGTATAGATTTTTGGCACCTCATTTGGGGTATATTTGCATAAAATGTATACCATCTAAAAGGCCAGTAGATCGCGATAAAAGGTCAACTAGTTTCAGTAATTGGTCAGCCATAGACGTTTTTGTATGAGTTTTTGATTTTTCGTCAGTAGTATAAGAGAATGTTATTAGCTAATTTTGAACATGAAAGCAATGTCTAGTCATGCGCAAATTACCTATGCATCTGTAAAAACAACCTAGCTGTTAAAAAACCCTAGAAAAAATTATTTTGACGCTAATAAGAGCTTTTCAATAGTAATAATCGAAGGTGTCGCCTTGCCAGCAATTTTTAGCCCAGGAAAATTAGACTTTTACTTCGAAAAAATTCCGACAAAGCTGAATTTTGGTAGAGAGCTTTGTGTTGGCGTGTTAACCATTTCCTGAAAAGTTCCGTAAATTTGGACCGGGGCTTAATTTTTTTGGGGGTGTTAAAAGGGGTTAAATTCAGTTTTTTTCTTAATTTCTCGAAAATTATAAGTTTTTTTGAAAAAATGTGAAGATACAAAGTTTAGCTTATGTCATTCTACACAAAAAAGATTAACATACTTTTTTCATACAAGTAATAGATTCTGAGAAAATCATGGTGGATTAAATTTTGTCAAAAAATTTATTAAAATTTCCATAATCGATGAGTACGATTTGAGTTTGGCTACATCTCTTCTTTAAGAAACCAAGTTTTTGAGGTGCCCGGGGTAAGGGAATGGCCGCCATCTTGAAAAAGAAAGTGTTTGGTTTAATCCACCATGATTTTCTCAGAATCTATTGCTTGTATGAAAAAAGTATGTTAATCTTTTTTGTGTAGAATAACATAAGCTAAACTTTGTATCTTCACATTTTTTTCAAAAAAAAACTTATAATTTTCGAGAAACTAAGAAAAAAAAACTGAATTTAACCCCCTTTAACACCCCCCAAAAATTTAAGCCTTTAAGAACTTTTCAGAAAATGGTTAACAAGCCAACACAAAGCTCTCTACCAAAATTCAGCTTTGTCGGAATTTTTTCGAAGTAAAAGTCTAATTTTCCTGGGCTAAAAATTGCTGGCAAGTCGACACCTTCGATTATTACTATTGCCAAGCTCTTATTAGCGTCAAAATAATTTTTTCTAGGGTTTTTTAACAGCTAGGTTGTTTTTACAGATGCATAGGTAATTTGCGCATGACTAGGCATTGCTTTCATGTTCAAAATTAGCTAATAACATTCTCTTATACTACTGACGAAAATTCAAAAACTCATACAAAAACGTCTATGGCTGACCAATTACTGAAACTAGTTGACCTTTTATCGCGATCTACTGGCCTTTTAGATGGTATACATTTTATGCAAATATACCCCAAATGAGGTGCCAAAAATCTATACTGTGACCTAAATAAAAAAAAATATAACACTCATAAAAATAAATATATGGCTGACCAATTACTGAAAGTAGTTGACCTTTTATATAGATCTAGAGATCTTTCAGATGGTATGCAATTTTCCCAAATTTCCCATAAATGAGGTGCCAAAAATCGCTATGACCTTGAACAAAAATTCAAAAATTCATTAAAAAAAATCTATGGCTGACCAATTACTAAAACTAGCTGACCTTTTATATAGATCAAGAGATCCTTCAGAATGTATGCAATTTTCCCGAATTTCCCATAAATGAGGTGCCAAAAATCGCTATGACCTTGAAATTAAAAAAAAAATTATTAAAAAAAATCTATCGCTGACCAATTATTGAAAATAGCTGACCTTTTATATAGATCTAGAGATCTTTCAGATGGTATATATTTTTTGCAAATTTCCCATAAATGAGGTGCCAAAAATCGCTATGACCTTGAAATTTTTTTTAAAATAAATTAAAAATCCATAAAAAAAAACTATGCCTGACCAATTTCTGAAAATAGCTGACCTTTTATGACCGTGAAATGGCCTTTCAAATGGCATACTTGTTTATTTGAAATGATCCAAATGAGGTGCCAAAAGTTTTTTTTGTGACCTTGAAACGAGTTTTGAAAATTCATAGAAAAAAAACTATTGCTGACCAATTACTGAAAATAGTTGACCTTTTATCACTATCTACAAATCTTTGAGATGGCATCTTTTTTTTGTAAATTTCCCATAAATGAGGTGCCAAAAATCGCGCGTGACCTTGAGTGACCTTGAGAAACTTCAAGTCTTTATAACTAGTTATCAAGGGCTGACCAATTTCTAGGACTAGTTGACCTTTCTTGACCAATTACTGACCAATTAGATGACATTCTAAAATATCAAATTTCCCATATATGAGGTGCCAAAGGTTCAGAGCCCTTTTTAAGGCCTTATTATACTATTTATGGGAAGCTATTGACTTGTATAGTACTTGTGATGACAGGTTTTAAGGGAATCAAATAGCTTGTCAAATGTTAGCCAAAATGATTTTTGTAAGGCCTGTTTTAGTTACTATACAAGCCGGAAAATAACTTGTATTGAAACTTAAACAAGTTAAAATGTTAGTTATGCTAAGTATTCTGTATTTTTTTCAAGAAAAGAGCATTTACTTAGGGGTTGGGGTAAATTCTGTAACGTATAATAATAATAATTAATTCTGCTTTCAAAATTCTGCATGTCAAAATTTAGTTTTTCAAAATGATGGTAGTACTCCATTTTGCATTGCCAAAATCCTGTTTTCAAAATTCTTGTAGTAGATTGTGATGTTTATTGAAGCGATGCATCAGCTATAATAGTGGAGCGTATAAGAGAAAGTAGAGATTAAAGAAAAAGAATAAAGAAGAATAAGAATAAGAAAGAAAGTAAATGTAAATGAAGTAACTAAAGTGAAATTAAAGATTAGTCTAAGTTCAGCATTCATAGAAGAATAAACTACTTACATTAAATATATTATAATTTATAAACCGCGTTTTTTTATTTGATTGAGATCTACAGGTTATGGGCCCAGATCTCTCATAAAAATGTCAAATGTTATGGAACGTTCTCGACGTTCTTTCCCAGGAAAAACCAGAGGAAGCTGGTGCAGCTACAAAATGGGATGAAAAAAACGCGAAGGCAAAAAATTTAATAATATGCTTGGTAGATGATAACCATCTAGAGTATATTAAAGGTAAATCTACAGCTAGAGATATGTGGAGTGCTCTTGTGACCACGTTCTCAGGTACAAACATGGCAAAGCAGAACATGTTACGTACACGTTTGGATAGGTTAAAGTACGAGTTGGGAAGTGACATGAAAAAGCATTTCACTAAATTTGACGAGTGTGCAAGAGAGTTAACGGCAGCGGGGGCAAAACTGGATTCTACAGAAATAATTTATTATTTGTTGAAATCATTTCCAGAAGATTTCCAACCGCTAATAACGGCACTTGAAAATATGCCGGATGACAGTTTGACCTTGGAATATGCTAAGTCCCGCTTGTTGAATGAAGAAATGAGACAACAAGTGAACAAAGAAACTGCTGATGTCGAATTCGGTGGTGATGCAGCTTTTTCGGCACGCTTTGCAGGAGAATGTTTTAAATGTAAGAGAAGGGGCCACAAAAGTTTTAATTGTCCACAAAGAGGTCCTAAAAGCAATTTTAGAAAGAAAGGTGCTTTCTCTTAAAACTCTAGGGACAGCAGTGCTGTCGCATTTATGATAACAAATCGGAATGTTGAACAAAATATCTGGTTGTTAGACTCAGGAAGTACACGGCACGCAACAAATAATTTGGAGGCTTTGACTGAGGTTGAAGAACTGGAGAAGAATTTGGTAATCAGTACTGCTGAAGAGGGTGGTGCATTGGAGGCAACACATAAGGGAGTGTTGAAGGGATACACTACCGTTGAAGGAAAGAAAGTAGCTATCGAGGTGCAGGAGGTATTGTATGTAAAAGAGCTAAGAGTGAATCTGCTTTCAATAAAGGCACTCCAAGAGAAAGGTCTCGAAATTTATTTTATTTGTGGCCACAAAGCACTGATTAAATTCAAAGGTGTGATTGTTGCTATGGGTGTACTGTCAAATGGATTGTATGAGCTGAAGTTATATCCCACAAATGCTCAACTCAATTTGTGTAAAATTGATGACGTGTGGCATCGCAGGCTGGGTCATGTGAATGACTCATATTTGGACAAAATGAAGTATGGAAGCATAGTGACAGGTTTAGAAGCTGGTGAGGAGAAGGTTTCGTGTTATCCATGTGCTGAAGGTAAACAGGCACAAAAGCCTTTTTCAAATGACAGGCCGAGGACTTCAAGGGTTCTTGAGAGAATCCATACGGATGTTTGTGGACCGATCACTCCAAATACACATGAAGGTCAAAAGTATTTTGTGACTTTCATTGACGATTTTAGTCACTTTGCACAAGTGTTTCTCATACGACAGAAATCGGAAGTGTTTCAGTGCTTTAAGAAATTTGAAAGCCATGTGACAGCAAAGTTTGGATGTGGAATTGTTTACTTGAGATGTGACCGCGGTACTGAATATTTGTCAAATGAGCAGAAAAAGTAAACTGAAAACTGAGTTATCTTGTTCTTGCAATCAGGGGACGATATAACCTGCTAAATCTTATATTGGAAATAGTGTAATCAAATATTATTGGTGTTTTTATTCGATAGAAATTCATAACTGAACATTTATTAATATTCAAATGCAAACAATAATTGCTACACCACTCAGTTACACTTTGCATATCACGTTGAAGTTGAATACGATAGAAATTCATAACTGAACATTTATTAATATTCAAATGCAAACAATGATTGCTACACCACTCAGTTACACTTTGCATATCATGTTGAAGTTGAATACAATCTTGCATGACTCTACCTTCCATAAAAATCTTAAAATCGTCTGCAAATAATAACTTTTAGCTTTTTATATATATTAAAAATAGGAGTGGACCAAGATGACTTCCTTGGGGCACACCTGAATAATTGTTCATAGTTTTAAATGAAATACTACCTATTTTTACGGATTGACTGCGATTGATATAGATAAGATTTTTATCCATTTTAAGAAATTCGAATGGAAATCCATGCCTTCTAATTTGCATATAAGAACATTATGTTGCACGTGGTCAAACACTTAAGCATAATCTGTGAAGATAAGATCTACTTGATTCCTTTTTTCTATGGATTGAAGCAATAACTTGTGAAGATTGCCAAGTTAGTCGCAGTTGACCTAATCAATGTATATATTTTTGTTCACAATAGCTTCAAAAGTTTTAGGTATGACTTGAAGTTTAGCTATTGACCTTTAATTTTCAACTGCTGGTTTAGATCCAGATTTATGAATTGGAGATATGAAGTCGTGTTTCCAGCAATCCAAAAACACACCTTCAGTAAGAGAATGGTTGAAGATTAAATCAAGAGGAACAACGAAGCAAGATTTTAATTTTTTAAGAAATAATGGAGGTATATTATCTGGTGCAAGGCTTACAGAGTCATCAAAAGATAATAATTCAAAAAGAATCCAAATCCGAGACGGAGCTACCTTCACTTCGTAATCCAGGGTCACAATGCTCCAGAACAAAATTAGATTAAAAGTAGCTTCCAAAAAAATCGCATTTTTGACGAGGGTCACCACTAGTTACTTTGTTATAGCTCATAGTTGATGGTATACCTGAAAATTTCTTTTCTGTATTCATGAAACACTAAAAAGCTTTCGAGTTTTTTTTTTTTAATTCAACTGATTAAAGATGCTGCCGATATAATAATCTTTTAAGGAATTCATATTCTTTTCTTCTTTTTAAAAGAGAAATCAATTTTGCTTTTTCTTAAAACACGATACACAACATTTTTTAGATTAGAAAGTCTTTTATGAAACTTAACCGGTCTACCAGAGTTACAACATGTTTTCTTAAGAAGGAATTTAGAAAAAACTTCATCTAAGACGTTCCTCAACACTTTATATTTATGGTTTAAAACACCACTCCCAAGAACAATATTCCAGTCCATAACTGACAAATAATTATTAACATCGTTATAAACGACTTTAAAGTAATCATATTTGAATGACTTATTTAAGCTATTGCTTACAATATCCGAATTAATAAATAAAAGATATAACAAAATTAACAATTAATGCCTTGTGGTGTATTCCACGATTGGCCAGCAAATAATAATCAGGTTCAGTTACAAAAGCATCAAGCTCTATATGTATATAAATTAATCTGAACCAGTGTTGCCCCCCTTAGTGATCAAAAATGTAGTGTTTTGGATTTAAAATATAATTTACCAGTACCAGTGGCACTTAGGGAAATATCATAGTAGGTGTGTTTTAATGGGGAACCCATAGCTAGCGCAGTAAAAATTCTCTCGGTAAACAACAACAAAGTCACTTTAGTACTGACTTATTAATCGACACTTTCAGGGATTTTTTGTTGTTTACCGAGGAAAATTTGACTTCGCTGGCTATAATATTTTCCAATAAAACACTCCTACGCCTATTGTGTGCTATTAATTTAGGTATAAATATAGTAAAGCTACACTGAATGGGTCTAGAATTCAAAAACAAAACCAACATTCGAAATATTCAAATAAGTACTGGGTATTAAATTACTAAATACCCGTCTCCTCCACTCCAAATCTGTGGTAGGTTTTTCTCAAAGACAAGGAATTTTTTTTTAAATTTTTAACTCGTACTCTTTGTTGACTTATGTTTCTTTTTTCTCATAATTTCCAATAACATATTTGATGCTTTTTACCTAGTTTGGAATTTTTGCTTTATTGAGTAGCTTACATGCTTATTTTATATGCTTTGAATTATTTCATTCCAACACTAAATTAATTTGATTCCCGTATGAGGAAAAGGAATGTAAAATAAAAATTGCAGCTTAATTTGTTGTTATTTTCTAAATCTTGAAAAGCATTTTAAATTTTAGTTGAAGTAAAAAATAGTCTTTGATTATTTTAAATATCTTGATTTTGAATTAAAATTACAACTTTCCATAAATTTTTTAAATAACATGAAATATTTCTATGTTGTGAAAATGTAGTGTTTTGTAGATATTTAACGAATGTACGTAGAGACTTTCTTAAAAAAATAATTGTAGCAAAAACGCGACGGTTGTAGTAGGGGGGCAACACTGATCTGAATTTAGTTTAAAACCAGTCGTTTATCAACGACTTCAATTTCAAAATCTTTAGGAATATTATGTGCAGTAAAACATTTATCGTCTTGGGAATAAGCCCACCTTATATGAGAAAGATTAAAATCACCCAATAGGTATAATTAAAAATTAATTACAATCTAAATCATTGGCAATGTGTTTAATATTGAAAATATGAGCTGAATAAATGATTACTGTGGAATTTAGGTGGTATACATGATATAAAAAATATAATTTAATATTAGTATTATCAATAGACCGACAAAACTCAATTCTAACACAAATTTTTTCAATCAAATCAGATGAATCATACAAATCTATTTGCCTACTAATAAAAGATTCATTTACTGCGAGCAATACTCCACCTCCTCTTGTAACACCAGTTACAATTAAGCATCGATCCCGTCCGTAGACAGCAAATCTACGAGTAGCATCAAACATTTCAGACGTAAGTATATTTTTTGTGAGCAGGGTTTCAGTGAGAGAAATTAGAGAAAATAGACAGTCAGACAATGCAACATAGAAATCAGTTGTTTTAGATCTCATTCCACTCACATTATGATAGTATAGCGCCAAATTAAAAGGAGACAAGTGATGAGGCGATAAAACAGAAGTTAAATGATTATTAACTCGCATTAAGAAATTAATAGGATTTAATTTAGACAAAAATGATACTGAGCTTATGTTAGGTCTTCCTGAAGCCGTACTCGTTCGTTTTTAAAATGAATCAAAAGGCACGTAACTTCTCCGTTCCAATAGGCCAGATATTCTCATGGTACATTGCATCGTTGTATTCAGCTGGAACTCCAATTTTAAAATTTATTAACTTAATATTTTCTTCAAGTTCACCTCGTTTGATTAACTAGACGCATGAAATGACACTAGGATTTATGCAGGGAGCAGCAGCTAAGCGATTTATAAATACTTCACAGGTGATAGAAGGTCGAAAACTAATAACGTGAAACTATTTAAAAGTTAGTAATAGCTGATGGATTAGGTCTTAATTTATCCTTCGGCTTTTGGTTACTGGTAGTTGCAATGAAACAAAGTTACATTGATTTATTCCCAACGTTTCGACAGGGATTACTGTCCTCTTCAGGGGATCTTTATTTTAACACTATAGAACAACAATTCTTTAGAACCTATACATATGCACAAAAATAATTAAGTATATAAACTAAACGTAAAGTTTAATGCCTTACATCAAATAAACAAAAACATTATTTATACAAAATACAAAATACATATACACTTCTTTTGTCGAAGCTGAGTCGATTAGTTTTGTTGTATTGAGTTTATGGAGGAAACAAGAGAGCAATACACGTCTGATATATTCTGGGTGTCTTGTTTTCTATTCATATCGTGTTTATTGCTTAAAATATGAAAGGTTTCCAGAGTGTAGCGATTTAAAGCGTGTCTTTCCGCTTGAAGAACTTTTACACCATCGAAGTCGGGTTTATAATTTTTCTTAAACGAGAACAAAATTTTAAAATAGGTTTTTTTGTTTTAGTCGAAAAATATCAATCGTAGCCAAAAAAAGATAATGGCCAAAAATGTAGATAGTTAAATTTTGAACAACTTTTGTTAAGTTAATTTTTTCTCAAAAGTTGAAAATGGGAGAGTTATTTCACAAAACCAATTTTCGTTAAATTCAAGATGGCGGCTAACGAAAGGGAGCTAGGAAGTCGAAAACTTTTGTTTAGACTCTACCCCTCTACTGATTTATATAAGAAAAACCTCTATCTATTTTTTGCATTTCAGCTAATTTTTTTATCTAATCCGACTGGGCTAAGTTATTATTATTTTACTTAACATTAATTGTTTTGTTGTCAGTAGCGACTGACACCGATTAAGATTGCTTATTTGCAGTAGGGTTGGCTAAGATTTAGCATTGCGCAGGTGTATGGGGGTTACGTTAATGGACTTAGTTGTTATGCGTGGTAATGAAGGTAATGAAAAGCTTTTATTTATTGCATTTGCATTGACATCAGCGTTCAGATTTAATTTAGTTTTTGAGCGAGTGTTCACTGATTTAATAGCGTTACTAGTGCAAGCAAAAGCATCGCGAAACAACTTGAACCCATTATTGATATAGATTATTAAGCATTTTGGTTAGAACATTCAACTTCGCATCACAATTGGGGGAATTATAATTGCTGTATATTTCTCACTTCCAACAAATATTATTTTTTTTTTCAATAAATTGATGACATTATCATTTTGTTTTGAGAAATTTATGTGAAAAATCAACCGACATATAGCACGCGACACATAATTGACGTCGGTCGTTTTGTTTTCGCAAATAAAGCATTCATTAGACATCGTGATAAGCACAGACAGACAACCGTGTGATACGATAGCAAATACAAAACTGCTGCTTTGATGGCCACGTTAGGATGAACAAAATATAAAACTAAATTTCTATCTTCGAAAAAAAATGTATTAAGTGTCACACCCATATGAAAAATGCAGATAACTTTCGTTTAATCGATTTTTAATTAACGGGTCAATAAGGTTTTTGTTGCAGGTTATTTCAAGTTATACCTTAGTTAAGTTATTATTTCATAGTACTTTCAGAAACTGTTAAAACTTTTTTTCAGGTATAACATAACTTCAAATACAGAAAAAAACGGGTTTAATGTTTACAAATTCAAGGTCAGCAGGCCTATAACTTATAGAAAAGTATATTTTGGTATTTGTAATAAAAAAAGATATTTTTTTGACCAGTGTTATAAAATGTTCAAAATTTACATTAAACTGGAAAAAAATTTGTGTTCAAGACAAAAATGCGATCAAATTTTGTGAAAATGTATGATAAAACTTGTAATCTGAAATACTTTCCAATAAGATTTTTTCAAGAGAGACCTATATCCTTAAAAGCACAGGGCCCCCAGATGTCTAAGGATGCCCATGAGTAAAAGTAAAATTTTAGCACCAGTTTTGGTAATTAAACAAAGAGAGGGATAACTCTGGCCGGGTATGCCGCAGGTGGCACTGTCGGAGTTGCCCCGTATTGTACTTCTTTACTTATTATTTTTTACAAATTTGTTGTAACAAAATATTATAAATTTGCATTAATAATAGTTATCTACACTAAGTATTGCATATTCCAACATACTTTGGTTAGAGATAAATTTAGAAAAAACTATTGTTTAGTCTAAGAAACTTGTCCAGAAAATTATAGTCAATGGCACTCAAAAATATTTTTCTTTTTGACACGGATTAGAAACTGACAGCTTATATAATTTAAGTAGGTTTGCCACTACAAAAGGCTACTGCCATTATTTTTTTCAGAATTTTTAAAGGTGTTTTCGAAAAAATGGATGGCCAGGAGGTGCCCCGCTGTCGGAGGATACTGACTCTACCCTACAATTATAGGGTGATTTTTTAGCTGGTTTGGTTTTTGCAACACTGGTTTTGACAGCTGACGTGTGTTTAGTACCTTGTGTCACTGTCAAACAGCTTCAGTTTGATTTGCAATTTAACCATGAATCCTCTTACAAATGAACAACGCTTGCAAATTATTGAATTTTACTATCAAAATTCGTGCTCGGTTCGAAATGTTCATCGCGCGCTGCTTCCATTTTATGGTCGGCATTCTCGACCTTCTGAGCAGTCTATTCGGAAGATTGTGACCAAATTTCGCACCAAATTTACTTTGTTGGACATTAAACCACCAACACGTTTACGTACTGTGCGTAGTGAAGAAAATATTGCGGCCGTATCAGCTAGTGTGACAGAAGACCGCGAAATGTCGATTCGGCGCCGTTCGCAGCAGTTAGGCCTTTGTTACAGCACTACGTGGAAAGTTTTGCGGAAGGATTTGGGCGTAAAGCCTTTTAAGATACAGCTGGTGCAAGAACTAAAGCCAGCCGACCTACCACAACGCCGAATTTTTGGTGAATGGGTTCTTGGAAAGCTGGCCGAGGATCCGCTTTTTTATCAAAAATTGTGTTCAGCGATGAGGCTCATTTTTGGTTGAATGGGTACGTAAATAAGCATAATTGCCGCATTTGGAGTGAAGATCAGCCAGAAGCATTGCAACAGCTACCAATGCATCCCGAAAAAGCCACTGTTTGGTGCGGTTTATGGGCCGGCGGCATTATTGGGCCATATTTCTTCAAAGATGATGCGAATCGCAGCGTTACTGTCAATGGTGAACGCTACCGAGCGATGATAACAAACTTTTTTTTGCCCGAAGACAAGAATGCGATCAAATTTTGTGAAAATGTATGATAAAACTTGTAATCTGAAATACTTTCCAATAAGATTTTTTCAAGAGAGACCTATATCCTTAAAAGCACAGGGCCCCCAGATGTCTAAGGATGCCCATGAGTAAAAGTAAAATTTTAGCACCAGTTTTGGTAATTAAACAAAGAGAGGGATAACTCTGGCCGGGTATGCCGCAGGTGGCACTGTCGGAGTTGCCCCGTATTGTACTTATTTACTTATTATTTTTTACAAATTTGTTGTAACAAAATATTATAAATTTGCATTAATAATAGTTATCTACACTAAGTATTGCATATTCCAACATACTTTGGTTAGAGATAAATTTAGAAAAACTATTGTTTAGTCTAAGAAACAAAATGGCACTCAAAAAAAAATGGCACTCAAAAATATTTTTCTTTTTGACACGGATTAGAAACTGACAGCTTATATAATTTAAGTAGGTTTGCCACTACAAAAGGCTACTGCCATTATTTTTTTCAGAATTTTTAAAGGTGTTTTCGAAAAAATGGATGGCCAGGAGGTGCCCCGCTGTCGGAGGATACTGACTCTACCCTACAATTATTTATTTGATGCACAGTATATTGATACCTCACCATTACCAGATTATCATTACCGTACGTAAAGTTTTTATATATCCATACATCTTTTGAAATAAGGTGCGTATACATATTGAATAACTTAAGTGATATATCTACATATGTACTTACCTAGTCCAAAGTGTGCTTTTAATCCCCCCAAATTTCTAACTCGAAATAGTCCAGATTTCTTAAAATTGCAGTTCAAGATAAAACCAAACTCGGATTCCAGCACACATACAGCAATAGTAAGACCTTAAAAAAATATTTGAATTAAACATTAACCTTCGTTATTTCCTTGTAAAAAGCAATAAATTTAATGTAGTGATATGTTCTTTGTAATAAATATAAATAAAATAAAATAGTAAAAACTTTTAAATTTTTATTACAATTTTATTAAGCGTTTTTTAAAAAAAAACGAATTTAAAACTTTGAATACAATTATTTAAATCAAAAATTTAGCAACGCGGTTCGGAAGTGAATTCCATCTTCAGGCTTTTTAAAAACATAATGATGATTTTGGGCTTTAGGTCTTCATGTTATGTTGTGCTTTTTGGTATTGTTGTTGTTTCGTTGGTAAGGTTTTATTGAATTTTTTTTATTAATATTTGTGTTGTGGGTATCTGGTTGTCTTACTTTTGTAACAAGAATGAAGTGGACTTTTGAATATAAATTCAATTTTAAAGTTATTGCGACCTTTAGTCCAAATGCGTTTCGCCCAGGTACAACAATTGGGCTCATCAGTTAGATGTTGTTGTACCCTTCTAAGACGCATAATTTTAGTCAATGGTTACCGACACATATTAAATAAACAGCACAAATGCACTGTAAATTATATTATCTAGTGGAATTTGGCTAAATTCAGACGACAAGAAATTGATGATGAACCAAACCACAAACTGTTCTCTGTGCTTATACTGACCGACAACTAATTGATTCTGTTAACTGGGGTACCTATGTACCACAGTACACATATTAAAGGTACTATATTGCGCATGTTTTCAAAAACCGGTTGTCAGAGAATGAACAAAAAAAAAACACAATTCTCAGGCTCTGGACCTTTGGCACCTCATATATGGGAAATTTGATATTTTAGAATGTCATCTAATTGGTCAGTAATTGGTCAAGAAAGGTCAACTAGTCCTAGAAATTGGTCAGCCCTTGATAACTAGTTATAAAGACTTAAAGTTTCTCAAGGTCACTCAAGGTCACGCGTGATTTTTGGCACCTCATTTATGGGAAATTTACAAAAAAAAGATGCCATCTGAAAGATTTGTAGATAGTGATAAAAGGTCATTTATTTTCAGTAATTGGTCAGCTATAGTTTTTTTTCTATGAATTTTCAAAACTCGTTTCAAGGTCACAAAAAAAACTTTTGGCACCTCATTTGGGTCATTTCAAAAAAACAAGTATTCCATTTGAAAGGCCATTTCACGGTCATAATAGGTCAGCTATTTTCAGAAATTGTTCAGGCATAGTTTTTTTTTAATGAATTTTTAATTTATTTTAAAAAAAAATTCAAGGTCATAACGATTTTTGGCACCTCATTTATGGGAAATTTGCAAAAAATATATACTATCTGAAAGATCTCTAGATCTATATGAAAGGTCAGCTATTTTCAATAATTGGTCAGCGGTAGATTTTTTTTAATAATTTTTTTTTAATTTCAAGGTCATAGCGATTTTTGGCACCTCATTTATGGGAAATTTGGGAAAATTGCATACATTCTGAAGGATCTCTTGATCTATATAAAAGGTCAGCTAGTTTTAGTAATTGGTCAGCCATAGATTTTTTTTAATGAATTTTTGAATTTTTGTTCAAGGTCATAGCGATTTTTGGCACCTCATTTATGGGAAATTTGGGAAAATTGCATACCATCTGAAAGATCTGTAGATCTATATAAAAGGTCAACTACTTTCAGTAATTGGTCAGCCATATATTTATTTTTATGAGTGTTATATTTTTTTTTATCTAGGTCACAGTATAGATTTTTGGCACCTCATTTGGGGTATATTTGCATAAAATTTATACCATCTAAAAGGCCAGTAGATCGCGATAAAAGGTCAACTAGTTTCAGTAATTGGTCAGCCATAGACGTTTTTGTATGAGTTTTTGAATTTTCGTCAGTAGTATAAGAGAATGTTAGTAGCTAATTTTGAACATGAAAGCAATGCCTAGTCTTGCGCAAATTACCTATGCATCTGTAAAAACAATCTAGTTGTTAAAAAACCCTTGAAATTATTTCAACACTAATAAGAGCTTGGCAATGGTAATAATCGAAGGTGTCGCCTTGCCAGCAATTTTTAGCCCAGGAAAATTAGACTCTCACTTCGAAAAAATTCCGACAAAGCTGAATTTTGGTAGAGAGCTTTGTGTTGGCGTGTTAACCATTTGCTGAAAAGTTCCGTAAATTTGGACCGGGGCTTAAATTTTTGGGGGGTGTTAAAGGGGGTTAAATTCAGTTTTTTTTCTTAATTTCTCGAAAATTATAAGTTTTTTTTGAAAAAAATGTGAAGATACAAAGTTTAGCTTATGTTATTCTACACAAAAAAGATTAACATACTTTTTTCATACAAGCAATAGGTCCTGAGAAAATCATGGTGGATTAAATTTTGTCAAAAAATTTATTAAGATTTCCATAATCGATGGGTACGATTTGAGTTTGGCTACATCTCTTCTTTAAGAAACCAAGTTTTTGAGGTACCCGGGGTAAGGGAATGGCCGCCATCTTGAAAAAGAAAGTGTTTGGTTTAATCCACCATGATTAATATGTGTACTGTGCGTATGCAGGTACATCCTACATCATACATACACTTTCAGCCAAAACCACAGCAGCAGCAAAAATACAAGAACAGCTGGATACCTCGCCATCCGACGATGACATCGAATATATGTCAGAGGGTGGAGAGGGATTGTATACAACGGGGGACAGCAACAGCAATCTGCTTGTTGACCTCACTTCACCAGAGGCGTCCTCCGAAGAGGAAAACGAGGCGCAAGAAGCACTCGATGAACAGGCCATCAGCCAAAAAATCAATGTAATTCGGGGAGAAATGGAACGTTTAAATGCCATTGTTACCCCATTGATTCAAGCTCTGAAGGAAAAACAAGTAGCTCGACGCGGAAGAGAAAGGCAGGAGCGCGAGCAGAAAAAAACATTACAGGCGCCACAAAAGACAGCGCAACAGCCTGAGCTGCCACCGAAAAGCCAGCAGCCAGCAGCCAGAGCAACAGCAACAGCAACTGCCAATGAAAAACCAAAATAAGCAGCAACAACAACAGCTGCCAACGAAACAACTACAGCAGCAGCCGAAGGAACAACGGCAAAAAAAGAAAACAACACAGCAGCAGTAGCAGCAACCACAGGAGCGGAGTCAGCAGAAGCGGAACGAGCAGCAGCAAGAAGAACACCAGCAGCAGCCACAGACGCCCCAAAACAAAAAAGAAAAGGTGCCACCAATTAACACCTATAAAATGGAGCTACAAGAAACCATAGACCTGTGTAAGTCGGCCATAGGCCAAAACTTTTTATTAAAAGATTAATCAAAGATAGACATGCTATCCACTGCTCTACAGTGGAGCAGCACAAAATTATAAAAGAATTGTTGAAAAAATCCACGACTGAGTTCTTCAGTTTTACCCCCAAAGTGGATAAATACCAAACGGTCCTATTGAAGGGCATAGATTCCTGCACGGAACCACAGGTGCTCTTGAATGAGCTCCGTCAAAAAGCGAGCGGCGATCTCGACTTTATCGGGGTCAAGCCGTTCGCCACAGTCAGAGCAAGACGGGAGAAGCGGTCATTGCCGTTCTTCTTAGTTCAGCTATCGCCCAGCAGCAAACTGGATAGGTTGAGGAGTATCTCCTTCCTCAACAACCAGGTTGTTACTTAGGATAAACTAAAGAGACGTGGCGACATGCTTCAATGCATGCGCTGCCAAAGGTTTGGCCACGCTGCAGCAAACTGCGAAATGCAGCCACGCTGCGTTAAGTGTGGTGAGGACCACATTAAGGGGGAGTACAAGCTCGGTGAAGAACGGGTCGAAGACATGACCCAGCTTAAATGTGCACTTTGCGGAAAAGAGGGGCACCCTGCTAATTATCGGGGTTGCTCAGCTTTTCAGCAAATAAGAAACAACAAAGCGGCTAAGCAGACAGCGGTAGAGATATGCCCATCAACGCATGCTCCTACAGCAACGCCCGTTAATCCCCAAATTTCCTACGCCCAAATGGCGGCAGGAAGGGGAAAAACGGTACAGCCTGCAGCTAAGGCAGCCCAACCGGCCCTAGTGCCAAAGGCGCCGGACGCTCAGGCCGAAATAAGAAGCATGTTGCTGGCAATTCAAGGCCAGTTAACAGGACTTCACAACCAGATAAAGGAGCAGGTGACTAGGGTAGACTATCTCTACTCTGTTTTGCCTAGCTTAACGCAAAATAGAGGTTAAAGGCGCGCTGTCGGAGAGGCCTCTTAGGATCCTTGCTGTGAATGTAAATTCACTGATTAGGACCGAACGTAGAGCTAATCTTTTCCAATTGTTGAAAGACCAAAGTCCAGATGTGTTTATGGCCAGCGAAACTAAGCTGAACCAGAAACATAAGTTGACTAACAACAATTACAATATCGTTAGAAGAGATCGACCCAACTCCACTCAAGGGGGGGGCGTCGCAATCTTCATACGAAAAGGAATTAATCATAAAGTTATATATAATAGTGATCTGCGCAGATTTCGGCTGTTAGAGGTGTGCATCGTATGCATTCCTCTCCAACAGGGGAAGAGAATGTATGTGATCGCGGCTTATGCACCGGCATCACCTCAGCCAACTGATTTTATGTCAGAGCTCGAAAAACTTTTCGAATGTCTACGCTTGAACTTGGAAGAAAATTACTTTCTCATGGCCGGTGATTTGAATGCCAAACACCAAGATTGGGGAAATCAAATTCAAAATCAAAGAGGTATTCATCTTTTCAATTGGATGAGTCGATTTAACACTGAGTATGGTGTCGACCTGCTGGCTACGGATCGGCCATCGTTTCCAAGAAGCGGTGCCTATCTGGATCTATTGCTAATAGACGCAAGACTGACAATTACTGACACTGTGGGTCAAAGACCAAGAAACTGCTTACGAACGATCGAGTACGACAGTGATCACTGCGGACTCGCCGCCGTAATACAGCTTCCGAACGAGCTCGTGGAGTTGGATGAGTATGTACCTGTGCATACTTACAATTACAGTAAGGTGCGCTGGCCACGCTTTACCAACGCCTTATCGAGCGAAATCAGTTCGAATAACTTATCCCCACCAAATGACAGGAATTTGACAAATAACGAAATAGACCAATACCTAGAACAAATGGAGGAGACAATCAAACGAACAATGAACAGAACAATACCGAAATACAAGCAACGGGACGCAACCGACATGTATCGAAACGCAACCATTGACGCACTACACAGACAAAAAAGTGGACTGCTGACAAGACTAAAACTCTTGTACCGACGGTTTACTGACCCTCACCATCTGGAGATTAGGACACTGAAGTCGTCGATCAAGAACATCAACCAACTAATTAAAGAGAACTATCGGTTGTCAATTAATTTGTATTGGGATAACAAAATTCGGGCCGTTAATGCTAGCGACCCGAGCATGTTTCCGCAAATTAACAAGATATTTAGAAGGAATGATCAGAACGACCTTCCTTGTCTTAAGCTTCAGAGAACGACAGACAACAGAGACGTACTTCTGACAGCAGGAATTAATCCAGAGGACGCCGTCTTGGACGATGACCTCTTTATTGTCGAAGATCCGCAGGAGAAAGTGGAGGCTGTGGGGGCTGCTTTCCAGCAAGTGTACAAGGTGAATGCGTGCATTCGCCCGAATCACGACCTGGAAAACAGAGCCTTGCTCCATCACTTCTACCTTCGGAATGACATCACGCAATGGCGATCAGAGAACCTTGGTTTCACCGGGTTCAATGAAGATCATTTGGCAAACGCCATAATCGCCGAGCGAAATAGGCCCAGTTCCCTGTTAATTACGAAGGTGGAGCTCCAGCTCATCTTCGATTCATTAAAGAAGAAGAAGTCAGCAGGAGTCGATGGCATATCCAACGTTGTACTTCGACATTTACCTCAAGAAGCAGTAGACATTTATACCACTCTGTTTAACAACGCTCTGAATAATGCATATTATCCAGTGCGGTGGAAGACAGCTGTGGTGCATCCTCTCCCGAAAAAGGGAAAGGACAACTGCAATCCGGCGAATCTCCGGTCGATAAGTCTTCTTCCGAGTATCAGCAAGGTATTCGAAAAAGTTATCAATAGAGCTCTGTCTAAGTGGGCAGAGGACAATAATATCATACCGGACAATCAGTTCGGTTTTAAGGCGGGACATGACACCATTCATGCCGCGTCGAAACTCGTTTCTGATGTCCAATGGAACAAATCTAAGAAGCAGTGTACGGGTGCCTGTCTAGTTGATTTGGAGAAGACCTTCAACACCGTATGGCTAGAGGGTCTGTATCTAAAGCTGACCAGACTTGGCATTAGTAAACCACTATTATATATGCTTTATGATATGCTCAATGGCAGAAAGTTTGTTGTCAAAAGTGGCAATGTAACTTCTGCCACAACCTTTAATATTAAAAATGGTCTTCAGCAGGGAGCGGTCAACTCGCCAATTCTATTCAGCACTTACACCAGCGATCTGATAAGTAGTCTAACTCAGGCAATTGCGTATGCCGACGATCTAATTGCGTACAGAACAGCTCCAAAAGTCGAGGTCATCAGGATTATTTTGCAGCGTGACTTCGAGAAGGTTCAGCGATATTGCGATGACTGGAAGTTGAAAATCAACTTCCAGAAATCAGAAACTATCTTGTTTAGGACTCCGTTGCTTAGAGCCACAAGGGATACGAGAAAGAACTAGCGCAAGCTGGTGATCGTAGGGCCAAATGGACATCCACTGGCGAGTAAAAGTGTAGTAAAGTACCTTGGCATCTGGATGGATCAGTATTTGTATTTCGACAGACATATAAATGCTGCTCTCGCCAGGGCTAGGGGAGCTTTTGCCCTGACGAAACGGTTGTTTTATAGCAGCCGGCTTGACAGCAGGGTGAAGGTGATTTGCTACATGGCCCTTATCCGGCCGATGATTGCCTATGGGTGCCCGGTTTGGTTCAACGTTGCCCCATCTCAAATGGAAAAGATTCGGGTGTTTGAGAGGCAGTGTCTTCGACGCTGCCTTGGATTGCACAGAACACCAGAGTCGGAGTACAAACACTACTATTCCAACCTGGCTCTATACAACGGCGCCAACATAAACAGGATAGATAATTTCTTGCTGAAGCTTATTCGAGGTCACATTGCAAGAGCGATGTCCTCGTCTTTTAATTAATTTTCGGGGCTTACTGCCCCAACAACGAATACTACGAGAGTGTGAGTCTAAGCGGCTTTATTCGCCCGATGCATTCCTCCACCTAGACAGTCGAGGGCTGATCCAGGATAGAGCGGCGGTTCCGCTTATCTACCACGTCGGCCGTAGAACTGTAGATCGGCGGCTCCTTTACAGTCGAGACGTCCTCGCACAAGACGGAGCTGAGCACCTTCGGTTCAGTAGGACTGTGTCCGAACGGGACCGAAAAGATAGGGTAAAGCAGGAGAACCAGTTCTGGTGGTTGAAAAACGAAGATGAAGTTCCTTCAGACATTTAATAGTTGACCTTGCTATTTTCTCTTGTATGGCCGACTTACATAGGTTTAGGTTGTTAGTCTTAAGTATGGACAGTCAGGGTGGCACAAAAAAAAAAAAAAAAAAAAAAAAAAATATAAAACATACAAAAACACAAAAAAAATTATAAAATCAACAAAAATACAAAAAAATTATAAAAACCGGGAAATGCTTGCTGTGGCTGTTCTAGTTTGTAAGTAGCTTATAAGTAGGTTGTAATTAGTTTAAAATTAGTTGTAAGTAGTTTTAATTAGTTTTAATTAGCTTTAATTTAGTTTTATGTAGTTTATAAGTTTTATATAAAACCAAAAAATAAAGACATAGATACCGAGTTTTTTTGTGAAATTCTTCTCGGTAAAAAATAAAACCGACCTGGATTTAGTATTTAGATAGTTCTTAGGCCGAAAGGCAGTAGCATTAAGTTATTCTAGTTTAACTTAGAGCGCCCGACTGGGGCCAGTAAGTTAGTTTTAAGACATTGATAAGTAGGCTAGTTTTTATGAATTTTTGTCTAGCTTTAAGATAGTTCTAAGATAATTGAAAAATAAAAATGAATTTGCAAAAAAAAAAAAAAAAAAAAAAATACACTTTCAGGAATTCAGATTGGAAAATAAAAAATAGGCTTAGCAGGGTGCGAATCTTACTGGTAACACGGAAAGAATTCACACACTGGTAACAAAGAAAAATGAATCCCGATTTACGATTACGACTATTTGTTTGCAATTTGCAAAATTAAGCAAAATGAAGATATTGATACTCAAAAATCGTAAATCAACCCTATTAAGTATCAAAAATTGCGAACAACAAATCGCAATTTGATTCAAATATTCCTCAATCGCACAATTTGTAAATTTGCAAAAAAGATTTGTGATCACCAACTTTTATTTCATGATATTGCACTCTGAAAGATCAATCTAAACTCTATACCCTTCCATTGCAGATAGACACATTTAATTTAATTCATTTCAAATAAATACTTCACGAGAACAAAATTGTGATAAGAAAGTCGTGATTTAAGAATATTTTGTTGGTGATTTGCAGTTATACTCATGGAGTTGCAAATTGCGACAAAAAAGACAAAAAAAAAAACGTAAATCTGTGACAGAGCAATGTTAATTACTAGAATTTTATCGCAAATCAATATTTTTGAATGGTGTTTGTGAAATTATTCTTTTGGAGAGTAAATTACGCCAGAAAAGTTTTATTTTGCTATGAAAAGTACAAGCTTGAATCATGAATTTTAATTGCAAATCACGAAAAAACAAATTTTGTAAATTGCTACGTTTTGAGTGTTAAATTACCAGTTTTTGTTTCAATTTTGGATCAAAATGCCTTGATTTACGGATAAAACTTGTTTCGTAAATTGCGACTGCAAATTTTTCATTTGATGATTTTTCAATTCTTTCCGTGAAAGTGGTAACTATATAATAGGCTTTTTCGTTTGGAGGTGGCGAAGTACTTGCAAGTACTTTACCACCTTTTTTCAATGGAACACATCAAACTACTTTCCCATGTTAAATGTATCTACTTGCACATGAGAGCATGTGCAGTTGAAGGTACTAGAAAACGGTTTTCATCTACTCACAAGTACTTTGCCATCTCCAATGGAAAACGGCTAATATTGGTACCCTCAGAAGCTTGAGACCCGATGTAATTTTGTTCTTATTAAAATATCGCCAATGCAGGATCTTCAAAGATGTTGTTATCAGGTGTTCAATATTCAATCAAGTGAAGACCAAAGATTTTATTGCCTTCGAGATTAAACTAGATTTTATTTCAATTCTCAAATAAATTTAAATTTGTATCTATAAAGTATAAGTAGTACGAGTATAATACAAAATAAAAATAATAAGGCTGTGGCGTTACAGTCTGTGTGATCTTATTAAAATATCTCAATGAAATTTATAAACCCATTCCAAGCAATGTCTAACTTTAGACACTTGTCCAACTCCAAAATGTTATTTATAAACATTTTGCACCGGCTAACTTAGTCACTGAAATTTGTTGCCTTAATCTTCTTTAAAGTAGACTCGTTCAACAAACAAGGAAGGCAAATATTTCTAGTTTCCTTGTTTTCCCGTTTTGAAATGGATGAAAAGCTTAATGAACGTGCCCAAAACCCAGCTGAAATTCATTAATTTATCCTAAAATGAACGAAAATAGGTATGTCATTGAATAGCCCCAACCCATAGAATCCGTTGCGTCCGTTGAGGAGACGCAAACAACTGACAGATCGATTAAATACATGTTTTCTTATGGGAACTGGCCTTTAAGCGACGTATGCGTCAGCCGCACCGGACAAAGTAGCCGAACTTTTAACTTTTCCACTCCGGCACATGCGTTGACAACAACTTTTTTGTATGTGTTTGAATTTTAAGTAGCTGTTATGTGTGTGTGTTGGAATTTCAAGTGGTTGTTATGTGAATGTCAACGCATTCATTGGGTCACCTCAATCCGTTGCATTTGGCAAACGTCAACGAATCCGTCGCCGCAACGGACGCACGGATTCTACGGGTCGGGGCCTTAAATGAGCTCGTATTTGGACAACTGCTGGAATGCGTTTATAAATGCTGAGATGGCTAAACTATTAAGGCATTGACTAGCTGGGCAACTGTCTAAGCGTATTCTTAGAAAATCTAATAAATACGACTGTCTTTATATGTTATTATGTAGTAAAAAATAAAAAGGCTTAAGACTCTTAAAAAAACAACAACGAAGAAAATGGTATAATATAATATTTTGGAATTTAAGTTATAATATGAATAAAAATTTATGATATGAAAATTCAAGTTCATTTCTTCTTAATCAAATTTATAGTTTTTAAGTTTTGTGTGTTTAAACATAGTGTGTGCTTTGAGTTTAGCAAAAACGAAAATATTTTGACTTATTATAAGAGTATCTTAGATTTTTAAAACAAATAATTTTGTACAAGTACAGGTATAGGTATCTATATACTCGTACCTATATGTCCATTATCCATTGAAAAATATTAAACAAAAATGTACAAGTTACCTATGCCCAATTAAAAAAAAAAATCCACCTACCTACATTTCTTTCCTTTATTTTTCAGCAGCCCTTAAAATCTTATGAAGTAAAAAAAATCATCATACCTAATCTGAATCACTCTTAGATATTCTTTTTCCTTTCCTATCAAGAAAAATTTGAAAAGCAAATTAATTCAAATACATACTCACTTACAAACATATATGTATCATACATATCTAATACGAAAAAATCTTTTGGTTTCTTTATGAATACAAAACATGTGCAAACCTACCTACATATGTACATACAGAGCCGTGTCTAGGGGTGGGGCAACTGCCCCAGGCGCCGGCCGTGCCACAGAAGGCGCCGTACGGCACATGGCATCATTGTACTCGTATAAGCTAACACCAAACATATTGATTTTCCTCACATCCGAATCCCATTGACATAAATAAGCCACATTCATCTAAAGCCAATAAATAAACATATATAGACGATCATGAAGAGATGACCAAAATGCTACTCAGCGAATTGTTCCTCATCACCAGATAACAAATTGTTCCCCATCATCAGATAACATAAACAGAAAATATCTCATAGAGATCAACATCATCATTAAACGCAGCAGTAGAAATTAAGAAAAATGTATCATTTTGTATCCGAATCTTTAATAAAGCAGAACCTCTGCCAAAATTATTTTTTTTTTAAAACAAATTAGTAAAAGCTATTTTAACTGGCGCCCGAGCAGGGACCGGTTTAGTGCGTTGTTTTTTTGAAATAAGTTATTACCAGTCGCCTCAAGAAGCTGCCGTGTTAAATTAAAGTCAAAAAAGTGCTAAGTTCGTCTTTTTATAAACTTTAACCAGTCGCCTCAAGTAGCCGCCGTGTTACCAAAAATCAGACGACAACAAGTGCTACGTTCTCAAAGAAAAATTATAACCAGTCGCCTTAAGCAGCCACAGTGTTTAATAAGAACATAACACGTACTAACCGGTACCAAATAAGTGTAACGTTCTCGCAAAATTACAACCAGTCGCCTTAAGCAGCCGCCGCGCCGTGTTTAATTAGGAGAACATAGACAATAAGTGCAAGTGTAGAGAACGAGGCCCCTTAGTATCCAAATCTCCAAAGGAAAAAAGGACGATATAAGAACTATCTCCCCGCTCTACCAAGATGATGAATGTCGTGTATTTTATGTAAGTTAGAACTAAGAATTATAAAGATTTAAAGAAAGATTAAAAAAAAAAACAAACTAAGTAATACCATAACATAAGCATAAATTTTTTTATATATTAAAAATATGGCACAAATAGTAATAGAATTAGTGAAACCAGATCCAAAAATCCCTAAATATACATTAGCTGAAAAAATGATTTTAATTAAAAGAAGAAAAGGGAAGAAATAATAATAAAGAAAAAAGAAAAGTAATAAATAAAAGTAGAAATAAAGTAAAAAAGAATAGTAATAAATAAAAGTAAACAAATTTAATTTTATTAACTTGATAAAAATTCTGAAATAAAATTTTATATCTTAATACACACATCTATTAAAATGGCGATAATCACGATAATCATTTAAATCAACTTACACCTCAATTGATTGTTTTAGTAACTGAAGTGGTTAATCGAATTTTTAACAATGAGGGAAGACAAATGATAAATTCTATACTAAATCCTAACGCCGAAATATCAGCCGCTAGAGATCTAGAAATTAGACCTGAACACGCGAACGGTATAACAGAATTAGATAAAATACCTGATATCGTAAAAAGCTTACGAGAATTTTCAGGTAATCCTACTGAATTTTCCTCATGGAAAAAAAGTGTCGATAGGATTCTACGCATTTATATACCTTTATTAGGGACACCAAAGTACTATGGGATTTTAAGTGTTATTCGAAATAAGATTACAGGAGGAGCAGACAGCACTCTTGAATCCTATAACACACCTCTAGATTGGAAGGCAATATCTCGCTGCCTTACCTTACATTATGCCGACAAAAGAGATCTTGGTACCTTAAAAAAATAATGCAAAAATTATTAATTCAAGGAAGTTCTACTATTCAAGAATTTTACCAAGCAGTATACACACACTTATCATTAATTTTAAATAAAATATCCTGTATGGATATTTCTTAAGAATCAACAAGCCTTTTAACAGCAACTTATCGAGATAAAGCTTTCAATACTTTTATTCGTGGTCTCAAGGCTGATCTACCAAGACTTCTAGGAATCCGCGATCCAACAGATGTACCACAGGCATTACATTTATGTCTTAAACTGGAAAATCAAAACTTCCGGTCCTCAAATGCATATAACCAACAATTTACAAACAAGTTGAATTCTTCGATAAAACCTCAAATTCCACCACGTCGATTTAATTCTCAACCCCAAGTTCCAATGCAAAGAGAACCATTTATTCCACAATTAGCCCACTTCCCTTATAAAGATCAACAATTCCGGTCAACTTGGCCAACACAGAAAAACCAAAAAAGTTTTCAAAGATTTAATTAGAATAATCAATATAATCCTTTTGCTCAGGGACCACCAAGGCCTCAACCTAGGCCAGTGCCAATGGTAACATCAACTATCCAACAGCTATCTAATCGGCTCAGGTAAACTATCAAAATAGACCACCAGCTCCATTCAAATATGCAGGAAAAAGACCACTTGGTCCTCCTATTCAAAATCCAATCCCTAATAAATACCAAAGAAACTATCACTTACAAACCGAACAAGAAAATTTTAATAATTACTTTCAGAACTTGTCAATACAAGATAATGATTATGATTATGAAGAAAATTTAAACGATTATTTACAATCTCAAGAATGTTCTAATCCTTTATCAAATAATGAAATACCCGAATATACAGATTTGAATTTTGTAGATTAACAGACTCTTCGTTACCCTACTTCCAATGTAGAACGAAGAGTGGAAAATTTTTACACTTCCTAAAAGACACCGGGTCAAGTAAAAATTATATCCAACCAGAACTCGTAGAAAACCCTCTAAAAAATAACAATTGCTTTTATGCAAAATCAATTGCCGGAGACGTAGAAATAAGTCAGCACACCTTTATTAATGTATTCGGAAATAACGATGTAAGGCTTAAATTTTTCCTTTTACCCACATTAAAATCCTTCCATGGAATCCTTGGAAATCATAGAGATCTTTCAGCTGTGATTCACGCAAAAGAAAATTACATGGAAATACAGAAAAATACAAAAATAAAAATAAAACAACTCAAATCACCCACAGTCAATTCTCTAGAACAGAAACTAGAGCACATGTCAGCCTCGCAAGGAAATTCACTGAATTCCATTACAAACAAATTTAAAAATCTGTTTTCAGAACCAGACGAACGTCTTACATATACTACAAGGGTCATAGGCGAAACTCGCACAAATACTGAAACTCCAATATATACAAAATCATACCCTTACCCTTCTTTACTTCGGGATGAAATAGAATCTCCAGTTTCAAAACTTCTACAAGTTGGAATAATTCGTCCATCTAGATCTCCTCACAATTCACCCGTGTGGGTTGCACCAAAAAAATGTGATTCCGAAGGTAATAAACAATTTAGAATGGTTATAGACTATAGGAAACTAAACACAGTCACAATAGCCGATCGTTATCCGATACCGGACATTAACGAAGTTTTAGCACAATTTGGAAGAAGTAAGTTCTTCACAGTGCTTGATTTAAGAAGTGGATTTCATCAAATACCACTAACAAAATCTTACATTGAGAAAACAGCGTTTTCCATTAACAATGGAAAGTTTGAGTTTACATGACTCCCTTTTGCATTGAAGAACGCCCCTTCAATTTTTCAACGTGCCCTTGATGATATTCTCCGAATAAACATAGGAAAATCATATTATGTTTACATAGATGATATAATCATCTATAGCGAAAACGAAGAGCAACATCTCAACCATATTTTAGAAATATTTCAAATTCTCAATGATGCCAACATGAAGGTCCAATTGGACAAATGTAATTTCCTTAAACGCCAAGTTGAATTCCTTGGTTTCGTCGTTTCATCCGAAGATATTCGGACAAACCCCCAAAAAGTAGAGGCAATTCTAAACTTCCCAACTCCTCAGACCCTTAAGCAACTTCGATCTTTTTTAGGCCTTTCCGGCTACTATAGACGTTTTATTGGAAACTATGCAAACATTTCCAAACCGTTAACCTCCTATTTAAGAGGAGAAGAAGGAAGAATTTCTAAAACTGAATCTAATAAAAAAATCATTGTTGTAAATACTGAACCTTTAGAAGCTTTCAAAACACTTAAAAACACTTAAGTTTCGCAAGATTTAATACTATCTTATCCAAACTTTAAGAAACCTTTCGAACTCACAACGGATGCATCAAATGTAGCATAAGGCGCAGTGTTATCCAGAGACAGTCGACCAATAACATTTATTTCTCGAATACTAAGCAAATCAGAAGAAGATTATGCAGCAAATGAAAGAGAATCACTTGCAATTTTATGGGCTTTAAATGCTCTACGAAATTACCTATACGGTACAGCAAAGGTGACAATTTATACAGATCACCAACCATTGACATATGCATTATGCTCAAAAAATCACAACGCTAAAATAAAACGCTGGAAAGCGATACTTGAAGAATAAGATCATGAACTACATTATATGCCTGGAAAGAGCAACGTTGTGGCTGATGCTTTGTCAAGAATATCCCGAGTTTATTCAATGACACCCACAGAACACAGTGATGAAAGTTCATCTGATGAACTTATACCAACTGTAGAATGTCCCATTTTGAAATACCATTGCCTACATATCATAGACATATAATTATAAGAAGAGAATTCACAACAGCAAATCTTACATACTTACTTATCAGGCTCCCGATCCATGGAGGGTCTCTGCCTGAGATATTGCGGTCTTCCATCGGCTGCGGTCCCTCGCACGCTCCCTCCAGTCGTCGAGACCAAGCGTTCTTGCGTCAGAAACCGCCTGATCCCTGTAGCGGAGGTTCGGTCTTCCTGGTCGTCTCGAACCTGGGGGCTGGGATTCGAAAATTTTTTTGGCTGGAGCATTGTTGTCCATTCGCTCGATGTGGCCGAGCCAGTGTAGTCGGCGTGTTTTGGCTTTTTGGACTACATCCACATCTTGGTACAGCTCGTATAATTCACGATTAAATCTTCTCCTCCATTCGCCCTCCTCGCATATTAGACCAAGTATCCGCCGAAGAATTTTTCTCTCGAAAGTGCCCAGTATCAATTCCCCTTTTTTACTTATCGTCCAGCACTCGGCGCCGTAGAGTAGAACTGGTAAAATTAGCGTTTTGTATAGCGTGCACTTTATCTTCCGGGAGAGGAGTTTTGAACCCATTTGTTTGGCCAAACCGAAGTAGCAGGGGTTCGCTAGGGTAATTCTTCGTCGGATTTCCACTAAGGTGTCATTCGTGGGGTTGATGTTTGTTCCGAGGTAGGTGAACTCCTTGACTACCTCGAAATTACTGCTACCAACAGTGACGTTTTGTCCTAGGCGATGGACAGATGAAGCTTTGTTTGTTGATAGCATATACTTTGTTTTGTCCTCATTCACTTCAAGACCAACGCGTTTCGCCTGTTCATCAATAGCTGTGAATGCTTCTAATACAGCTCGCTTGGAGCGGCCGATGATGTCGATGTCGTCCGCATAGCCAAGCAGTTGCGAAGACCTGTTGAAGATAGTGCCTTCCAGGTTAACACCACTCTTGCGAACTATCTGCTCCAGGACTAGGTTGAAGAAGTCACATGATAAGGCATCTCCTTGTCTGAACCCTGTGCATGTCTGGAATAGCTCGGATGAGCTGTTACCCATTTGCACGTTGCACCGCGTATTTTGTAACGTCATGCGGCATAGCTGGATCAGTTTTTCGGGGATCCCGAGTTCGGATATCGCCAATAGAAGCTCTTGGCGACTAATGCTATCATATGCAGCTTTAAAGTCGATGAAAAGATGGTGGGTCTCAACCTGAAATTCGTTGGTCTTTTCCAGGATTTGCCTCAATGTGAAGATTTGGTCTATCGTTGATCTGCCTGGCCTGAAGCCACACTGGTACTTGCCGATCATAGTGCTGCAGAAAGGTTTAAGACGCTCACATAGTACTCTGTAGTTTTTGCAGGACATAGGATCGCCTTTTTTGTAGATTGGGCGTATGGAGCTAATTGACCAGTCGTCGGGCATACTTTCCTACTCCCATACTTGGTTGATGAGCTGGTGTATGCACCCTACCAGGACATCTCCTCCATACTTGAAGAGTTCCGCAGGTAGGCCATCCGAGCCGGCGGTGTTGTTCTTAAGCTTGTGGATGGCTTTCTTAATCTCTTCAGTACTGGGCGCTGGGACTGGATATTCATTGACTGGTCTCATGCTTCTTTGTGCTACTGTCGCTTCCTGCTGCTGGAAATGCTGCTTAAACACGTCAACAATTCCCTGTGCTTCGGTGACTAGGTTCCCTTCGCTGTTTCGAAGAGCTTGTGTGCCGGTTTTATAACCACATGCCAGTTGCTTGGCTGTTTTGTAGAACCGGCGGGTGTTGGTGGCAGTGCTAGACTCCTCGAGATACCTGAGCTGAGAGGCTGCGGATGCTCTTTTCTTACTACGCAGGGTTTTCTTCTCTTTCCTTCTCTTTTCACGGTAGTCCTCTCTTGTTGCTGTTGTTTTCCATTGCAGCATTTGCATTCGTGCATTTTCCGTAACCTGCTTTAATACCGCGCATTCTTCATCATACCACGGGTTCTTTTTTTTAGGTGGTTGATAGCCTATGGTGGTCTCTGCTGTCTCCTTAATGACGTCGCGATACAAGTTCCACCTGTTGTTGACACTTGTGGGTGGGGGTACGGCAGAGAGATTCTCGGTTAATTGCTCACTGTAATCTCTGGCTTTCTCAGATGTGCTAAGGCATGCAATGTTGCAACAGCAAATCTAACTGAATTGTTAAAAAAAATATTTAAATCCCAGTGTAATTAACGGACAAAATATTTATCCATATCATTTCAGATGTTATAAATCTAGATTTACACAGACTCAAGTTAAAGATATCAGGCATAAAACAGAACAAGAAGAAGAAATAATTATTGAACACAAAAGAGCTCTCAGAAACAGTCTTGAAAATAAAAATCAATTAATACGGTGAATATATTTCCCTAAAATGAAATCTGAAATAGATAAAATAGTTAAACAATGTTTAGTATGCAAGCAACATAAATATAATAGGCACCCTAATAAAACAGAACTTCAGCAAACACCTATACCACAATATCCCGGTCATATTCTACATATTGACATTTATTCCACTGAGAAACATCTCGTCATGAACGCTATAGATAAGTTCTCAAAATACGCAGTTCGTATACTGAAATCAAAATCCATAGAAGATATAAGAGAACCTTTACGACAAATCCTTTTCGCTTTTGGCGTCCCAAAATTAATTGTCTTTGGCAATGAAAAATCATTTAACTCAGCATCCATATGCTTTTTACTTCAAGATCAATTAGGCATTGAAATCTATAAAACCCCTCCATATTCTACCTCTGTAAATGGACAAGTGGAAAGATTCCACTCAACATTATCCGAAATTATGCACTGCCTTAAAACCGACCAAACCCATCAAACATTCGAAGAACTCCTGGACCGCTCCGTATATAAATATATAATTTTTCAATCCACTCTACAACAAAGCAACGAACAATTGAAGTCTTCTTTGGAAGAACTGTATCAACAGATCCAGAAGCATACGAAAAATCCAAACAATCAAACATTAAAAGACTAAAAGAAAAACAAGCCCAAGATTTAAATTATCATAAAAAAAATAGAGATCGAATAAAAATCTATAACCCAGGAGACATTATTTATATCAAAATAAATAAGAGATTAGGATCGAAACTATCCCCAAGATTTAAAAAAGAAATAGTTAAAGAAAATAAAACAAGCACAGTAGTTACAGAATCAGGCAAAATTATACATAAAAATAATATTAACAGTTAAATATTTATCCTTCCAGGTTAATCTTGGCTCCATGCCTTGCTAGTATCCAAATTCTGGATTAATCAAACTCCCAAGCGGAAGCATTTAACATAGGAACTGCAAACATTCAAATATGAACCTTTCGATTAACACATGTTATTGATTTAGAATCATATGAAAATGTAATGAATAATCTAGAAACTAAAATAGATACAAGGGTAAATAATGATAACCCTATTTATCCCTTCCTCAACCACGAAATTAACGTACAGGGTGGCGCACCAATTGTGCTACAATAAGAAATTCAAATAACTTTTTTTTTAATCGATGTATTTCATTTTTTTTTTTTTTTTATTGGTTAGAAAATTAAATTTTATTTTAAATAGTTAGTTGTTTTTAAAGATTATAGACCGCAAATGACCTCCACGCTCTCCCACGCATATGCGGCACCTGATCAAAAAATTATTCATTGCGGCCTGAAGAGTTGAAGTTGGGATCGCCTCAATTATTGTCGTTATGGACTGCTTTAATTCAGTTAAATTCCTGGGCTTCGTTTTATACAGCTCTTGCTTGACATAACCCCATAAAAAGAAGTCTGGTGCAGTCAGGTCAGGTGACCTTGGGGGCCAGCGAAGAGTGGAGTTCCTAGAAATTAATTTGTTTGCGAATTTTTTGTTTAGCTCCGCCATAACTGGTCTTCCTATATGTGCAGTTGCTTCATCTTGCTGAAACCAAACGCTGTTGAATGGTATACGTCTTCCGCGCAGTTCTGGGTAAAAAAAACTCCTTCAACATCTTTAAATAACGGTCCCCATTGACAGTAACGGTTACACCGTTTTCTTCAAATAAGTACGGCCCGACAATACACCTTGATGAAACTGAGCACCACACAGTGACTCGTTCTGGGTGCAGTTTCGTCTCATGGAGCATTTCTGGATTAGATTCATTCCATATACGGCAATTTTGCTTGTTTACATTGCCGTTAAGATCAAAATGGGCCTCATCAGACATGAACAAACACTTAATCAATGTGTTGTCTTCTTCGGCCATTGATATCATTTTTTGGCAAAATTCCAGGCGAACAGGCAAATCCTGAGGGTTTAACTTGCTAGTAATTTGGACTTTGTACGGAAACAAGTTTTAATCGTCATGAAGTATCCGTTGTAATGACCGTCTACTAACTCCAATTTGCCCCGATAAGTTTCGGGTCGAAACGCTCGGATAGGCCTGTATTGCAGATGCTACTGCTGCGATTGTATCCTGAACCCGAACATTGGCATCTCGATGGTACGGCCTTCGTGCGATGCTTCCAGATTCGGCAAACATGTTTACAAACCTCATAATGGTCCATCTACTCTCTAAATAATATTCCATGCATAAATATAGAAGAAGCAATTGAGTTTTCAACCTTAAAAATAGCATCAAGTAATTCATCCATTATTTATATAATTGGAATCCCTATGTCAGAAAACACATTATGTAATATGCTTTTAATAAAACAAACTAAAATAAAAAATATTATGAATAAAATAAATTTTGAAAAAATAATGAATTGTAATAACAAATTATATGGAATAAAGAAAGAATGTTACAGTTTTAATAATATTAATATATGTAATAATAATAATATAGTAGAATTAAGAGATAACGATTGCATAACTACACTACTAAGAAGTCAACAACCATCATGCGTGAAAACAACCAACCTCTACATCCCATTAGTTGAAGATATTACACCTGGAATACTATTTTTGAATTAATACAATGGTTCTATTACACTAAATAATGCCACCAAAAACATTACTGGAACATTTGTCATACATTTCTCAAACATAACTATTACTGTCAAAGGCAAAAACTACCTCTCACGGGAAATTTCTGGACTTAAACCACTACCAGCTATTTTGCAACCAAACTCAATTCATAGTACTTACGAAGAAATACTCACATTAGAAATCTTGAAAGAAATTCACATTAATAATACACAAGAAATAGAGTTACTGAAAAAGGAAAATAAATTTGGCTTCAGTCTTTGTCAGGCAATCGCCACATTCCGACGTGTGTCTCTTGCAAGGGTTTTTTTTTTCAATAGTGATATTGAGTTTCTATATTCTTCTCTTTCAATCGCTCTTCGGGGTAAGTGATTCAAAGAATATTGTTTTTGTGTCTTTAAACTTTGATAACTGAGAACAAATCTAAACAACTGCATACGAAAAAAACTAAAAATGGACGGGGGGACACCCCCTTCAACCATTAACAAGTTTAACCTTCTCGAACCAGAGTTTGTGTTAGGCCGGAGTAAAAGAAACCAAAGCAAACGAAAGTTCCATGATTCTGAATATGCACCAATACCTACGATTAACAATCATAACAACATTCCTCGCTTTATCGTCATTGCTGGTACGGAAAAAATTGGAGATACCTTACGACGACTTCCTTCCTACAATCCTTTCCAGATCAATCTCGGCTTGGAATTCTTGAAAGCAAAATCCATAGACTTGATCCCAGTTAAAATTACAAACCATACTAGTCTCAACTCTGTTCAGGGCAGGATTTATTCGAGATATATCATTGATATATCTGAAGAAGAACTTTTGTCGGAACTCAAGAAGTTAAAAGTTATCGAAGTCAGGAAAATAATGAAAAAGAAAAGATCTGCTCGTACCCACAGGTGCAGCAATATTAACATTTGATCTGATTCGACGACCAAATGAAATCAAATTTGGGTGGCTTAACTGTAAAGTTGAGGAATTTATTGCAAACCTAATGCGCTGCATTTCGTGCCAGAAACTAGGTCATACAAAAAATCGTTGTAATAACTCAGCTATTTGCAAAGAATGCTGTCTCCCTCCTCCACACGAAAAATGCCCACGTATTTTCTGCGTTAATTGTAACGAAGAAAGCCATACGTCATATGATCCCGCCTGTCCCGCCTTCCTCCGATACAAGTCGGTGAATAAAATAAAAGCTGATCGCCGCTGCACAGTTCGTGAAGCCTGGCAGATTTATAATGAACATACTCCTACTCCGATAACTCCTCTTAATCAAAAACAAATCACACCACAAGAAAATTGTACCAATGATCAAACAATAGCAACCAAAGATGCTCACAAACTCCAACCAACATCATCAGAAGAAATTACATCAATGGAAGTAGAAATTGAGAGCACTGACTCTCTCTCCTCACCCATACAAAATATTAAAGAGCCAAACTACTCAAATACTCAAACTCTCACTCATATAGATTTAATCAACAAATATAGAAACTTCATCCAAACACACTCCTCAAAAGAAAATAATAAACAATAATAATGGCTCCGTTGGAAATTGATATTTCAATCCTCCAATGGAACCTCCAAGGATATTCCAACAACAAACATGCCCTTGAACACTTAGATACAAAACACAATCCTGACATAATAGCATTACAAGAAACACATATAATCGCCAAAAACCTTAAATATTTCACTATGAAAAATTATCAGAGCTTCCACTTCAATAAACCATACCAGTATTCTAAATCTGGTATAGGTTTTCTTGTAAAGAACAACATACCCGTACTTTCCAACACTACGCGATGACTTCCACGATAGTACTATGGTTTATATATACAAAGGTACTATCATGGAAGCCATGGAAGAGGGCGACATCTGAAGTACCCAAGGGGTACCTTGACGTGGAGAATTTCAATTTTCGACTTACAATACAATTTATTATCGAAATGGATATAATTTAAAAAACATTTAGAAAGTTAAATTAAAAAAAATGATTAAAATCATTGGGTGCATGATTCATTTTTGACCATTAAAGTCAAAAACAATAGCAAACAATTTTGTTTTCGCAGTTTAAGAATTGCCATCAATTTTTGTTTTTTAATTTAAAATAGTTGCAAAATCAACAAACTTGCTTTTAAAAAACGGGGTTTTTGAACATATGTTAGCTAATTTTATATATATAATTATATGTACATATATTATAAGGGTCGAAAAATTAAATTCTAAACCGGAATTTTGCTAGAAAGCTTAATTTTTTCCGATAGATGTTAAAAACATAAGAAAGTCATGCATATATTTTAAAATTCTAAAAAAATGATTTAAGAAGTTATGAGTGATTTTGTACGATTTGAGTTTGGCTACATCTCTTCTTTATAAAACCAAGCACTAAGGGTGTCCGGGGTAAGGGGAAGACGTGATTTGGTTTTTGTTTTACAACTTGATGAAATTTAAGTTTACAACAAAATCATAAAAAAAATAACATTTAGACAGTAAATTTTTTTAAAAAATGAGCTTTTAACGGACATTGAAGGAACTCGTATATTAATCTTGGGGTTATAACGTGTCAAAGTAACACTTTTGATTTTGTACTTTAAATGGACAAATAACGGTTTTGTCTTAATATCTCAGCAAACACAATTTTTTTTTCCAAAAACTTATGAGTTAATATGAGACAAAATTTACTCCAGCGTGAAGTTCTTGCATGATTTTCTCAGAATCTATTGCTTGTTTGAAAAAAGTATATTAGTTTTTCTTGTGTTAAATGACATAAGGTACAATATGAACCTTAACATATTTTCTTCAAAAAAAGTTATGGCTTTCGAGAAATTCACAAAATTTTCCAGATCCACCTCCTTTAAACCCAACCTTTATATACCTACCATCGACGTAGTGGGAGGCGACATCGACGTCGTAGGTCGTACCAAAAACCTGAATCCAAATATTTTGTTCGACTATCCTATCATTGTAATGATGAGTTTGATCAAAATTTTTATATTTTTTTTTTAATGCGTAACCTTACTTAAAATATCGCGAAAACAAATTGAACTTCATTGCAAAATGTCAATATGATATGAATTACATATAACAAAAATTAAGTAAATAAAATCAACTTTTTAAGCTGAAATTTTTACCTCTAGAACCAAAATATTGTCTGGATCTGTGTATTAAGAATCCGGATATCCATGTATTTACCCATAGTCACAAGGAGTGTGCGAATCACCAAATTGAACACTGACAGACAATTTTAGTTAACGATCACTGTGCACATTCGAAAATATTAAATTAAAAAAAAACATCAAAAATCAATTTTAAAATATTACCTACCTAGCAAGCTTGTGAGTGGTGTTACATTTTGGGGGGCGAGACTAGTAATAAATAATGGGTATGTAAGGTAACAAAAAAAACAATAACACCTACCTAATTAAAAAAAAAACTTGAAGACCATATACCCACATATTGGTAACAACCCTCAAAATCTTCTTACTAAATTAATAATTGCAAAAACAAAACTTTAATTCAAATAGCCACCATTTCGTATATTTAAAATATCCACCATCGAAAAAAAGATTACAATTAAAAAAGGAAATATATAACCAAAGTCAATCAGAAAAACTAAAACAAAACCTACCCTCAATATAAGAAAATATAGCTTTATAACTTTATAGCTTTGCTATGACGGTGTTCACATTGGACTGAAAAACTGGATTTTTTTTGACGTTTCAGTATTCACATCTCGCTCCCACTTCTTCAGTAAAGGAAGATGTAAACACTGAAACGTCAAAAAAAAATACAGTTTTTCAGTCCAATGTGAACACCGTCTATGACGCGATGACGACGACGCAAGCAGCTTATTTTCAGATATTTTTTTCACCACTTTCTTCTCTTTTTCTTGGTTTTTTTTTATTGTTTGACATTTCACAAATACTTGATTTGGATGTCCCTTTTACTCCCTGTCATTCTTAACAGAATCATTCTTAACAGAATGCAAAAAATACATCCCTCTTGCTTTTACGATTTATCTTTCATTCTTTAAATATGGCCTATTTACAAGTCTCCATGAAAAAAACCCCGGCCGAATGTGGCGCCGCCGCTGGACCAATGTTCTCCTAAAAAAAAACGTTCATGATAGTACCTTTGTATATATAAATCATAGCACTATCATGGACGATTTTGTTTTAGGAGTACATACTGCCAGCGGGGTCGCCACATTCGACCGCAAATATTGTGGTGGAGACATGTGTGGAGACAACAATTAAAGAATCGAAGACAAGTAGTAAGAGCAAGAGGATTAATTATTTCCATTCTGGTAAGAAAATAAAGGGAGTAAGTGAGATAAGCAAATCAGCTGATTGTAAAATGACACAAACTAAACAAAGATGAAGGAAATGAGAAAATGTTTCTCGTATCCTCTTTGAATTCAACATTAATTGTTTTTTTTTTTTTATTTTGGAAATATGTTTCGTATATAGCCAGAGTAGAAAAAAAATTAACAAGGGGATAAAAGAGACACCTGAGACCTGAGTGAGCTGCTTGCGTCGTCGCCTCGTCGGTGTCGTAGGTCGTAACAACCAGCAGAAAAACCTTTTGGCACAGATTTTGCTGTAGATGATGAGAATGAGAAACGTAGGTATGGTATATTTTCTCATAATCATTATTCAGGGTAGGTTTTGTTTTATGGCTTATTTAAAACTTTCGAGGAAATCTTTGCGTAGTTATTCAGATATAAATTATCTTGTATGATTTCGATGGCAGGATACTTATAACTTTTGGTGAGTATTTTAATAATTTTGAATTGTAATCTTTATTTTGCGAGGGTATGTATAGGTAGGTATATATTTTGGTAGTGGACTAGTTTCTATTTCAATTAGGTACATATATATAATTTTCGTATTATTAATTGTGTCGAGGATATGTTTTTATTTGGTATTTAAATAAAATATGTAGGTTAGGTATTCTTATGCAAAATTCAGAGTTAGGCTTAGGTAAAGATACCTATTATCTTTTGGAAAGGTATCAATATATTTTTGTTGAATATGGGGGTAGGTTTTTGTATAGGTACCTAGTTACATAAATATTTCTTTTACTAGGTAGGTAGGTAATTTAGTTAAGGTTTGTTTTGCTAAATTCTAGGGTAGGGAGGTACCAACTTATAAATTTATAAAAATAGGCAGTAGTAGGTAGAAAGAATTTCGTAAAATGCTTTTATTTCTTCAATGTCTGTACGAACATAAGTAGGACTGCCAACGCATTGAGATATGTATACCTATGTCAGTCGATCTCGATCTGTGAAAGTGTATACACGTTTTCAGCTTTCACAGTGTTCTTTAAGTAAAATTCGGAGTGACTTGTCAAAGTACTATTTAAACCAAGCTATTTTCAATATTGCAATAGTACAAAGATAGAGGTGGCCGACTTGGCATTAGTAAACCACTATTATATATGCTTTATGATATTCTCAATGGCAGAAAGTTTGTTGTCAAGAGTGGCAATGTAACTTCTGCCACAACCTTTAATATTAAAAATGGTCTTCAGCAGGGAGCGGTCAACTCGCCGATTCTATTCAGCATTTACACCAGCGATCTGATAAGTAGTCTAACTCAGGCAATTGCGTATGCTGACGATCTAATTGCTTACAGAACAGCTCCAAAAGTCGAGGTCATCAGGATTCTTTTGCAGCGTGACTTCGAGAAGATTCAGCGATATTGCGATGACTGGAAGTTGAAAATCAACTTTCAGAAATCAGAAACTATCTTGTTTAGGACTCCGTTGCTTAGAGCCACAAGGGATACGAGAAAGAACTGGCGCAGGCTGGTGATCGTAGGACCAAATGGACATCCACTGGCGAGTAAAAGTGTAGTAAAGTACCTTGGTATCTGGATGGATCAATATTGCTGCTCTGGCCAGGGCTAGGGGAGCCTTTGCCCTGACGAAACGGTTGTTTTATAGCAGCCGGCTGGACAGCAGGGTGAAGGTGATTTGCTACATGGCCCTTATCCGGCCGATGATTGCCTATGGATGCCCGGTTTGGTTCAACGTTGCCCCATCTCTAATAGAAAAGATTCGGGTGTTTGAGAGGCAGTGTCTACGACGCTGCCTTGGATTGCACAGAACACCAGAGTCGGAGTACAAACATTACTATTCCAACCTGGTTCTATACAACGGCGCCAACATAAACAGGATAGATAATTTCTTGCTGAAGCTTATTCGAGGTCACATTGCAAGAGCGATGTCCTCGTCTAACAGCTTAATTTTCGGGGCTTACTACCCCAACAACGAATACTACGAGAGTGTGCGTCAAAGCGGCTTTATTCCGCCCGATGCATTCCTCCACCTAGACAGTCGAGGGCTGATCCAGGATAGAGCGGCGATTCCGCTAATCTACCACGTCGGCCGTAGAACTGTAGATCGGTGGCTCCTTTACAGTCGAGACGTCCTCGCACAAGACGGAGCTGAGCACCTTCGGTTCAGTAGGACTGTGTCCGAACGGGACCGAAGAGATAGGGTAAAGCAGGAGAACCAGTTCTGGTGGTTGAAAAACGAAGATGAAGTTCCTTCAGACATTTAATAGTTGACCTTGCTATTTTCTCTTGTATGGCCGACTTACATAGGTAAAAAAAATAAAATATAAAACATACAAAAACACCAAAAAAAAATTATAAAATCAACAAAAATACAAAAAAATTATAAAAACCGGAAAATGCTTGCTGTGGCTGTTCTAGTTTGTAAGTAGGTTGTAATTAGTTTAAAATTAGTTGTAAGTAGTTTTAATTAGTTTTAATTAGCTTTAATTTAGTTTTATGTAGTTTGTAAGTTTTATATAAAACCAAAAAATAAAGACATAGATACCGAGTTTTTTGTGAAATTCTTCTCGGTAAAAAATAAAACCGAAATGGATTTAGTATTAAGATAGTTATTAGGCCGAAAGGCATTAGCATTAAGTTATTATAGTTTAACTTAGAACGCCCGCTGGGGCCAGTAAGTTAGTTTTAAGATGTTTTTATGAATTTTTGTCTAGCTTTAAGATAGTTCTAAGATAATTAAAAAATAAAAATGAATTTACAAAAAAAAAAAAAAAAAAAACAAAAAGGTGGCCGACCGAGAATCCAGGGGTAGTGGGTTCGAATCCCAGTCGGGCAACAATTATTATTTGGCTGCTTTTTTCCACAATCGCGATGTCGAAAACTTCATTGAGTGGGAGGAGCAGCTAATGGCAGATAACAACACGGCGGGGACATCGAAAGGTGTCCCAGCAACAACAATGAAGCCAGCTATGGCACCACCAACCAAAGCTACAGCAAATGCCGTAGCAATAGCAACAACAACAACGAAGCAAGCGATGGCACAACCAGCCATGCCATCAACCAGTGCCGTAGCAACAACGGCACAACCGCCAACGGCAACAACAGCCGATACTAAAAACAAAAGGAGGAAGAGGATTAGCTGTGCGTCAAACCTCGTCAAGCACCGCTCCACCACTGCCAACTGCCAGCCGGGGTGAAGGAGACGGCGCGCACAGCAAAGACAGCAGCAGACTCCAACAACAATTGGATACCTCGCCATCCGATGACGACATCGAGTACATGTCCGAAGGTGGCGAGGGTTTATATACAACGGGGGACTCCAACAGAAATCTGCTTGTGGACTCACCAGAGGCGTCCTTCGAAGAGGAAAATGAGGCGCAAGTCGCAATAGTCGAACTTGATGAGAAAGCCATCAGCGAAAAAATTGATGCCATCCGAGGGGAGATGGAAAGGCTTAACGCTATAGTTACCCCTCTAATTCAAGCCTTAAAAACCAAGCAAGAAGCTCGACGAGAACGTGAGAGGCAGGAGTGCGAGAAGAAAAAAGCACGTAAGGCGCCACTAAAAGCACCGCCACAAAAAGCAGCGCCATCGCCACAAAAGCTGGCACAGCCAGAGCAAGGGTTAGCACAGCAGCAAAAACAGCAACTGCCAACAACAACAGCATTCAACCGAACAACCACAGAAGCAACCGAAGGTGCAACGCACAAAAAAACAACAGCAGTAGCAACAACAAAGACCACAGGAGCAGAGTCAGCAGCAGGGAGTACACCAACAGCAGCCACAGCCGCCCCAAAATAAGAAAGAAAAGGTGCCACCAATAAACACCTATAAAATGGAGCTACAGGGAACCATACACCTGTGTAAGTCGGACACAGGCCAAAACTTTTTTATTAAACGCTTAAGCAAAGATAGACATGCTATCAACTGCTCAACAGTGGCGCAGCATAAAATAATTAAAGAATTGTTAAAGAAATCCACGACTGAGTTCTTCAGTTTTACCCCAAAAGTGGATAAATATCAAACGGTCCTCTTGAAGGGCATAGATTCCTGCACGGAACCACAGGTACTCTTAGATGAGCTCCGTCAAAAAGCGAGCAACGATCTCGACTTTATCGGGGTCAAACCGTTCGCTACAGTCAGAGCCAGACGGGAGAAGCGGACTTTGCCGTTTTTCCTGGTTCAACTCTCACCCAGCAGTAAACTGGATAGTTTGAGGAAAATCTCCGTCCTCAACTACCAGTTTGTAACTTGGGATAAACTAAAGAGACGCGGTGACATGCTTCAATGCATGCGCTGCCAAAGGTTTGGCCACGCTGCAGCAAACTGCGAAATGCAGTCACGCTTCGTTAAGTGTGGTGAGGACCACATTTAGGGGGAGTGTAAGCTCGGTGAAGAACGGATCGAAGACATGACCCAGCTTAAATGTGCGCTCCGCGGAAAGGAGGGGCACCCTGCTAATTATCGGGGTTGCTCAGCTTTTCAGCAGATAAGCATTAATAAAGCAGCTAAGCAGACAGCGGTAGAGATACGCCCATCAACGCATGCTCCTACAACAACGCCCGTCAATCCCCAAATTTCCTACGCCCAAATGGCGGCAGGAAAGGGAAAAACGGTACAGCCTGCAACTAAGGTAGCTCAACCGGCCCTCGTGCCAAAAGCTCCGGACGCTCAGGCCGAAATAAGAAGCATTTTGCTGCCAATTCAAGGCCAGTTGACAGGACTTCACAACCAGAAAAAGGAGCAGGCGATTAGGGTAGACTATCTCTACTCTGTTTTGCCTAGCCTAACGCAAATTAGAGGTTAAAGGCGCGCTGTTGGAGAGGCCTCTTAGGATCCTTGCTGTGAATGTAAATTCACTGATTAGGACCGAACGTAGAGCTAATCTTTTCCAATTGTTCAAAGACCAAAGTCCAGATGTGTTTATTTGTATTTGTATTGTATTTGTATAGTAATTACATGATACAGCAAGATTAAAATCTTTTAATAGTATCTAAGAAATATAAGCTTACCAAGTCTAGCATATTTACAAATCATTTATAATAATTGGATACAAAGTTAAAGGCAGAACAAAAAGAAAAAATTAGAACTAATAATTGTTAATTACATTTGTGCTATATGTAGGTACAAACAAAACTACATATTAATTAAGAATTAAAAATATATAACTATACAGAAACTTAATTGACTTTAAGCTTAAAAAATAAAGAAAAAAGAAAAGATAATAAAAATACGCAGATAGATTAATTCTGAGTTAAAAAGTACAAAAATATCTTCTTCTTAAAAATAGCTGGTGAGCTTATCCTCTGATATTCGGTTGGAAGACCGTTCCACACTCGAATAACAGCAATAAAAAAAGGTTTATGGCCAGCGAAACTAAGCTGAACCAGAAACATAAGTTGACTGACAACAATTACAATATCGTCAGAAGAGATCGACCCAACTCCACTCAAGGGGGGGGGGGGGGGGGTAATCTTCATACGAAAAGACATTAATCATAAAGTTGTATATAACAGTGAACTGCGCAGATTTCGGCTGTTAGAGGCGTGCATCGTATGCATTCCTCTCCAACAGGAGAAGCGAATATATGTGATCGCGGCTTTTACACCGGCATCACCTTAGCCAACTGATTTTATGACAGAGCTTGAAAAACTTTTCGAATGTCTACGCTTGAGCTTGGAAGAAAATTACTTTCTCATGGCCGGTGATTTGAATGCCAAACACCAAGATTGGGGAAATCAAATTCAAAATCAAAGAGGTATTCATCTTTTCAATTGGATGAGTCGATACAACACTGAATATAATGTTGACCTGCTGGCTACGGATCGGCCATCGTTTCCAAGAAGCGGTGCCTATCTGGATCTATTGCTAATAGACGCAAGACTGACAATTACTGCCACTGTGGGTCAAAGACCAAGAAACTGTTTACGAACGATCGAGTACGACAGTGATCACTGCGGACTCGCCGCCGTAATACAGCATCCGAACGAGCTCGTGGAGTTGGATGAGTATGTACCTGTGTATACTTACAATTACAGTAAGGTGCGCTGGCCACGCTTCACCAACGCCTTATCGAGCGAAATCAGTTCGAACAACATATCCCCACCAAATGATAGGAATTTGACAAATAACGAAATAGACCAATACTTAGAACAAATGGACGAGACAATCAAACGAACAATAATCAGAACAATACCGAAATACAAACAACGGGACGCAACTGACATAAACCGGAACGCGACCATTGACGCATTACACAGACAAAAAAGTGAACTGCTGACAAGACTCAAACTCTTGTACAGACGGTTTACTGACCCTCACCATCTGGAGATTAGGACACTGAAGTCGTCGATCAAGAACATCAACCAACTAATTAAAGAGAACTATCGGTTGTCCACTAATTTGTATTGGGATAACAAAATTCGGGCCGTTAATTCTAGCGACCCGAGCATGTTTCCCCAAATTAACAAGATATTTATAAGGAATGATCAGAACGACCTTCCTTGTCTTAAGCTTCAGAGAACGACAGACAACAGAGACATACTTCTGACAGCAGAAGTTAATCCAGAGGACGCCGTCTTGGACGATGACCTCTTTATTGTCGAAGATCCGCAGGAAAAGTGGAGGCTATGGGGGCTGCTTTCCAGCAAGTGTACAAAGTGAATGCGTGCATTCGCCCCAATCACTTCTACCTTCGGAATGACATCACGCAATGGCGATCGGAGAACCTTGGTTTCACCGGGTTCAATGAAGATCATTTGGCAAACGCCATAATCGCCGAGCGAAATGGGCCCAGTTAACTGTTAATTACGAAGGTGGAGCTCCAGCTCATCTTCGATTCATTAAAGAAGAAGAAATCAGCAGGAGTCGATGGCATATCCAACGTTGTACTTCGACATTTACCTCAAGAAGCAGTAGACATTTATACCACTCTGTTTAACAACGCTCTGAATAATGCATATTATCCAGTGCGGTGGAAGACAGCTGTGGTGCATCCTCTCCCGAAAAAGGGAAAGGACAACTCAAATCCGGCGAATCTCCGGTCGATAAGTCTTCTTCAGAGTATCAGCAAGGTATTCGAAAAAGTTATCAACAGAGCTCTGTCTAAGTGGGCAGAGGACAATAATATCATACCGGACAATCAGTTCGGTTTTAAGGCGGGACATGACACCATTCATGCCGCGTCTAAGCTCGTTTCTGATGTCCAATGGAACAAATCTAAGAAGCAGTGCACAGGTGCATGTCTGGTTGATTTGGAGAAGGCCTTCGACACCGTATGGTAAGAGGGTCTTTATCTTAAGCTGACCAGACTTGGCATTAGTAAACTACTATTGTATATGCTTTATGATATGCTCAATGGCAGAAAGTTTGTTGTCAAGAGTGGCAATGTAACTTCTGCCACAACCTTTAATATTAAAAATGGTCTTCAGCAGGGAGCGGTCAACTCGCCGATTCTATTCAGCACTTACACCAGCGATCTGATAAGTAGTCTAACTCAGGCAATTGCGTATGCCGACGATCTAATTGCTTACAGAACAGCTCCAAGAGTCGAGGTCATCAGGATTCTTTTGCAGAGTGACTTCGAGAAGATTCAGCGATATTGCGATGACTGGAAGTTGAAAATCAACTTTCAGAAATCAGAAACTATCTTGTTTAGGACTCCGTTGCTTAGAGCCACAAGGGATACGAGAAAGAACGGGGGCAAGCTGATGATCGTAGGGCCTAATGGACATCCACTGGCGAGTAAAAGTGTAGTAAAGTACCTTGGCATCTGGATGGATCAGTATTTGTATTTCGACAGACATATAAATGCTGCTCTGGCCAGGGCTAGGGGAGCTTTTGCCCTGACGAAACGGTTGTTTTATAGCAGCCGGCTTGACAGCAGGGTGAAGATGATTTGCTACATGGCCCTTATCCGGCCGATGATTGCCTATGGATGCCCGGATTGGTTCAATGCTTCCCCATCTCAAATAGAAAAGATTCGGGTGTTTGAGAGGCAGTGTCTTCGACGATGCCTTGGATTGCACAGAACACCAGAGTCGGAGTACAAACACTACTATTCCAACCTGGCTCTATACAACGGGGCCAACATAAACAGGATAGATAATTTCTTGCTGAAACTTATTCCCCAAATACGAATACTACGAGAATGTGCGTCTAAGCGGCTTTATTCCACCCGATACATTCCTCTACCTAGACAGTCGAGGGCTGATCCAGGATAGAGCGGCGGTTCCGCTAATCTACCACGTCGGCCGTAGAACTGTAGATCGGCGGCTCCTTTACAGTCGAGACGTCCTCGCACAAGACGGAGCTGAGCACCTTCGGTTCAGTAGGACTGTGTCCGAACGGGACCGAAGGGATAGGGTAAGGCAGGAGAAACAGTTCTGGTGGTTAAAATATGAAGAATGAAGTACCTTCAGATATTTAAAAGTTGTCCTTGGTTTTTCTCTGTCATGGCCGACTTACATAGGTTTGGGTAGTTAGTTTTAAGTAGGGACAGTCAGGGTGGCACAAAAAAAAAAAAAAAAAAAAACAGAAAACACAAAAAAATTATAAAATCTACAAAAATACAAAAAAATTATAAAACCGTAAAATGCTTGCTGTAGCTGTTCTAGTTGTAAGTAGTCTGTTGTCTGTTAGTAGCTTATAAGTAGGTTGTAACAGTTTATTATTAGTTGTTAATAGTTTTAAGTAGCTTTAAGTATTTTTAATTAGTTTTAATTAGTTAAATTAGCTTTAATTTAGTTTTATGTAGTTTGTAAGTTTTATATAAAACCAAAAAAATAAAGACATAGATACCGAGTTCTTTGTAAATTCTTCTCGGTAAAAAATAAAACCGACCTGGATTTAGTATTAAGATAGTTCTTAGGCCGAAAGGCATTAGCATTAAGTTATTATAGTTTAACTTAGAGCGCCCGAATGGGGCCAGTAAGTTAGTTTTAAGATATCGATAAGTAGGCTAGCTTTTATAAATTTTTGTCTAGCTTTGAGATAGTTTTATGAAAATTGAAAAATAAAAATGAATTTATAAAAAAAAAGGTGGCAGACCCACAACCTGAGGATCACGGTTTCGAGTCCCAGTCGGGCAAAAAATATTTAGCTGCTTTTTTCCATAATCGAGAAGTCGAAAACTTCATCGAGTGGGAAAAACAGCAAATGGCATCGAACAACACGGCGGGGACATCTATGGCACCACCAGCCAAAGCTACTGCTGATGCCGTAGCAACAGCAACAACAACAAACAAGCAAACGATGGCACCACCAGCCATACCGTCGTATAGTGCCGTAGCATCAACGGCAAAACCACCAACGGCACCAACAGCCGATGTGAAAAACAAGAGGAGGATGAGGATTATAAGGAGACGGCGCGCACAGCCAAAACGACAGCAGCAGCAAAAATTCATCAACAACTTGATACCTCGCCATCCGATGAAGACATCGAATACATGTCCGAAGGTGGCGAGGGTTTATACACTAGAAGGGAATCCAACAGCAATGTGCTTGTTGGTTTAACCTCACCAGAGGTGTCCTCCAAAGAGGAAAACAAGACACAAGCAACAAGCTCGACGCGAAAGAGAGAAACAGGAGCGTGAGCAGAAAAAAGTGGTGCAGGCGCCAAAAAAGGCAGCGCCACAGCAAAAGCAGCCAAATCCAAATCTAAATGCACAAGAACAGCAGCAACAACAACAACTGCCAACTAAACAACAACAGCAGCAGCCGAAGGAGCAACGTCCAAAAAAATCAATGCAACAGCAGCAGCAACAACAACCACAGGAGCGCAGTCAGCAGAAGCGGAACGAGCAGCAGCGAGGAGAACACCAGCAGCAGCCACAGCCGCCCCAAAATTAAAAACAAAAGGTGTCACCAATAAACACCTATAAAATGGAGCTACAGGGAACCATAGACCTGTGTAAGTCGGCCATAGGCCAAAACTTTTTATTAAAAGATTAAGTAAAGATAGATATGCTATCCACTGCTCCACAGTGGAGCAGTACAAAATCATTAAAGAATTATTAAAGAAATCCACGACTGAGTTCTTCAGTTTTACCCCCAAAGTGGATAAATACCAAACGGTCCTCTTGAAGGGTATAGATTCCTGCACGCAACCACAGGTGCTCTTAAATGAGCCCCCTCAAAAAGCGAGCGACGATCTCGACTTTATCGGGGTCAAGCCGTTCGCTACAGTCAGAGCCAGACGGGAGAAGCGGTCTTTGCCGTTCTTCCTAGTCCAGCTATCGCCCAGCAGCAAACTGGATAGGTTGAGAAGTATCTCCGTTCTCAACTACCAGGTTGTTACTTGGGATAAATTAAAGAGACGCGGCGACATGCTTCAATGCATGCGCTGCCAAAGGTTTGGCGACGCTGCAGCAAACTGCGAAATGCAGTCACGCTGCGTTAAGTGTGGTGAGGACCACATTAAGGGGGAGTGTAAACTCGGTGAAGAACGGGTCGAAGACATGACCCAACTTAAATGTGCACTTTGCGGAAAGGAGGGGCACCCTGCTAATTATCGGTGTTGCTCAGCTTTTCAGCAAATAAGAAATAACAAAGCGGCTAAGCAGACAGCGGTAGAGATACGCCCATCAACGCGGGTTACATATGATATAGCTCCGACAAGCAGGCCCACCAAGCAACCAAGTGAATCAGCACAATTGGGTCAACAGCTTATTCGACCACTAAATACAATATCAACAATAAGAGGTCAACAACCAAAAGATGCAGTGTCAACAATTAATGCAACACCGGCACAACTGGGTCAACAGCTTGTTCGACCACCAAATGCAATATCAAGAATAATGATCAATAAACCAATAAATGCAGCGTTAGCAACTTAGAACTATATAAGCAAAGTCATTGTAAACTGAAAAGCTTCTTAATACGTTTTACAAACCTTAGTAGTCGCAGCGACGCTTGGACGGCGGGCTACTCTGGTTTCTTAAATTAATGATTATATTTTTGATATGAATAAAGTATAAGAGGCCTGTGGCCCAACTGAAATAAAAAAAAAACAAAAAAGATTTTTTTTTATTTATTTGACCACATTAAAAACGTAAATGGCGCAGTCGGTCGTCCTCTTATATTAACACTAGAGGATAGTGATACGAACAAACGAAAAATCAAAGATTATAATAAAGTGTTTTGTTTTAGAAAGAAGCTAATAATCGAAATAATCGGGATTATAATAAAGTGACTTTTCAATAAAAAACAAAATTACTAATAATCGATATACGAATATATACGATATACATAATTGTGATTAAAATAAAGTGACCTTTTTTAAGGATCTAATAATCCAAGTGAAATCGATATCATAACTCTGATTTGGTTATAATAAAGTGACTCTTTTTAAAAAAAAAAAAAAAAAAAAAAAAAAAAAAAGCCTCTAATAACCTCAGGCAAAATCCAATTATAAATTTTAACAAGTGAATAAATCGTGACTTTAAACCAAAAATGGAACAACCCCCTATTGAACAGTGTTTGTTAACACTAACAGAAATTCTGAACAGACAAAATGCAGCTCAAAATCCAAGAGTGATAATAGAAAAACGAATAAAGTATCTCGAAAACTTTACGGGAAAACCGGGCACGTTACCGTCATTTATCGCTACTGTGGAGCAAATTATAGAAGAATTCGGCATAATTAATCAAGATCAAGTGTTTACTATAATATACAATGAGAAAATTGGAGGAGCAGCTAAAAACTATTTGGCGATTGAGAACCCAACATCGTGGGATGAATGCAAACAGAAACTAAAAATACACTTCCGGCCAACAAAGGACCAAGGGACAATTCTAAAATACATTAATAATATAAAGGTATATAGTATAAGTCAATTATTAGATAAAGTCCAAAATATTATAAATTATACAACAGAATGTGCAACGTTTAATGAAAATGGTTTAGAAATTGCTAATTGTCTAAATAGTGCATTAATTTTAAAATTAAAAGATGTAACAGCAGGGGCCTTAGCTGCAGAGATTTACAATGAATATAATTTGTCAAGAATAAGAACAATTTTGTTTAAATATATAGGTCAGGATGAATACAATCTACGATTAAAAAAAACACACAACACTCAATATAAAAATCAATACCAAAATACAACTTCTCAAAATTTTCTAAATAACAGACACTATTACACTAATCAAAATAATTTTAACAAAAACAATAATTACACTAATCAAAATCCCTTTAGAAACAATAATTACACTAATCAAAACCCTTTTAATAGAAACAATAACTATGCGAATCAAAATCAAGTTTATCAAAACCAACCTAATGGGAATAGCCCGACAGGACAAAGAAGAAATAACAATGTATCAGGCCAAGCTAGAAATAATTGGCATAATAACAACCCCCAAAACATTCAAAACTCAGGCCAACATAGATCAAGACAGAATAGAATAGAACCTATGGAAGTAGACTCTTTAAGTAATAGAGAAGAAACTAACCAAATAGAAAATCACGAGTTTTATATCAACTAGCCTCGGATACAAGAAAAATGTGTATACAGTTAACTTTTGAAAAAACAGATTATATAGCATTGAAAACGGCACAAGTAAAAACAAAATGTCCAATTCAATTTGATCAACCTTGCAATGCAAGAATCAAGTGGACGAAAGTAGCATTAAATAAACCTTACGATTTCCTTATAGGATTGGATTGGATAAGGAACAATACAAAAATTATAGATTTAAAAAATAAAGAAATTATTTTAATGAATGATAGGCATCTTCCATTCTTAACCATATTACTTGAAGAAGTTAATGTGTTGGAAATAAGTGAAGTTTGCAACATTCAAACAAATCACCTCAATGAATTAGAAAAAGAATCGATAGAAAAACTTTTAAATAGATATAAAAAATTGATTTTCAAAGAAGGAGATCAATTAACAAACACAAGTACAGTAGTTCATGAAATAAAAACCACTACAAACCAACAAATTAACTCTAAATTATATAGGTACCCCCCAAAGCACGAAGATGAAGTACGTAAGCAAATGAAAGAAATGGAGAAACAAGGAATCATTAGAAAGAGTAATAGTCGTTATAGTTCACCAATAATAGTTATTCCGAAAAAACTTGACAGCTCAGGAATACAAAAATACAGGATAGTAGTAGATTATAGGAAATTAAACCAAGTAACCATAGATGATAAATACCCAATTCCTAATATCAATAGCATATTAGATAAATTAGGGAAATCTCAGTATTTCAGCACTTTAGATCTGGCGAAAGGTTATCATCAAATCTTAGTAGCTGAACAGGACATCGAAAAAACTGCTTTTGTGACTCCATCAGGTCTATATGAATACGTCAGGATGCCATTCGGTTTAAAGAATGCACCTGCAACGTTTCAGAGACTGATGAATGATGTATTACGTGATTATATAAATAGAATATGCATAGTCTATTTGGATGATATACTAATATTCTCCACAACCTTAGAAGAACATATGCAGTCACTAGAAAAAATATTTAGAAAATTACAAGATCATAACCTTAAAATACAAGCAGATAAATGTAGCTTCATGAAACGAGATACTGAATTTCTTGGTCACATCTTGACTAAGGAAGGGATTAAACCAAATCCAAACAAAGTAAAAGAAATTGATAATTTAAAGATACCAAAAACGGAGAAACAACTTAAAGGTTTCTTAGGGATGACGGGCTATTATAGAAAGTTCGTCAGGGATTATGCTAAGATTGCGTATCCGATGATAAGGTATTTAAAGAAAGGCGAAACAATTAATATTAAAGACCCTCAATATATTTCAGCATTTGAAAACCTTAAAGATTTAATAATTTCACATCCAATTTTAAAATATCCTGAATATGACAAACCATTTGTAGTTACAACAGACGCAAGCAATTATGCAATTGGCGCTGTTCTTTCTCAAAATGGGCACCCGATATGCTTCGTATCCAGAACTCTTAATAAACACGAACAAAAATATAGTGTAACTGATAAAGAGTTCCTTGCAATTGTTTATTCAGTTAATTATTTTCGACCATATTTATATGGAAATCATTTTAAAATTGTAACTGATCACATTCCAATAAAATATTTAAATAGCAAATACAAAGGAAAGGAATTCTCTCAGAGAAATCAAAGATGGCTTTTGAAACTTCAAGAGTATAATTTTGAAATCGAATATTTGCAAGGGAAAGAGAACAAAGTTGCGGATTTCCTAAGTAGGTTAGAGAATACACCTAAGATTAATGAGGATAATGATTCAGAATCTAATATGGAGCTTACAGAAACAATTCACTCAGTCGAGGAACAACATTTAGATCATATAGGAATAAAAGAAGAAATTGTTAACAAGTATAAAACGCAATTAATCCTAACTTACAGTAAAATAACAAACGAAATAGAAATATTGCATGAACGAAGAATTATATATCTTAATCCTCTTGAAGGAGTTGATAAAATAAAAGATGTTCTAATTAGAGTAACTAAGAAAGGAACAATAGGTATATATTCGGAGGTTGAAGATCATGACTATAATAAAGTTCAACAAGTGATAATTCAATTATTCTCCATGAATGATAAAATAAAATTCATAAAATGTACTATTAGGGCAGCCGAGATCAAAACCGAGGAGGAGATTCATAAACAGATTTCTCTTTACCACACAAAAGAATCTATGCATAGTGGAATAAATGAAACATACTACACACTGAAAGATAAAATATTTTTCCCCAAACTACAGGAACAAATACAATTAGTAATTAACAATTGTAAAAAGTGTCAGGAAATAAAATACGATAGGAATCCCATTAAACCAAAGTATAACTTAACGGAAACCCCAAAACATAAAAATGAGATAATACATTTAGATATATTTCATATTGAGAAAAAAGCATTCCTAACTATAATTGACAAACTTACAAAATTTGCAGTAGGGTATGTAATAACTGATAGAAATTGGAGAAGTAAAAAAGCAATTATAATAGAACATTTCTCGAAATTCAGTAAACCAAAAAAAATAATATCAGATAACGAATTTAAATCAGAACACATTTTAGATTTTCTTAATAGAAGTGAGGTCGAAATACATTTCACGAAACCCAATAGCCATACAGGGAACGAATAACAGGCATTGAAGAAAAAGATTTGTCAATAGAAATGAAATTGCAATTAGTTCTAGATAATTATAACAACAGATATCATTCCACAATAAGAACCACACCTAAGATAGCTAAAGAAGAAATCGATGAATTAATACTTAGTGAAAGAATCGAACAAATGAAACTTAAAAAAATTAACAAACTTAATGAAAAGCGTGAAACTTACTCAGAAAAAAGAGATATAGGACCAATAAAAAATTACAGAAATGTTCGACATAAAGAACAACCTAGATATAAAATTAAAAATCTTAATAACGTACACGTTAGCAATATTAAAAGACCTTTTAAATTTTCAGGTAATAATTTTCCTAATACTATTAGTAACACAAACAACACACGGGATACTTCAAACAACTCTAATCAATGAACAAACTGGGTTCTTAAAAATAAAAATTAAGGATTTAGAAATTACTAATCAAACAAATACTATTTTACATATTATAAATCCAGAAGACATTCTTAACACAATCACACTCATACAAACTAACATAAAACACTTACAAATCGAAAACAAAAATATGATATTTAAAGAAATAGAAACACTTATAGCTAAAATTAAGTCAATTACACCTAAAGAACAAAGAAGATCTAGAAGAGGTTTAATAAACGTGGTAGGAAACATAGAAAAATGGCTCTTTGGAACCATGGATAATAAAGATAGGGAACAAATCTGGAATTATTTAAATATAGCAGAAGAAAATAGTCATAATGCAATTGAGGCAGTAAATGAACAAATTAAAATCAACAACCATTTCAATGAATCGATAGAAACATTAAAAACAATAATTTTAAACGATAGAAAAAACATACTTAATACTTATAATAAAATAGAAAATTCTATTTCAAAAATTGTACAACAACAATTATTTTTAGATCAAATAACCAAAGGTTCATAGAAAACAAAATAAATCAAATTCAAGATAACGTTGTATCAGCGAAATATAATATAATACACCCCAGTATATTAACATTAGAAGAACTAAATGAATATGAAATAGATTTGCATAAACTTAAATTAATTAAAATGGGTATACTAGAATACAAAAACAAATTTCTTATAATTGCCATCAAGATTCCTAGAAACTATGTGACAGTAGAACAAAAGTTAATTTTACCTCTACCCAATGATAAACATTTTGAAATTGATTACGAAAACGAATATGTTATAGAAATAAATAATGAAACATTTGTATACCAAAATGATGTAACTTTACAACAATTAAAACCAAGCAAACATTGTATTCTAAAGAAAAATTGTAAATTGAGATATAACAATAAAACCGAAATTCAAATAATAGATGACGAAACGATAATTGTAAAAAATGCATACAAAGAAGAATTGAAACATAATTGTGATGAAAGAAAAATCATATTAAATAATAATTATTTTATAAATTTTTTTAATTGTCAAATATATTTGTTAAAAGAAATTTTTTATAATAACCAAACAATAATTCAAGAAAAATATTTTTACCCCGAAAATAATTTTAATACTTCTTTTCAAAAAAACAATCACTTTTGATGATATTGTCTTAAACAATTTTGAAAATATCAAAGAAATTAAAGAGTTAAAAGTTCATAAAAACATATCATATGTAATAAACGTCAGCATGATCATAATAATTACTTGCACAACAGTAAGCATAACCTATTATTGTAATAAATTGTATAATAAAGCATACAAGGTAAAACAAGTAAATTATAGAATTCAGGAGAATTCTTATTTAAACCGAGGAGGAGTTACATATGATATAGCTCCGATAAGCAGGCCCACCAAGCAACCAAGTGAATCAGCACAATTGGGTCAACAGCTTATTCGACCACTAAATACAATATCAACAATAAGAGGTCAACAACCAAAAGATGCAGTGTCAACAATTAATGCAACACCGGCACAACTGGGTCAACAGCTTGTTCGACCACCAAATGCAATATCAAGAATAATGATCAATAAACCAATAAATGCAGCGTTAGCAACTTAGAACTATATAAGCAAAGTCATTGTAAACTGAAACGCTTCTTAATACGTTTTACAAACCTTAGTAGTCGCAGCGACGCTTGGACGGCGGGCTACTCTGGTTTCTTAAATTAATGATTATATTTTTGATATGAATAAAGCATAAGAGGCCTGTGGCCCAACTGAAATAAAAAAAAAAAAAAAAAGATTTTTTTTTATTTATTTGACCACATTAAAAACGTAAATCGCGTGCTCCTACAGCAAGGATCGTTAATCCCCAAATTTTCCACGCCCAAATGGAGGCAGGAAGGGGAAAAACGGTACAGCCTGCAGCTAAGGCAGTCCAACCGGCCCTAGTGCCAAAGGCGCCGGACGCTCAGGCCGAAATAAGAAGCATGTTGCTGGCAATTCAAGGCCAGTTGACAGGACTTCACAACCAGATAAAGGAGCAGGCGATTAGAGTAGACTATCTCTACTCTGTTTTGCCTAGCCTAACGCAAATTAGAGGTTAAAGGCGCGCTGTCGGAGAGAAAAAAGCGGATTGCTGACAAGACTCAAACTCTTGTACCGACAGTTTACTGACCCTCACCATCTGGAGTTTAGGACACTGAAGTTGTCGATCAAGAACATCAACCAACTAATTAAAGAAAACTATCAGTTGTCAATTAATTTGCATTGGGACAACAAAATTCGGGCCGTTAATGCTAGCGACCCGAGCATGTTTTGGCAAATTAACAAGATATTTAGAAGGAATGATCAGAACGATCTTCCGTGTCTTAAGCTTCAGAGAACGACGGACAACAGAGACGTACTTCTGACAGCAGAAATTAATCCAGAGGACGCCGTCTTGGACGATGACCTCTTTATTGTCGAAGATCCGCAGGAAAAGTGGAGGCTGTGGGGGCTGCTTTCCAGCAAGTGTACAAAGTGAATGCGTGCATTCGCCCCAATCACTTCTACCTTCGGAATGACATCACGCAATGGCGATCGGAGAACCTTGGTTTCACCGGGTTCAATGAAGATCATTTGGCAAACGCCATAATCGCCGAGCGAAATGGGCCCAGTTAACTGTTAATTACGAAGGTGGAGCTCCAGCTCATCTTCGATTCATTAAAGAAGAAGAAATCAGCAGGAGTCGATGGCATATCCAACGTTGTACTTCGACATTTACCTCAAGAAGCAGTAGACATTTATACCACTCTGTTTAACAACGCTCTGAATAATGAATATTATCCAGTGCGGTGGAAGACAGCTGTGGTGCATCCTCTCCCGAAAAAGGGAAAGGACAACTCCAATCCGGCGAATCTCCGGTCGATAAGTCTTCTTCAGAGTATCAGCAAGGTATTCGAAAAAGTTATCAACAGAGCTCTGTCTAAGTGGGCAGAGGACAATAATATCATACCGGACAATCAGTTCGGTTTTAAGGCGGGACATAACACCATTCATGCCACGTCGAAACTCGTTTCTGATGTCCAATGGAACAAATCTAAGAAGCAGTGTACGGGTGCCTGTCTGATTGATTTGGAGAAGGCCTTCGACACCGTATGGTTAGAGGGTCTTTATCTTAAGCTGACCAGACTTGGCATTAGTAAACCACTATTGTATATGCTTTATGATATGCTCAATGGCAGAAAGTTTGTTGTCAAGAGTGGCAATGTAACTTCTGCCAAAACCCTTAGTATTAAACATGGTCTTCAGCAGGGAGTGGTCAACTCGCCGATTCTATTCAGTATTTACACCAGCGATCTGAAAGGTAGTCTAACTCAGGCAATAGCGTATGCCGACGATCTAATTGCGTACAGAACAGCTCCAAAAGTCGAGGACATCAGGATTCTTTTGCAGAGTGACTTCGATGAGATTCAACGATATTGTGATGACTGGAAGTTGAAAATCGACTTTCAGAAATCAGAAACTACGGGTATCTTGTTTAGGACTCCGTTGCGTGGAGCCACAAGGGATACGAGAAAGAACTGGCGCAAGCTTATGATCGTAGGGCCAAATGGACATCCACTGGCGAGTAAAAGTGTAGTAAAGTACCTTGGCATCTGGATGGATCAGTATTTGTATTTCGACAGACATATAAATGCTGCTCTGGCCAGAGCTAGGGGAGCTTTTGCCCTGACGAAACGGTTGTTTTATAGCAGCCTGCTTGACAGCAGGGTGAAGGTGATTTGCTACATGGCCCTTATCCGGCCGATGATTGCCTATGGATGCCCGGATTGGTTCAATGCTTCCCCATCTCAAATAGAAAAGATTCGGGTGTTTGAGAGGCAGTGTCTTCGACGCTGCCTTGGATTGCACAGAACACCAGAGTCGGAGTACAAACACTACTATTCCAACCTGGCTCTATACAACGGCGCCAACATAAACAGAATAGATAATTTCTTGCTGAAGCTTATTCGAGGTCACATTGCAAGAGCGATGTCCTCGTCTAACAGCTTAATTTTCGGGGCTTATTACCCTAAATACGAATACTACGAGAGTGTGCGTCTAAGCGGCTTTATTCCGCCCGATGCATTCCTCCACCTAGACAGTCGAGGGCTGATCCAGGATAGAGCGGCGGTTCCGCTAATCTACCACGTCGGCCGTAGAACTGTAGATCGGCAGCTCCTTTACAGTCGAGATATCCTCGCACAAGACGGAGCTGAGCACCTTCGGTTCAGTAGGACTGTGTCCGAACGGGACTGATGGGATAGGGTAAGGCAGGAGAACCAGTTCTGGTGGTAAAAATATGATGAATGAAGTTCCTTCAGATATTTAATAGTTGACCTTGCTATTTTCTTTTGTATGGCCGACTTGCATAGGTTTAGGTAGTTAGTTTTAAGCAGGGACAGTCAGGGTGGCACGAAAAGAAAAAAAAAAAAAACACACAAAAATTATAAAATCCACAAAAATACAAAAAAATTATAAAACCGGGAAATGCTTGCTGTGGCTGTTCTAGATGTAAGTAGTCTGTAAGTAGCTTATAAGTAGGTTGTAACTAGTTTATAATTAGTTGTTAATAGTTTTAAGTAGCTTTAAGTAGTTTTAATTAGTTCTAAGTAGCTTTAATTTAGTTTTATGTAGTTTGTAAGTTTTATATAAAACCAAAAAAAATAAAGACATAGATACCGAGTTTTTTGTAAATTCTTCTCGGTAAAAAATAAAACCGACCTGGATTTAGTATTAAGACAGTTCTTAGGCCGAAAGGCATTATCATTAAGTTATTATAGTTTAACTTAGAGCGTCCGATTGGGGCCAGTAAGTTAGTATTAAGATATTGATAAGTAGGCTAGTTTTTATGAATTTTTGTCTAGCTTTAAGATAGTTTTAAGAAAATTGAAAAAAAAAAAAAAAAAAAAAAAAACGGACTCTTACATCCAACACGGAAAACTGTCGCCATTTCGATTGAACCCAGCCAAACAAAAAAGAAGACAACTTTAAAGGCAAAATATCCATAAGGATCTAAAGGAAGAAAAAATGTCACAAGAAGATAAAATCAATCAGCTTGCTTCCCAAATGGAGGGAATGCAATTAATAATAGAAAAGGTGCGAAAAGATGCAGGGAACAATGTGACAGACATAGTACCGAATTACACATCCCCCAACGACATCAAAATGACGTTATTCCAAAGTTTGCCCCAATTCAAAGAAGACATAGATGAGTATAGAAGCTGGAGAAAACAAGTATGGAACGCCATGGACAACATTAAAGAACACACAGCTCATAATAACTATTTCGAAGCATTAGGAATAGTTCGGATGAAAATCGCTGGTCCAGCACCCCACATATTAGTAAACAGTGATACTAAAAATAATTTTTATGCAATCATAGACCGCTTGGACTTTACATATGCGGACCAAAGACCATTATATGTTCTTGAAGCAGAAATGTGTGGAATCGAGCAACGTAATTTGTCGTTGTTAGAATACCACGACAAAATTACACAATCATTGAATTTAGTCTTCTCTAAAATAGATATGACTTATATGAATCACGAAGCAGCAACTGCATTAATTGGTGAAATAAAGACGATGTCAGTAAGGGCATTTATCATGGGAATAAACAACGGATTTACAAAGAATACGTTATATCAACATAATCCGAAAAGTCTAATTAAAGCTTATGCAATCGCAAGCACAATATACCACGATAATAAATATCAGAAATTAGAAGTAAGCATCAAACCAATGACAAGAAGAGATACCCAGCATTTTGAGCTAAATGCTACGAGATACCCACAACAACATATGCAGCCACAAAGGAAATTCGAATCGTCTCAAGCAATGGCGTTAGGTTCAAGTGCATACAGAAGACCTTTTCAAAATAATAATAGCCAAAGACAACAATATAATGATCAAAGAAATAATTATTATAACCCGTTCAGAGGACATCAAAATAATCAATATAAAAACAATAATTCCTATCAAAATAATCAAAGTGATGTGAAACGAGAAGCAGATAAACGAAATCGAGATGATACTCAACAAAGTAGCAATAACCATGTACCCAACAAGTTCCAGAGAGTGAATCACCAGGTGAAGGAAGATTTAGATGACAACATATCGAATTACTCAGCAGAAGAAGATCTGGACACAGTTTATTCCGAAGAACATCAGTTTTTTCACGATACAACGGACTCCCTTGCCTAAGTCCGAATGATAAGAAAACGGGTAAGAAAGAAAATATTTTAATTGATACGGGTTGTACAACCAATTATATAAGTAAAAATTGTAAAATAGGCACAAGCGTTCCGATAAAACAAGTAATTAGTTAAAGTATACACGGTGAAAGTGTTATTAAAAGTAAAACATATTTAAATTATACGGACATACTTTGAACTTTTATGAGATGGATAGTTTAAAAGAATTCGATATGATTCTATGAGATTCAGGTAAATGAAAGCTAAAATAGATTTCATTACATATAAATTTACATACACAGTAAAACATAAACTACAATTAATAAATTATATAACAGGAGATACAGAAGGTAAACATGAGTATAATAAGAAGATAGATTTTATAATGCAAAGAAATGAAGACACTAGCGAAGGATTACCCTTTATTACAACCATAGAGGCAACAGTTAGGACTTCAAATGGAGATCCAATATGGACAAAACAATATCCGTATCCCATATCGGATAATGATTTTGTTAATAAGGAATTGGAAAAATTGTTAAATGATGGAATTATACAAAGGTCAAGATGTCCTTATAACTCTCCAATTTGGACAGTGCCCAAAAAAGGACTAGACGAAAATGGTAAACCAAAACGTAGAATGGTAATCGATTTTCAGAAGCTTAACGCTAATACAATTACTGATAGATACCCGATACCTGATATATCCATGACTTTACAAAATTTAGGAAATGCTAAAGACTTCTCGGTTATTGATTTGGAATCTGGATTCCACCAAATAAAAATAAAACAGTCAGACAGAGAAAAAAAAGCATTTAGTGTAAACGGCGCCAAATATGAATTTGTTAGAATGCCGTTCGGGCTTAAGAATGCTCCCGCAATATTTCAACCTTGTGTTGACAATATGCTGCGAGAATTTATAGGCAAGTTTGCATATGTCTATATAGACGATGTTCTCATATACTCGAATACACCAGAGGAACATATTGAAAATATATCTATAATAGCAGATGCTCTTTATAATGCGAACATGAAATTGAGTAGTGAAAAAAGTAAATTTTTCCAAGATTCGGTAGAATACTTAGGGCACGTTATAAAACATAAAAGGATAACAGTAGATCCAAATAAAGTAGAAACTATTAAGGACGAAGTTTTTTTAGGTTAGTAGGTAAAGGATATACCTACCTACTAACCTAAAAGAACTTCATTCATTCTTAGGGTTAGCTAGTTATTACCGGAAGTTTATAGAAAACTTCGCACAAATCACGAAACCATTAACAATATTTTTAAGAGGAGAAAACGTTATGGTAAAAAAGAATCAAAGCAAAAAAATGTTGATTGAATTAGATGAAGCAGCAATAAATGCTTTTAATTTATTAAAAAAAATTACAAAGGGAAGTTTAATTATTTCAACCTGATTTTAGTAAACCGATAGAACTAACTACAGATGCAAGTAATTTTGCAATAGGTGCAGTTCTATCACATAATAGAAAACAGATTACTTTTATCAGTAGAACTTTTGACAGTAATATGGAGTTTACAGAAACTCCGAAATTACTTATATGGTATTGCAGATTTGACAATCCTAACAGATCATCAAAGTCTGATATACAGCATATCGGAAAAAAACCCAAGCAGAACGCTAAAGCGTTAGAAAAACCTTATCGAGGAATACGGTGCAAAAATAGTATACAAACCAGGCTACCAAAATGTTGCTGCAGATTCGTTGTCACGCGCAAATCTAAAAATAAATGTTAACACACAAGAACAAAGTACTTCAGATCATAGTATGAGTAGTAGTCCAGACGATAGATACAGTGTTACAAGGAAACCATTGAACACATATAAAAACCAAATTATAATAGTTAAAGAAAGGAACAGTGTGTACCATACAAAAATAGAAACGTTGTTTGAGACAAATTCTTGGCTTACGATAACATATGGAGACATAAGTACAGTCTCACAAGGACCAAAGTCCATATTGAACCCAAATCAAGTAAACGCAATCTATTGTGAAGAGATAGTGTAGCATGAGATCATACCGGTCATAAAAACTAATTTTAAAGCATACAAAATAATACACACTCAAACACTTCTAGAAGATATTAAAGACAAAACATTACAAACACAGATAATAAACGATATACACTCAAGAGCTCATAGAAATGCAAAAAATAATAATCCAAAAATTCAGGAAAAATATTACTGGCCAAACATGACCAAAGAAGTAGAGCAATTTTGCGCCGAATGTTTGAATTGCAATAAACACCAATATGAACGCAAACCAAAAGAGCAAACAATTGGAAAGACCCCAATACCAGGTAAAGCGGCCTTAAGTATAGCCATGGACATATATTATATGGATAACCATATGTATCTATTAAGTATAGATAGATACAGTAAACATGTAAACATCAGAAATATAATACATAAAAGTAATTTTAGTAAAGTCTTGGAAGAAGTTATAACAAAACTATACCCATACATAGAAGAGATCATGACAGATAACGAGAATATCTTTTGCATGCCTACAAGTAAAATTATTTATAACCGCCACTCGATTCAACACAAAACCAGTCCTGTATATCATTCTCAGAGTAACGCCCAAATAGAGAGGGTACACAGTACAGTGATAGAGCTAACGAGACTCCTGACAGAAGAAAATAAAACCAAGGGCAGTGACGAAATTTATAACGCAGTGAAACAATACAATAGTACGATTCACAGTGTCACCGGGAATAGACCTAACGAATTGTTCTTCGAAAGGAATACGCATAGTGAAACTAAAGAAATACTCAAAAACAATCAAGAGAAAGTGCTTAAATATCACAATAAAAATAGAGTAAATAAAATAGTTGGAAAGGGTGACAAAGTGTTTGTTAAAACAAAAAACAGGAACAAAAATAAACCTGTCTACAGAGAAGTGATCGTGGAAGAAAATAAAGAGAACGTTATTGTAGCAAAAAAAAAATGAAATATATCATAAAGATGACATCCGCCAACGAGTTATCAAAAGTGATAATGTGGTTAGTAAAGGCAATATACCTAATAAACCACATACAGTGCCAAGTGGTTCAAAATAAGAACAATACCTTAGAAATCCTTTCTCTTAAAGAAAATAAATTCGTGCTTTTAGAAACTGATCCGGTCTATTTGTACAATTCAATTAAGTTCTTATATCATGTAACAAACATTAGTAAGTTGTTAGGACCAGTCCCCAATCATGTTGAAGTAGGTAAGCTCAATGAGGAGGAAAAATATTTAATAAACAAAATAGAACATAATATTAAACAGTAACTTTGCTAATAAAGGAACATTTGTGTCTTAAAGCATTGACATTAAAGATGTAAGAGAAATAGTACAAAATGAAAAAATAGATTTACCCGTAATCAATATCTTAGAATATTCAGAAATTCACATGCTGTAATATCAAGATTTATATGTTTAAATATTCAAATATCCTATTATATCCCACAAATGGAAATTTTTAAAAATTGTCCTTTTAGAATTCAAACATGGGAAACTTGTTTTACTCTTAAGAGTAAATAAATGTAAGGAATTTTTGAATTCCATTATATGTAAGCTTGTAAAAATCAAAGACAATTGTGCAACTAATGTTATAGAAAATGAAGAATCCAATTGTAAAGTGATTCAGGAACAAAATGAGCAGGTCAGACAATATACTAACGACTCAACAATAGTATTGGGTTTGAATAAAATAAACAAAGAAACAATTTTTGGAACACATTTAATTAAAGTAAGTAAATCAGTTATTATAAACGATAAAGAATACTTAAATGAAAAAGAAACTATCATACAATATGTAAAAAACAAAAATCAAGATAATATTTCTATAAATGAAATACTGGAATCAGAATCAAAACTTAAATAAAACCATAAAACATCAAGTAAAGCCGAACCGCCATATGTTAGCAAACAACATCCTTATCCCAATTCACAACATAAAACTGCAACCCAAGCATCATTGCTATCACACAAGATACCATACGTTGACCAGACGTAAACAATTCAACTATCGTTTGAAATTCCCGAACAATCATCATGGCTTCATCATGAGGGATGAACACAATGGATACATATCAATATAGGATCACGTCAAACCAAATTGGTCCTTAGTACAGTGAAATTACTAAAAGAAGTAAATATCGAGCATAACAGACTCAGAACCAGACTTACGTCGTATAGTGCTAAGATAAACCCTGTATAACTGTCAAAGAATTATATTAATAAAGAATTTTTATAAAAAAAAAAAGAAAAAATTATATTTTTTTCTTCTTTCACAATTACTACAGCTGTACTCGCGCATGCCGTGCGCGCCATTCAAAAGCATAGGCACCAACTGTGTGCATGATAACATAAGAAACAAAAAAAAAAAACGTTTTCCAAATGCTTTGCAAAACTCCAGATATAAACCCCTTCCCTCTTTGTCCACAAAAACGCATCAAATAGAAATTGTATATATTTTATATATACATATATATAATTGTATATATTTTTATATATATATATATATATATATACTTTTTATTGGACACACTTTTGAATTCTTTTCAACTTATCTCATCACAAAGAATACAAAAATGAAGAATACAAAACTAAACCAAAGCAAAATAGACTATTTTCTTCATTTGTATGTACATATATTCTTTTCAAAAAATGCTCTCTACCTGATTCAGTCTCACTCTAGTTAATTCTAAATATGTCTTTCCCGTTCTAACCATAATCTCAATTATCAAACTCCCAAGTATTCGCAAGTCTCCACCCAAAATTGAATCTCTCCGCGACAGGGTTCCCCCTGCCTGCAGATGTTACCCTCTTCGAGTGCGTCCATGACAGTACTATGATTTATATATACAAAGGTAGTACTTTGGTTTATATATACAAAGCTTTTATACTTTTCACAAGGTTCCCGAAAAAGCTGGAAGGTTCTAGTATTTGCTTCTAGAGCTTTCCATTGGGGGAAATTTCCCATAAATTTCCATTTAGTTCATTCTAGAGTCATTATAGTACAAATGTGACAGTCGTTACAATATTGAGATTTTGATGTTGCACGCAGATGTGGATGATGTCATTTTCACCAAAATTATTTAAATATGGTGCATAAGAATGATATTCTTGTTATGAAATACTATCATCACATCCTGGTTCTTGAAAAATATTCAGCATATCTCAATGTTTTAAGTTATAGTTACTCTTCTTCAATTTGAATCCTTATGATAATAAAAACGATTGGTTTTCTTTTGTTAGCGCTTGTACCTTCTCCTTAGGAGTTAATGAAGTATTGATTATGGACCTCGATAAATCTTGTCTTTAATAGAAGTTATTAGAATCAGAGATAGTATTATAATCTATCATTTTTGACGATTACGGTGTAATCAAATCGCTATCAATTCACTTCTAAGGTTAATATGGTTTCCGTCTTGGTCGAGAAAATTTATTGTTATTGAATTTATCTTTTTCACATTCACTGGTAAATAAATATAATTTCTTGGCACCTCAATTATTTCATACCCCGGACTGACTTTGATTGAAAATTGATGAAGTACATGCGCAGGTTGATTATTTATAAATGTTCCATCAATTAAGTTACACTTAACTTTCAGCGTATTAACACGATTTATATCTACGTAAAGGTCCGATTCATGCATTTGTTTTGCAACCAGTTTTCTCTTTCTGAATTATTATTTTTTTCTAAAAGCCCTCCTTGAACAAAATTGCTTATATCTTCAATTTCGTAAGAGCCAATAGGAAGCTTAATCACATCATCACCTAAATGAAATAAATTTTTCATTACATCTTCATTAGGTGTAGAGTTGTATGTTTGGAAATCCACTAATCCACATACATAATTTGAGTCTAATACTATTGGTAGAAAGTACACTTGTTTCCGCTCAGCGTTAGTGTTATCGACATTATAGGTCTAAAAGAAATGAAACAAATTTTATATTGCATATATTATTTTTTTTGATCAACAAGAAACTCCAAACATAAGCGGCCACAATGACAAAGTTAAAACGTTGCAAACATTTGTGATTGTAATAAATACTATTTGCATGCAAGTATCTTACTATTTCTTGAGGAGGTGTTAAATTACCGAAGCTATCAAAATATTGCACTTTGTTTTTATTTTTGATATATGCTACCCAATGCGTACCGATTCCGCTATTATTATCTAAGCTTACTACGCCACTTTCAATTTTAAATGGTTTCGCTGGCTATGTATTCATCATAAAAAACCCTCGGAAATTTGGAATATAGTTTTTACCGAAATTTGATAAGTCTATATATGTAAGTGAGAGAGCGCTTGGGTATAGCATTCTTAATAGTTTTTTGATTCTTGTGGACTGAAAAATAACCCCAAGCCATTTTTATATGGCTTAAGATAAAGTCTTTTCCCTTGTTTAAGTTTTATTTCCTCCATAGTTTTATTGTGATGTTTATTTTCGTCCAATTGTTGTCTTCCAGTCTTTGAATTATTTATGGCTTTTGCTAAGCCTGCAACACCACCAGTAAGAGAACCTACAGCAGATAATTCTGCTAGGATAGGAAGCAGTGGTAAAAGTCATCCAACCTTTGGAATTGGTATCACCCTTGGTAATGTGACATCCCTACGTTTTTTCCTTATGATTTGTCCAGCAGCATGTAGGGCAGTCGTTGCTAATTTATGCGTGTTTTCAGTGTTTTGATTTTTGTATTGCCGCTTTAGCTTTTCTGATTGCATTTTTGAATAAATTAGTTTTCTTAGTCTTAGGGCAATGACGGCTCTTCTTTGTCTTTGTTTTTGATGATATATCCATACCAAGAGTAGATTTAGCTTTCATCATGTTAGTAACTAAAAGGCTTTTTTATTGTTCAGATAATGTTGAATCTTTAGCTCTGAACCTCTGCTGGGATTTCTCAGATAAAATTTTATCAGCTGCGTCTCTATGATTTAAATTATTACTTTTACTGTATGCTATATCCTGTTCATGACAAGCTTCATCTAATTGATTAATTCCATGGTCTCCTCTAGCAAGACGTTCCTTAAGTTTGGTTCCAGGACCACAAAAATTATAAGATGGTAGTTTACTATCGAATTAACCAATCCGTTTTCTTGAACTGAATTTTTTTTTCTATAGCCAATCATTATATAACTGTTGTATTAGATGCAAGGAACGAATATGAAATAATGTTAACAAAACACGGTGATTTAAATCGAAAAGCTTCATTCTTCAAAATGATGTTGGTAACCCAGCAGGAATCTATTTGTGTACTTAAAACTATTTACAACTAATTATAAACTAATTACAACCAGCTTATAAGCTACTTACAGACTACTTACAAACTAGAACAGCCACAGCAAGCATTTTCCGGTTTTATAATGTTTTTGTATTTTTGTGGATTTTATAATTTTTTTGTGTTTTTCTGTTTTATATATTTTTTTTTCTTTTTTTTTTGTGCCACCCTGACTGTCCCTACTTAAAACTAACTACTTAAACCCATGCAAGTCGGCCATACACAAGAAAATAGAAAGGTCAACTATTAAATATCTGAAGGAACTTCATCTTCGTTTTTCAACCACCAGAACTGGTTCTCCTGCTTTACCCTATCCCTTCGGTCCCGTTCGGACACAGTCCTACTGAACCGAAGGTGCTCAGCTCCTTCTTGTGCGAGGACGTCCCGACTGAAGAGGAGCCGCCGATCTACAGTTCTACGGCCGACGTGGTAGATTAGCGGAACCGCCGCTCTATCCTGGATCAGCCCTCGACTGTCTAGATGGAGGAATGCATCGGGCGGAATAAAGCCGCTTAGACGCACACTCTCGTAGTATTCGTATTTAGGGTAATAAGCCCCGAAAATTAAGCTGTTAGACGAGGACATCGCTCTTGCAATGTGACCTCGAATAAGCTTCAGCAAGAAATTATCTATCCTGTTTATGTTGGCGCCGTTGTATAGAACCAGGTTGGAATAGTAATGTTTGTACTCCGACTCTGGTGTTCTGTGCAATCCAAGGCAGCGTCGTAGACACTGCCTCTCAAACACCCGAATCTTTTCTATTAGAGATGGGGCAACGTTGAACCAAACCGGGCATCCATAGGCAATCATCGGCCGGATAAGGGCCATGTAGCAAATCACCTTCACCCTGCTGTCAAGCCGGCTGCTATAAAACAACCGTTTCGTCAGGCAAAAGCTCCCCTAGCTCTGGCCAGAGCAGCATTTATATGTCTGTCGAAATACAAATACTGATCCATCCAGATGCCAAGGTACTTTACTACACTTTTACTCGCCAGTGGATGTCCATTTGGTCCTACGATTACCAGCTTACGCCAGTTCTTTCTCGTGTTCTTGTGGCTCTAAGCACCGGAGTCCTAAACAAGATAGTTTCTGATTTCTGAAAGTTGATTTTCAACTTCCAGTCATCGCAATATCGCTGAATCTTCTCGAAGTCACGCTGCAAGAGAATTCTGATGGCCTCGGCTTTTGCAGCTGTTCTGTACGCAATTAGATCGTCGGCATACGCAATTGCCTGAGTTAGACTACTTATCAGATCGCTGGTGTGAATGCTGAATAGAATCGGCGAGTTGACCGCTCCCTGCTGAAGACCATTTTTAATATTAAAGGTTGTGGCAGAAGTTACATTGCCACTCTTGACAACAAACTTTCTGCCATTGAGCATATCATAAAGCATATATAATAGTGGTTTACTAATGCCAAGCCTGGTCAGCTTTAGATAAAGACCCTCTAACCATACGGTGTCGAAGGCCTTCTGCAAATCAACCAGACAGGCACCTGTGCACTGCTTCTTAGATTTGTTCCATTGGACATCAGAAACGAGCTTAGACGCGGCATGAATGGTGTCATGTCCCGCCTTAAAACCGAACTGATTGTCCGGTATGATATTATTGTCCTCTGCCCACTTAGACAAAGCTCTGTTGATAAGTTTTTCGAATACCTTGCTGATACACGGAAGAAGACTTATTGACCGGAGATTTGCCGGATTGGAGTTGCCCTTTCCCTTTTTCGGGAGAGGATGCACCACAGCTGTCTTCCACCGCACTGGATAATATGCATTATTCAGAGCGTTGTAAAACAGAGTGGTATAAATGTCTACTGCTTCTTGAGATAAATTTCGAAGTACAACGTTGGATATGCCATCGACTCCTGCTGACTTTTTCTTCTTTAATGAATCGAAGATGAGCTGGAGCTCCACCGTCGTAATTAACAGGGAACTGGGCCCATTTCGCTCAGCGATTATGGCGTTTGCCAAATGATCTTCATTGAAACCGGTGAAACCAAGGTTTTCTGATCGCCATTGCGTGATGTCATTCCGAAGGTAGAAGTGATGGAGCAAGGCTCTGTTTTCTAGATCGTGATTCGGGCGAATGCAAGCATTCACCTAGTACACTTGCTGGAAAGCAGCCTCCACTTTCTCCTGCGGATCTTCGACAATAAAGAGGTCATCGTCCCAGACGGTGTCCTCTGGATCAATTCCTGCTGTCAGAAGTACGTCTCTGTTGTCCGTCGTTCTCTGAAGCTTAAGACACGGAAGATCGTTCTGATCATTCCTTCTAAATATCTTGTTAATTTGCGGAAACATGCTCGGGTCGCTGGCATTAACGGCCCGAATTTTGTTGTTCCAATACAAATTTATTGACAACTGATAGTTCTCTTTAATTAGTTGGTTGATGTTCTTGATCGACAACTTCAGTGTCCTAAACTCCAGATGGTGAGGGTCAGTAAACTGTCGGTACAAGAGTTTGAGTCTTGTCAGCAATCCGCTTTTTTCTCTCCGACAGCGTGCCTTTAACCTCTAATTTGCGTTAGGCTAGGCAAAACAGAGTAGAGATAGTCTACCCTAATCGCCTGCTCCTTTATCTGGTTGTGAAGTCCTGTCAACTGGCCTTGAATTGCCAGCAACATGCTTCTTATTTCGGCCTGAGCGTCCGGCGCATTTGGCACTAGGGCCGGTTGGGCTGCCTTAGCTGCAGGCTGTACCGTTTTTCCCCTTCCTGCCTCCATTTTGGCGAAGAAAATTTGGGGATTAACGGGCCTTGCTGTAGGAGCACGCGTTGATGGGCGTATCTCTACCGCTGTCTGCTAAGTCGCTTTGTTATTTCTTATTTGCTGAAAAGCTGAGCAACTCCGATAATTAGCAGGGTGCCCCTCCTTTCCGCAAAGTGCACATTTAAGTTGGGTCATGTCTTCGACCCGTTCTTCACCGAGTTTACACTCCCCCTTAATGTGGTCCTCACCACACTTAACGCAGCGTGACTGCCTTTCGCAGTTTGCTGCAGCGTGGCCAAACCTTTGGCAGCACATGCATTGAAGCATGTCGCCGCGTCTCTTTAATTAATCCCAAGTAACAACCTGGTAGTTGAGAACGGAGATACTTTTCAACCTATCCAGTTTGCTGCTGGGCGATAGCTGGACTAGGAAGAACGGCAAAGACCGCTTCTCCCGTCTGGCTCTGACTGTAGCGAACGGCTTGACCCCGATAAAGTCGAGATCGTCGCTCGCTTTTTGAGGGGGCTCATTTAAGAGCACCTGTGGTTGCGTGCAGGAATCTATGCCCTTCAAGAGGACCGTTTGGTATTTATCCACTTTGAGGGTAAAACTGAAGAACTCAGTCGTGGATATCTTTAATAATTCTTTAATGATTTTGTGCTGCTCCACTGTGGAGCAGTGGATAGCATATCTATCTTTACTTAATCTTTTAATAAAAATTTTTTGGCCTATGGCCGACTTACACAGGTCTATGGTTCCCTGTAGCTCCATTTTATAGGTGTTTATTGGTGGCACCTTTTCTTTTTTATTTTGGGGCGGCTGTGGCTGCTGCTGGTGTTCTCCTCGCTGCTGCTCGTTCCGCTTCTGCTGACTGCGCTCCTGTGGTTGTTGTTGCTGCTGCTGCTGTTGCATTGATTTTTTTGGACGTTGCTCCTTCGGCTGCTGCTGTTGTTGTTTAGTTGGCAGTTGTTGTTGTTGCTGCTGTTCTTGTGCATTTAGATTTGGATTTGGCTGCTTTTGCTGTGGCGCTGCCTTTTTTGGCGCCTGCACCACTTTTTTCTGCTCACGCTCCTGTTTCTCTCTTTCGCGTCGAGCTTGTTGCTTGTGTCTTGTTTTCCTCTTTGGAGGACACCTCTGGTGAGGTTAAACCAACAAGCACATTGCTGTTGGATTCCCTTCTAGTGTATAAACCCTCGCCACCTTCGGACATGTATTCAATGTCTTCATCGGATGGCGAGGTATCAAGTTGTTGATGAATTTTTGCTGCTGCTGTCGTTTTGGCTGTGCGCGCCGTCTCCTTCACCCCGGCTGGCAGCTGGGCTGAGGTGGTGGTGGAGCGGCGCTTGACGAGGTTCGGAGCACAGCTAATCCTCTTCCTCCTCTTGTTTTTCACATCGGCTGTTGGTGCCGTTGGTGGTTTTGCCGTTGATGCTACGGCACTATACGACGGCATGGCTGGTGGTGCCATCGTTAGCTTGTTTGTTGTTGTTGCTGTTGCTACGGCATCAGCAGTAGCTTTGGCTGGTGGTGCCATAGATGTCCCCGCCGTGTTGTTCGATGCCATTTGCTGTTTTTCCTACATAATCGACTTCTCGATTATGGAAAAAAGCAGCTAAATATTTTTTGCCCGACTGGGACTCGAAACCGTGATCCTCAGGTTGTGGGTCTGCCACCTTTTTTTTTATAAATTAATTTTTATTTTTCAATTTTCATAAAACTATCTCAAAGCTAGACAAAAATTTATAAAAACTAGCCTACTTATCGATATCTTAAAACTAACTTACTGGCCCCATTCGGGCGCTCTAAGTTAAACTATAATAACTTAATGCTAATGCCTTTCGGCCTAAGAACTATCTTAATACTAAATCCAGGTCGGTTTTATTTTTTACCGAGAAGAATTTACAAAGAACTCGGTATCTATGTCTTTATTTTTTTGGTTTTATATAAAACTTACAAACTACATAAAACTAAATTAAAGCTAATTTAACTAATTAAAACTAATTAAAACTACTTAAAGCTACTGAAAACTATTTACAACTAATTATAAACTGTTACAACCTACTTATAAACTACTAACAGACAACAGACTACTTACAACTAGAACAGCCACAGCAAGCATTTTCCGGTTTTATAATTTTTTTGTATTTTTGTAGATTTTATAATTTTTTTGTGTTTTGTGTTTTTTTTTTTTTTTTTTTGGTGCCACCCTGACTGTCCCTACTTAAAACTAACTACCTAAACCTATGTAACTCTATGACAGAGAAAAACCAAGGACAACTTTTAAATATCTGAAGGTACTTCATTCTTCATATTTTAACCACCAGAACTGTTTCTCCTGCCTTACCCTATCCCATCAGTCCCGTTCGGACACAGTCCTACTGAACCGAAGGTGCTCAGCTCCGTCTTGTGCGAGGATGTCTCGACTGTAAAGGAGCCGCCACCACAGTTCTACGGCTGACGTGGTAGACTAGGGAAACCGCCGCTCTATCCTGGATCAGCCCTCGACTGTCTAGGTAGAGGAATGCATCGGGCGGAATAAAGCCGCTTAGACGCATACTCTCGTAGTATTCGTATTTGGGGAATAAGTTTCAGCAAGAAATTATCTATCCTGTTTATGATGGCCCCGTTATATAGAGCCAGGTTGGAATAGTAGTGTTTGTACTCCGACTCTGGTGTTCTGTGCAATCCAAGGCAGCGTCGAAGACACTGCCTCTCAAACACCCGAATCTTTTCTATTTGAGATGGGGCAACGTTGAACCAAACCAGGCATCCATAGGCAATCATCGGCTGGATAAAAGCCATGTAGCAAATCACCTTCACCCTGCTGTCAAGCCGGCTGCTATAAAACAACCGTTTCGTCAGGGCAAAAACTCCCCTAGCCCTGGTCAGAGCAGCATTTATATGTCTGTCGAAATACAAATACTGATCCATCCAGATGCCAAGGTACTTTACTACACTTTTCTCGCCAGTGGATGTCCATTTGGCCCTACGATCACCAGCTTGCGCCAGTTCTTTCTCAGTCATCGCAATTTCGCTGAATCTTCTCGAAGTCACTCTGCAAAAGAATCCTGATGACCTCGACTCTTGGAGCTGTTCTGTACGCAATTAGATCGTCGGCATACGCAATTGCCTGAGTTAGACTACTTATCAGATCGCTGGTGTAAATGCTGAATAGAATCGGCGAGTTGACCGCTCCCTGCTGAAGACCATTTTTAATATTAAAGGTTGTGGCAGAAGTTACATTACCACCCTTGACGACAAAGTTTCTGCCATTGAGCATATCATAAAGCATATATAACAGTGGGTTACTAATGCCAAGTCAGGCCAGCTTAAGATAAAGACCCTCTAACCATATGGCACCCGTACACTGCTTCTTAGATTTGTTCCATTGGACATCAGAAACGAGTTTCGACGCGGCATGAATGATCTTCATTGAACCCGGTGAAACCAAGGTTCTCTGATCGCCATTGCCTGATGTCATTCCGAAGGTAGAAGTGATGGAGCAAAGCTCTGTTTTCTTGTACACCTTGTACACTTGCTGGAAAGCAGCCCCCATAGCCTCCACTTTCTCCTTCGACAGTAAAGAGGTCATCGTCCAAGACGGTGTCCTCTGGATTAATTCCTGCTGTCAGAAGTACGTCTCTGTTTTCTGTCGTTCTCTGAAGCTTGAGACAAGGAAGATCGTTCTGATCATACCCTCTAAATATCTTGTTAATTTGGGGAAACATGCTCGGGTCGCTAGAGTTAACGGCCTGAATTTTGTTGTCCCAATACAAATTAATTGACAACCGATAGTTCTCTTTAATTAGTTGGTTGATGTTCTTGATCGACGACTTCAGTGTCCTAATCTCCAGATGGTGAGGGTCAGTAAACCGTCGGTACAAGGGTTTGAGTCTTGACACCAGTCCACTTTTTTGTCTGTGTATTGCGTCAATGGTCGCGTTCCGATACATGTCGGTTGCGTCTCGTTGTTTGTATTTCGGTATTGTTCTGTTCATTGTTTGTTTGATTGTCTCATCCATTTGTTCTAAGTATTGGTCTATTTCGTTATTTGTCAAATTCCTGTCATTTGGTGGGGATATGTTATTTGAACTGATTTTGCTCGATAAGGCGTTGGTAAAGCCTGGCCAGCGCACCTTACTGTAATTGTAAGTATGCACAGGTACGTACTAATCCAACTCCATGAGCTCGTTCGGAAGCTGTATTACGGCGGCGAGTCCGCAGTGATCACTGTCGTACTCGATCGTTCGTAAACAGTTTCTTGGTCTCTGACCCACAGTGTCAGTAATTGCACCGCTAGGCACCGATAGGCACCGCTTCTTGGAAACGATGGCCGATCCGTAGCTAGCAGGTTGACACCATATTCAGTGTTGTATCGACTCATCCAATTGAAAAGATGAATACCTCTTTGGTTCTGAATTTGATTTCTCCAATCTAGGTGTTTGGCATTCAAATCACCGGCCATGAGAAAGCAATTTTCGTCCAAGCTCAGGTGTAGACATTCGAAAATTCTTTCAAGCTCTGTCAAAAAATCAGTTGGCTGAGGTGATTCCGGTGCATAAGCCGCGATCACATACATTCGCTTCCCCTGTTGGAGAGGAATGCATACGACACACGCCTCTAACACCCGAAATCTACGTAGATCACTATTATATATAACTTTATGATTTATGCCTTTTCGTATGAAGATTGCGACGCCCCTCCCTTGAGTGGAGTTGGGTCGATCTCTTCTTACGATATTGTAATTGTTGTTTCGCTGGCCATAAACACATCTGGACTTTGGTCTTTCAACAATTGGAAAAGATTAGCCCTACGTTCGGTCCTAATCAGTGAATTTACATTCACAGCAAGGATCCTAAGAGGCCTCTCCGACAGCGCGCCTTTAACCTCTTATTTGCGTTAGGCTAGGCAAAACAGAGTAGAGATAGTCTACCCTAGTCGCCTGCTCCTTTATCTGGTTGTGAAATCCTGTTAACTGGCCTTGAATTGCCAGCAACATGCTTCTTTTTTCGGCCTGAGCGTCCGGCGCCTTTGGCACTAGGGCCGATAGGGCTGCCTTAGCTGCAGGCTGTACCGTTTTTCCCCTTCCTGCCGCCATTTGGGCGTAGGAAATTTGGGGATTAACGGGCGTTGCTGTAGGAGCACGCGTTGATGGGCGTATTTCTACCGCTGTCTGCTCAGCCGCTTTGTTATTTCTTATTTGCTGAAAAGCTGAGCAACCGCGATAATTAGCAGGGTGCCCCTCCTATCCGCAAAGTGCACATTTAAGCTGGGTCATGTTTTCGACCCGTTCTTCACCGAGTTTACACTCCCCCTTAATGTGGTCCTCACCACACTTAACGCAGCGTGACTGCCTTTCGCAGTTTGCTGCAGCGTGGCCAAACCTTTGGCAGCACATGCATTGAAGCATGTCGCCGCGTCTCTTTAATTTATCCCATGTTGAGACGTCTTTGGTTTGTGATGGTTTTATGTTCGTGTTCAGAAACTCTATTATTTAATTTTTTAATTCACATCTTGGGCTTTTGATAGAAAAATATGTTAATAAATCGAAACAATTTATTTTAAAATTCAATTTATAAAAGGAAACCACAAATCTTATAACTTTCATTAGGTACCCACAGCAAAAATATGAAAACTCTACCCACAAACATACAAGGGTATACCTATATTTCTGTAATAAAAACAAAAAAACACTTGGTCTCGAATGTCAAAATATGTTTAAGGTGGCTTTAAGTAACCTTAAAACGCCTTGAATGGTGTTTAAGTTAAGATACATTTAAGTAACGTTGCTTAAAAGTGAAAATTTATTATATAGATACCGATTTCGCACTTAAAAGCAATTTAGAGGCATTTTAAAGTTACGAAGCCCTTAAGTTTTCTTAATAAATACGGCTGTTAGAGAATACATCAATCTACAAAATTGTAATACTATCCGCTTGTTGGATGATAGCTATTCGAAAGTAATTTCTTCTTGAGATAGAAAAAATTAAAGAGAATCAAGAAAAGGAACCAAAGTATTTTTCATATAAGAAAACATAACATTCCAATCTTAGATTCAGATAATATTTGTAAATCAAAATGATTCCACAATCATGTCTAATACCAATATATCATTAATTTTAAATGAGATTTTAACTTTTTTAAGGGTTCATAAACATGATTTGCTTACACAAAAACTAATGGCTTCAAAAATCTAATGATAGTCATTGACACTTTCCCTAAATATGCATGGGAAGTTGCTCTAAAAAATAAAACAGCTTCATCTGTTGCAGAAGCAATGAAATTGATTTTTATAAAATCATCACGACAGCCTAAAAACCTACAAACTGATAATGGCAAAGAATTCTTTAATAAAATGTTTCATGGCTTAATGGTATTACACAAAATAAATCATTACTCTACATACAACTAACTTAAGGCATCAATTGAAGATTTGAACGATTTAATCGCACGATAAAAGAGAAAATGTGTAAGGAATTCAGTTTTAATTGTAAAATGGGTCCAATCGATGTGAATAAGAAAAATTCTAAAACACTCTTATCAACGTCTTATAATAAAATTAAAATCGCTCCACGGGGTAAACTTCGTGTTGGGGACAATGTTAGAATAATCAAGTTCAAACATATTTTTGAGAAAGGCTACACACCAAATAGGACAACGGAAATTTGTACAATAGGAAAAGTAAACCTAACCAATCCAGCAACATAATTCCTTGAAGATTTTAATGATCAACCTATCAGCGGATGTTTTTACGAAAAAGAATTACAAAGGACTAAATACCTTATATTTATGTGTTTTTAAAAGTACTTAAAAGTAATGGAGATAATGTATATATTAAATGGCTTGTCTTCCAATCGGCTAACAATTCATGGATTAATAAATCACAATAATAATAACAGACATACAATATTTGTATCCCTTCTGTTCCTAATTTTTTAAAATTATTTTCTACCTTCAACCTAGCAATACATCATAGTCAATGAACTCATTGTAATATGATCCACCATTCAAAACTCATATCAACATGCCCATTTCAAATCTACAAACCTGCAAACCATACTGGAGACGAACCCCTATTTCTTCCTCCGAAGTAAATTTCACGTACTCCTGCCCACTTCAAATCTACATACCTAGAAACTATACAAGAATTTCTTTTTTCCAGTGGAAAAATTTGAATCCACAGGCACAGTACAAAATGTTCCCGTGCTAGTGAGACAAGGAAGTGCCCGTAGTATCGAGTATATTGCTGCCGCTGAGGCTTCAGTAGCAGAAAGCCTCTCTCTCGTGTGTCTTTCACACGTTGTTCTCGAGCGTTGGGCATCTTTGTGACGTCTTTGTGGCGAATTTTGCGAAAAGATCTTGGCCTACATCCTTAAAAGATTAAATTGATGCAAGAACTGAAGCCGCTTGACCACCAGAAGCGTCGTATGTTCGTGAATTGGGCTGAGCAACAACTTGAAAATGATTCGGATTTTCATCGAAAAATCATCTTCAGCGATGAGGCTCATTTCTGGCTGAATGGCTTCGTCAATAAACAAAATATGCGGTATTGGTCAGGCAGCAATCCACACGTACTCCATGAGTCATCATTGCATCCCGAAATAATTACAGTTTGGTGTGGTTTATGGGCCGGCGGCGTCATTGGGCCGTACTTCTTCCGTGACGATCAAGACCGGCACGTTACAGTGAATGGGGATCACTACCGTTCAATGATAACCGAATATTCTTGACCCCAATTGGATGATATGGACTTGGAGGACATGTGGTTACAACAGGACGGCGCCACAAGCCACACAGCGAATGTCACAATCAATTTATTGGAAACCACGTGCACGTGGTGGCAATGCAAAAGAAATCGAGTTTCATACATAATGGCATCAAACCTCCTTTCACAGGAATAAAGAATTTCATTAATATCCAAAACCGTTTTTGTTTTATTAAAAAAAAAACTTTTGTAGCGCTCTTATTGAAAAACCCGATTCTTGCTCCTTGATGAGCAATTTTTTTTATTATTATAAGACTGTAAACGGGAATATAGGGTAGTATTGGTATCAAGAAGAAAGCGATTAAGATAGCAGCTAACTGCCCTCCGAGGCGCTTTCCAACTGAAGAACACTATGCAGAACTAAATTTGTTAGGACATAACTTCCTTGTTAGTGACGACTTCAATGCAAATGCAAAACCTACCCAATGTGGATCTAGGCTTATAATAACGAAAGCCAAACGGCTATATCAAGCAGGCCGCAAATACAACGTCGAATTTTATTCTTCTGGGTCGCCAACATATTGGCTATCTGATTCTAACAAAATACCAGACCTTATAGACTTTTTCTTAGTAAATGGTATTAAACGAAACCATATATTTGAATTCAGAGATAAATTTGAAAGTTTTAAGACCTAAGATGCCCTATGCAAACAATTGAACAGATTGATCATGAAGTAAAACAATTTATTGCTGATGTGCAACAGGCTGCAGAAGTAAGTACTCCAACAATTTCGAACTCAAAAGAAGAAGAAATACAATATCCTGTCGAAATAAAGGAGCTGATCTTGGAGAAAAGAAGAGCTCGAAGAAAATGGCAAGCTTCAAGATATCCAGGTGATAAGGCAGTTTTTAACCGTTTTAACAATGAACTAAAGAAAAGAATCTGTGAATATAAAAGTGATTCACTTAGTAGATTCCTGAATAGCCTGACGGCGGATGCTTCTACGGAATATTCTTTATGGAAAGCAGCTAAGCGCCTTAAAAGTTCACAGCCACAAAACCCGCCAGTAAAATCTCAAGATGGTAAATGGATCGGAAACCGGAAACAAAAGGCTGATCTCTTCGCTAAACATCTCGCGAATGTTTTTAAGCCATTTCCAGCAAGAACAGCTACAGATCCCTTACAGATTGTTGATAGAAACGACGAATGTGAAATTCCTTTTGTCACGCTCAAAGAAGTAAGAAGTATGTGTCAAGATAAGTTGTCTAACAAAAAATCACCAGGGTACGATCTAATAACTGCTCAGGTTTTGAAAGAAATGCCTTCAATAGAAGTAGAATAATTTATTGGCCGATGTGCAACAGGCTGCAGAGGAAAGTACTCTAACAATTTCGAACTCAAGAGAAAAAGAAGTGATTCACTTAGTAGATGCCTGCATAGTTTGACGGATGCTTCTACGGAATACCTACTCCTTATGGCAAGCAGCCAAGTGTCTAAAAAACCACAGACATAAAATCCGCCAGTAAAACCTCAAAATGGTAAATGGATTGGAAACCCCAAACAAAAGGCTGATCTTTTCTTTGAACATCTCCCCAATGCTTTTTAGTCATTCCCAGCACAAACAGCTACAGATCTTTAACAGTTTGTTCGTAGAAACGACGAATGTGAAATTCCTTTTGCTAAAACTAGAGATTTTGTATAATTTAATTTTACTGTATTACACACCACTTAGCTTTTATAAGTTATTATCGATCATAGTATTTTGCTATTTTCATTTTGATATAAAATTATAAAAGCTTTCTTTCTTTCTCAGTTCTTCATTGATTAAATATTGTTTATATTAACGTCGTAAGTTAACAAATTGTGTAAAATGATAAGTTTTCGCAAAGTTTGCATGAATGACCTTTTTTCTACACATGATTAAATGCTAGGTAATTCAATCAGAGTAAGAGTCACAATGACGTTTGGATAAGTTTAACCAGTTTGGATAATTTAACGTAACAAAATCCTTTGATAAGTTTAACCAAATTGTGTAAATCATTTCTCATATAAGATTTGACAGTTCATTAACCAAAAGATAAACTTATCAATTTGTAAAATTATCTAGGGTTTTACATTACATGAATACCCTTATTATATTCTTTATAAAACCAAGCGTATTATTTTTGAGATCAATCTAAGGACTTGGTATTGATATATCTGTAAGATAATTAAACCTCAAAATTTAATAGGTCATGGGCCCAGGTCAACGCACAAATCTCATTATTTTTGGCTGGATTGTGAAAATATACGGACGTACGTTTTTTCAAAGAGAAGATAACTATTTTGCAGATCAAGAGGAAATTTTTCGTTCTGCTTTTGCAATAAAATATAGTCATGGATATTATTTTGAGCTAAAAGAGGTTATTGCTGGAGACGCTAGAAAAATTTCTTTGGATATCTGTTGAAATGGAAAAAGATTCATCTACGATTGAGAAGTTTATTGATCCATCGCAATGGATAATATGGAAGTTTCAAATTCGTGCCAATTTGAGGGTAGCGGAGCTCTAGCCTTGGTCGATGGAACAAAAAAGAAATCAATTGATTCCACTAAAGCAACCTATGCGATTGGCTTAAAATTGATCCAAGATTCATTTGTTCGACATTCAAGGAAATGTGGGATAAACTGCATTCCATTTATTCCAAATCAATTATTCTTCAAAGCATTTGTTGGAAAAGGAGTATTATTCGAACAAAAAGGATCCAACGCCTGATATTGCCACTTACATCTCAACATTGGAAAACATCGTCCTAAAGTTAAAAGCAGCGGGTGTCCACATCGATGATAGCATGCTTATTACAAAAATTTTGATGACAACACCATTATAATATCGGCATTTTTCGACATCATGGGACTCAACAGCAAGTTCAGATAGAACGATTACAAATCTTAATAATCATCTCATGGTTGAAGAAAACCGATTAGGAATCCAGAGCATAAGTTTGAGGAAAGTTGGAACAAGAGAAGCACTTTTGGTAAAACAAAATTCAGGTTCAATAAGGAAGTTTTCAAATATTAAAATATAAAATATAAATATTATTACCAGAAGAAGAAAATCACGCCAAAACGAATAGGTAAATGCTTTAAATATGGGTCTATTGATCACTGGAAAAAAGACTGCAAGCCTCACCTTGGATCCAATAATTGTTCAATTTCAATTCAACCGAAGAAAACTTATGAAGAAAGAGACAAAGGATTCATAAGAAATATTATCTGATAGTGAATCCTGTTTTGTCGATTCAGGAGCCACGAACCATATGTGTAAGCTTAAGGATTGGTTAATTTCACTCAAGGAGTTAGAAAAACCAATCGAAGTTCTACTCGGAGATGGCAAATTGGTGTATGCAACTGGCCATGGGAATTTGAATGTGTTTTCATACAACGGAACAACATGGCTCAACAAAAGGATGACAAATGTTTTGTATGCAACCAGCTTATTTGCAAACTTGTTTTCTTCTACCAAGGCAATGGAAAATGGGCATACAACTTGGTCAGACAAGGACACTTTTAAAATTTTGGATGACGGAAATGCAGTTGCAGTGGGAGCAAGACAAGGGCGCATGATTCAAATGCTTCTGAAAGTTATCAAGCCTGATACACAGTATGAACAATCAATGATGGCTTCAAAGAACAGTCCATTACGCATCTGGCATGAGCGATTGGGACAGCAGAATCTGGCTCACGTCCGTACATTTCTGCGAAATCATAATATCGGTTTCATTGTTGAAAATGTTGACTGTGATGGATGTGCGTATGGAAAGCAACACCGATTAAGCTTTAGTTGGTGGCAAAAGAGATCAACAAGATGTAGTAAAATAATCCATGCAGATGTTTGTGGTCCGATGGAGGAGAGTTCTTACGGACGTTCCAGGTATTTTGTGCTTTTTAAAGATGATCTATCTAAATTTCGGTTTGTAATTTTCCTCAAAAATAAATCTGAGGTAGTTGAAAAGTTTAAGATAGTTCTCAAGATTGCTAAGAAGCATTGCGTTTAAAATTATTCAGACAGACAACAGCCTAGATTTTGTAAATTCTTCTATAAAGCAACTCTTGGAGAAGAACGGAGTCCACCATCGTCGATCAGTCCCCTACACGCCTGAGCAAATTGATTGTATCGAGCGGGAAAATCAAACAATCATGGAATCGGCTCGATCCACGATCCATGCAAAAGGTGTGAGTCTGAAACTCTGGGCAGAAGCAGTGCAAACAGCGGTTTTTATCCTTAATCGAACAGGGTACGAGTACAATCAAAAATAAAACACCATTCGAGCTCTGACACGGTAAGTCTGCATATTTTGAACATTTTCAAATTTTTGGTTCAGAGGTATATGTGCATATAACAAAAGAAAAGAGCATGAAGCTAGATGCTTCCGAGAGCCAGAAGGGGTATCGTATCATGGATAAGTCAAACTCAGTTGTAGTTGTTCGTGATGTTAAGTTGTTAGTAGAAGAACCGTCTTCAGTTTCCTTGGCTGATGAGAGTGACACCGAGTATGAGCTGACAAAAAGTTATAATGCTGAGCCGGATAACAATCAGAAATGTGAGCCTCAACAGGAAGAATAGAAAGCTGAAGATCTTAAACCACGCCCAAGATCACTACAAGATATAGATGAGAACAACATTTTAGTGACTCGTTTGCATAAAAGTTAAGAATAAGTTTCGATAGCAATGGCTTTGTTATTAATCAGTGAGGAGCCAAAAACTTATCAGGATGCTGTCAACTCAATTGAAGGAGAAAAATGGTTAACGGCGATGAAGGAAGAAATTGCTTCTCTGAAGCAGAATAATACATGGGTGTTGGTTGATAGACCAAAATATCAAAACCTTATTGACAACAAATTGGTTTTTAAGATTAAGCAGAACCCAAGTGATTCATCCGAACGCTACGAGGCAAGGTTAGTATGCCGTGGATTTACTCAAGAATATGGCATCGACTATTTGGAAACATTTAGTCTAGTGGTGCGTTTTACATCTGTTCGAGTAATTTTAGCAATTTGCGCTAAGAAGAAAATGCACATGAAAATATTTGACGTAAGGACCGCATTTCTCTATGGTAACCTCGAGGAAACTGTGTTTATGGAGCAACCAATTGATTTCAACGATAGACGTGTTTGAAAATTATAAAATAGTCTATATGGCGTGAAGCAATCATCGCGTTGCTGGAATCGCAGGTTCAAATCATTTATCGAAGTCTTCGGTTCCAAAGTTTGTGTATCGGATCCCTGTGTTTTCGTTAGCCATCAGAAGGGAAATCAATAATTTTGGCCATTTATGTGGACGATGGGATAGTTGAAGGCAATGATGAGAAGATGGTATCGGATGAAATCAAGACAATGGTCGTAGGCTATTTTCTGGGATTTGGGCGATCAGCAAGATGATGGCTCAATTTTCATGTATCAAACATCATGTGCGAAGAAGGTTTTGAAATGATTTAATTTTGGTAACTGCAAACCAGTCTCTATTCTTAGCGATTTAAATCAGTTACTTTCAGTTTTGGATGATTTAAAACTAAGCCAGTTTCCATAGTTTCGTATACGAAAATGAAAATGCACTTAAATGCATATTAAAATATATTCAAGGATCAAGAAACTACAGGATACTATAAGAGAGTGATGACAATTATCGTCTGTATCCGGCTTTGCCTTCAAACTGAAACACGCACACATAGACAGTTGGGCTAAGTCCACCACTTGGTTATTGCACACATTGACAGCTGGGCTAAGTTCACCACGCATTTATTCCCACACATAGACAGTTGGGCTATATCCAACACGAATTTATCGGTTATTTTTGAAATCTTTAGTTATTTTCAAATTCACTTTGGCTACAAAGGGCTCGTTCAAAAAGTATAAAAAAGGCTTCAACGAAATATAAAGTGCAAACCCAACCTTATATTTTTGTTTCAAAAAAATATTAAGCTTTTCATTATTTAACGGAATATTCTCCTTGAAATAGATGGAAAAATATGGCTCCTTTGAAAATGATTAGTTCTTACTACTCTAGTATGACTGTGGTGCGTTCTTTTTCTAACTATAATTAACTATTGTTGTTATGTCAAAAATAGTTGTCGATGTGTAATTTTTAAGCTTTGTTAGGATTGTTACAACTCTATTTAGAAAGAAAACGTTGTTAGATATTGTTAATGTGGAAAAATATGGCTCATTTGGAAGGGATAAGTTTTCTCTACCCAACTAACAAAATTTCTTCGCATTTCAGACGTTAAAGTCTAATTTGTTTCTGTAGTGCTCCATTTAGCTCTCTGACAGAAAGTAAATACCTTATTGGAGCATTACTGAATGCTTAAATATTTTCTGGTGCAAATTATATCAGCTTGAAAGAAGCGATGTACCAATGTTTCTTTAATCTCTCTATATTGCTTTTGTGAAATGATCAAGGAGTTTTCGCTTCAATAGTCATCCAGTAAATTTATTATATAATTTGTATGTATACTACGTTTTCATTAGAGCCCTATTGGGGTAATTTTGCAAATTAAATAAAAAGTGCTTTAATCTGTAACTTGGTATTTCTTTTGACAGCTCATTTCATTTTTTGGAATTTCAACTGCCTGTTAATCGCATTTTGTTGCTGGTTTTTTTGTTACAGCTTTGACATTTTCGTACAAAATCTTTTCAGAGCTCTTCAAAACGTGCCCAACTGGGTGTGATCGCTAGATTTTGAAATAGTTTCCTACATAATTCCGTGCAAATTTGGTTGAAATTGTCTTATTTTGAAGTATGAATTTGTGTGGTAAATGAGATAATTTCGTATCAAATTTGGAAATTTTCAACGAAATTTCCTCATTTGGTCTAATGAAAACGTAGTATAAAGGCTCTCCCAAACCAACGCGAATGCGGAGCGATTCTCAGTGAATTATTCACAACAGTAAAAAAATATGACAAATACACAACGCTAAACAACAACAAAAATTCGTCGTCGCTCTGCATTCGCGTTGGTTTGCGAGAGCTTTAGGGCTCTTCCAAACCAACGCGAATGCCGATTGATTCGCAGCGAATTATTCACAATAGTACAAAATATGACAAACACACAACGCTTAACAACAACAAAAATTCGTCGTCGCTCCACATTTGCGTTGGCTTGGGAGAGCTTTTAGTTTGTGTTTCTTCATTTCTATATTGCTTGTATTAGTAAACATGGTCACGCTAAAAGCTATAGTTAGCCATTTTATAATTTTAATTCGGTTTAACACCCGAGCATATTTGTATTATTTTTCATTACTGCAAGCCAAAATGTTTTAGGCTTGTATTTATTAATTAATCTATTATATCTATCTATTTATATAATAAACGATATGTGTTTGTATCTATCTATTAATTAAACGGGGTTAATGTTTTGATCCATAGCTCCACACTTTTAGCTCACTGATTTGGTGGTTTGACTGAGGATGTTTCAAGCATTTAACTGGCTATTATAACTTACATGAAACCTCAATCATTAAAAACCAGTAGATCCATAGAAATTGATGAATTCAAAATTGTGAACCACGGATCATTGTTTAGCCCCGACGTCGTTTTTTTCGTCCAAGCCCATTCAGGCTAAGAAAAAAAAACCTTATCTGAACCTGGTCCTAGTTTGGTTTCTATTTGTTGAACACGTCCCGTGGTTAGAATTATTCACCTCGGTCTGTCAATTAGATGTCAAAACAAAACCAAATACAGGGTGTTCCCTATTTCATACAGGATAATTTATGAAATGATATTTTTAGAAAAAAATCGTATGGGAGGGGGGGATTATTTATTCACTTTTAGATAAGAGTAATGACTTTCTTAAAATTAAATAAAAATTAACGGCACCACTAACTTGCAATGTTAGGCTTTTTATTTTTTTTTTAACTTTTTTGAATTTTACGACAAAATTTATTTAAAATAAAAATAACTAAGAAATACGACAACAGCTACTGGTCATGCTATAATTTCTTAAAAACCATTCTCGAATCAATTTTTCAGATTAAGTTGTTTCGTAATGATTTTAAAAAAAAATAATTGTTAAGCTTAACTAAAAAAAAAAGTTAGTGTTTTTGTCAAAACTATTTAATTTTGTTTAACATTATGAAGTATAATTTCAGTAATAAGTATTCAATAGGAGTATTAAACACTCAAAACCAAACGCTTAGATGTCATGAAGTTTAAAAAAAAAATCAAAAATAGCTATTGCTGTTTACTATCTTCAAAAGAAATCAGTATCTGGATTAACTTTTAACGCGTGCTACAAAAACAATTTTGAAAATTCCTCATTATTTCTCTTGTGTACTTAGATTTAATCCAGATCAATACCAAAATCCCGACAAAATATAATAAAACCCGCCTCATATCTACTTTATACTTATAAAGTGAAAATTTAGAGTTAAGTGGAGTTTAAACAACAAATTTAAGTTCCGGTGACAAATTGTAAAAAAAAATTTTTTTTTCGTATTTTTCTTAACTATATTTTCCTAGAATATATCCAACAAAAATTTTAAAATTATTTTGGATGGAAAAAGGGCCACCCTGCATAATATGCAAGATGGATTGAAGATGAACGGAAATCTGAGTGATTGAAAACAATTTATGGATTAATTTTTTGTATTTTATTATAATTGTGCATGAATATTAACTATTAATTACAATATTGTTTGTGTATTTTAAACAATTTCACATCGATGTTTTTGTTTTTAGTCGAAGTAAAATTTTCAAAACTATTTTCCAATTTTCAAAAGAAAAAATACTGAGCTGTTAAAGCAAATAAATCTCACCGCGTTACATTGTTGTTGCAATTCACATCTATTCATCGACACGAAGTGAAACTACAAATTCAACAATGTAAACAAATGGGTTTTGGAGGGTGAAGCATACGAAAGATTGGCTTCTTGGTAATTGATATTCTCTGGTTTCATATTCAAATACAATAACGGGATAGTAAGTTGGAGTAGTACGTGACATAAATGTGTCTCTCTGTCTACAACAGAATCAGAGTACATTGCTGCACCTAAAGCTATAAAGGTAGTTGTTTGGTTGCAGCGGTTGTTTGGTGAACTGGTATACCTAGGAGATTTGACAAAATAATGTCGTTTTTTATGGATAATCAAAGCTCAATTCGTTTGATAAAGAACCCTGAATTTCATAAGTGAAGCCAACATATAGATGTCAGATACCATTTTATCTAAGAGAAGTTCGAGCTAGGATGTCTTGATCTTCAGTACGTGTCAACGAAGACTATGATAGTAGATATATTTACCAAGGCTCTTCCAAAAGGGCGGTTTCATTTCCTGCGAGCATTATTAGGAATTATTTCCCTTCAGAAATAATTTATTCAATTTGTAATGCATTTAAAGTAGTTTTTTTTAAACAAGAATAATTAAAAATAAAATAATTGTGATGAATTAAAATTTTTTTAAATGAAAAAAAAATTTATACAAAAAGTGGGACTGTTAAGACTAGAGATTTTGCATAATTTAAATTTACTGTATTACACACTACTAAGCTTTTATCAGTTATTATCAATCATACACCCAAACAAATCTCTGCTGTAAATTTCACAACAAGTTGCAATCAAATTTACAAAAAAATGTTTATTTGTATATTCAACAGAATTTGTGATCAAATTCTCAATTAATTGTTGGTTTAACAGATTTGCTATCATTTTAACAACAAAATTGTGAAAATGATCGCAATTTCTTGTAAATAATAAGTGCAAAAATATGTGAAAATGACAACCGAATTTGTTAAATTAACAAAAAGGCAGTCAAATCGACAACTAAAAATCTACAACCTTAACAAAAAGTTGTGCTTTCAACATCCAAAATTGTTGGATTCACAACAGTGCAATCAAATCTGCAACCATCTGTTGAAATCAAAGTGAATCTTCCCGTTATCAACTCATTCGCTTCGCAGTTCAATCAGGTCGGTCATCGTGTTTTATCGTGTCAATTTATTTCATGGAAAGGAATAGTGATATTTATTAGCAAAGATGAATCAGTCGATGCGAGTGGTTGAACCAAAAAAGAATAATGCTAAACCGATTTATTTAATACAAAGAAAACTTTATTAAATATAAATGCGTAATTTAAAAGATACAATAGAAAAAGAAACTTCGTCTGCGACGCTCACAAAATGGAATGAAAATTGAATTTATAACCTACAGTATCTGTCAGATGCAAAATGAGTTTAGCCTTGTTCAGTTGGCTGTCATGATTGTTGTAGAGGGTGACACGGAACGGTTAAGGTAGAACTCCAATACTCCCTCTCGTTACATGACTATAGACTTCACACCAAGGATCTCAAGACACTTCCAGTGCTTAGGGCCAGCTAAACGTTTAGTTAAAATGTCAGCTCCCATGTCCTCAGTACTTAAATAATGAAGATGAATGTTGTTGTTATCTAATGCTTCCCGCACAAAGTGATGCCGAACATCGATGTGTTTGGTGCGGGAATGAAATACAGGATTTGAGGCAAGTTTTTGAGCTCCCATGTTATCACATAGCACCGACACATCCTTCACAAGCGACTCGAACCCAAGTTCTCTGATGAAGCTCTGCAGATAAATACCTTCTCTTACCGACTCTGTGAGACTCATGTACTCTGCTTCTGTGGAAGAGAGTGCCACAGTCCTCTGTTTACGCGACTCCCAAGTAATAGCTCCTCTGGCGAGGATGAAAGCAAATCCGGTAAACGAACGTCTGTCATTCTGGCAATTGGCCCAATCTGCGTCTACCATACCTGTCAATCCGGCTTCCAATGGTGCATAAACCAAACCTGTATTTTCGGTACCCTGCAGATAGCGCAAGACATTTTCGTACAAAAGCTCTTACAGAGCTCTTCAAAATGTGCCCAACTGGGTGTGATCGCTAGATTTTGAAATAGTTTCCTACATAATTCCGTGCAAATTTGGTTGAAGTATGAATTTGTGTGGTAAATGAGATAATTTCGTATCAAATTTGGAAATTTTCAACGAAATTTCCTCATTTGGTCTAATGAAAACGTAGTATAAAGGCTCTCCCAAACCAACGCGAATGCGGAGCGATTCTCAATGAATCATTCACAATAGTAAAAAATATGACAAATACACAATACTAAACAACAACAAAAATTCGTCGTCGCTCTGCATTCGCGTTGGTTTGCGAGAGCCTTTAGGCGAATGCCGATTGATTCGCAGCAAATTATTCACATTAGTACAAAATATGACAAACACACAACGCTTAACAACAACAAAAATTCGTCGTCGCTCCACATTTGCGTTGGCTTGGGAGAGCTTTTAGTTTGTGCTTCTTCATTTCTATATTGCTTGTATTAGTAAACATGGTCACGCTAAAAGCTATAGTTAGCCATTTTATAATTTTAATTCGGTTTAACACCCGAGCATATTTGTATTATTTTTCATTACTGCAAGCCAAAATGTTTTAGGCTTGTATTTATTAATTAATCTATTATATCTATCTATTTATATAATAAACGATATGTGTTTGTATCTATCTATTAATTAAACGGGGTTAATGTTTTGATCCATAGCTCCACACTTTTAGCTCACTGATTTGGTGGTTTGACTGAGGATGTTTCAAGCATTTAACTGGCTATTATAACTTACATGAAACCTCAATCATTAAAAACCAGTAGATCCATAGAAATTGATGAATTCAAAATTGTGAACCACGGATCATTGTTTAGCCCCGACGTCGTTTTTTTCGTCCAAGCCCATTCAGGCTAAGAAAAAAAAACCTTATCTGAACCTGGTCCTAGTTTGGTTTCTATTTGTTGAACACGTCCCGTGGTTAGAATTATTCACCTCGGTCTGTCAATTAGATGTCAAAACAAAACCAAATACAGGGTGTTCCCTATTTCATACAGGATAATTTATGAAATGATATTTTTAGAAAAAAATCGTATGGGAGGGGGGGATTATTTATTCACTTTTAGATAAGAGTAATGACTTTCTTAAAATTAAATAAAAATTAACGGCACCACTAACTTGCAATGTTAGGCTTTTTATTTTTTTTTTAACTTTTTTGAATTTTACGACAAAATTTATTTAAAATAAAAATAACTAAGAAATACGACAACAGCTACTGGTCATGCTATAATTTCTTAAAAACCATTCTCGAATCAATTTTTCAGATTAAGTTGTTTCGTAATGATTTTAAAAAAAAATAATTGTTAAGCTTAACTAAAAAAAAAAGTTAGTGTTTTTGTCAAAACTATTTAATTTTGTTTAACATTATGAAGTATAATTTCAGTAATAAGTATTCAATAGGAGTATTAAACACTCAAAACCAAACGCTTAGATGTCATGAAGTTTAAAAAAAAAATCAAAAATAGCTATTGCTGTTTACTATCTTCAAAAGAAATCAGTATCTGGATTAACTTTTAACGCGTGCTACAAAAACAATTTTGAAAATTCCTCATTATTTCTCTTGTGTACTTAGATTTAATCCAGATCAATACCAAAATCCCGACAAAATATAATAAAACCCGCCTCATATCTACTTTATACTTATAAAGTGAAAATTTAGAGTTAAGTGGAGTTTAAACAACAAATTTAAGTTCCGGTGACAAATTGTAAAAAAAAATTTTTTTTTCGTATTTTTCTTAACTATATTTTCCTAGAATATATCCAACAAAAATTTTAAAATTATTTTGGATGGAGAAAGGGCCACCCTGCATAATATGCAAGATGGATTGAAGATGAACGGAAATCTGAGTGATTGAAAACAATTTATGGATTAATTTTTTGTATTTTATTATAATTGTGCATGAATATTAACTATTAATTACAATATTGTTTGTGTATTTTAAACAATTTCACATCGATGTTTTATGTTTTTAGTCGAAGTAAAATTTTCAAAACTATTTTCCAATTTTCAAAAGAAAAAATACTGAGCTGTTAAAGCAAATAAATCTCACCGCGTTACATTGTTGTTGCAATTCACATCTATTCATCGACACGAAGTGAAACTACAAATTCAACAATGTAAACAAATGGGTTTTGGAGGGTGAAGCATACGAAAGATTGGCTTCTTGGTAATTGATATTCTCTGGTTTCATATTCAAATACAATAACGGGATAGTAAGTTGGAGTAGTACGCGACATAAATGTGTCTCTCTGTCTACAACAGAATCAGAGTACATTGCTGCACCTAAAGCTATAAAGGTAGTTGTTTGGTTGCAGCGGTTGTTTGGTGAACTGGTATACCTAGGAGATTTGACAAAATAATGTCGTTTGTCGTTGATAAAGAACCCTGAATTTCATAAGTGAAGCCAACATATAGATGTCAGATACCATTTTATCTAAGAGAAGTTCGAGCTAGGATGTCTTGATCTTCAGTACGTGTCAACGAAGACTATGATAGTAGATATATTTACCAAGGCTCTTCCAAAAGGGCGGTTTCATTTCCTGCGAGCATTATTAGGAATTATTTCCCTTCAGAAATAATTTATTCAATTTGTAATGCATTTAAAGTAGTTTTTTTTAAACAAGAATAATTAAAAATAAAATAATTGTGATGAATTAAAATTTTTTTAAATGAAAAAAAAATTTATACAAAAAGTGGGACTGTTAAGACTAGAGATTTTGCATAATTTAAATTTACTGTATTACACACTACTAAGCTTTTATCAGTTATTATCAATCATACACCCAAACAAATCTCTGCTGTAAATTTCACAACAAGTTGCAATTAAATTTACAAAAAAATGTTTATTTGTATATTCAACAGAATTTGTGATCAAATTCTCAATTAATTGTTGGTTTAACAGATTTGCTATCATTTTAACAACAAAATTGTGAAAATGATCGCAATTTCTTGTAAATAATAAGTGCAAAAATATGTGAAAATGACAACCGAATTTGTTAAATTAACAAAAAGGCAGTCAAATCGACAACTAAAAATCTACAACCTTAACAAAAAGTTGTGCTTTCAACATCCAAAATTGTTGGATTCACAACAGTGCAATCAAATCTGCAACCATCTGTTGAAATCAAAGTGAATCTTCCCGTTATCAACTCATTCGCTTCGCAGTTCAATCAGGTCGGTCATCGTGTTTTATCGTGTCAATTTATTTCATGGAAAGGAATAGTGATATTTATTAGCAAAGATGAATCAGTCGATGCGAGTGGTTGAGCCAAAAAAGAATAATGCTAAACCGATTTATTTAATACAAAGAAAACTTTATTAAATATAAATGCGTAATTTAAAAGATACAATAGAAAAAGAAACTTCGTCTGCGACGCTCACAAAATGGAATGAAAATTGAATTTATAACCTACAGTATCTGTCAGATGCAAAATGAGTTTAGCCTTGTTCAGTTGGCTGTCATGATTGTTGTAGAGGGTGACACGGAACGGTTAAGGTAGAACTCCAATACTCCCTCTCGTTACATGACTATAGACTTCACACCAAGGATCTCAAGACACTTCCAGTGCTTAGGGCCAGCTAAACGTTTAGTTAAAATGTCAGCTCCCATGTCCTCAGTACTTAAATAATGAAGATGAATGTTGTTGTTATCTAATGCTTCCCGCACAAAGTGATGCCGAACATCGATGTGTTTGGTGCGGGAATGAAATACAGGATTTGAGGCAAGTTTTTGAGCTCCCATGTTATCACATAGCACCGACACATCCTTCACAAGCGACTCGAACCCAAGTTCTCTGATGAAGCTCTGCAGATAAATACCTTCTCTTACCGACTCTGTGAGACTCATGTACTCTGCTTCTGTGGAAGAGAGTGCCACAGTCCTCTGTTTACGCGACTCCCAAGTAATAGCTCCTCTGGCGAGGATGAAAGCAAATCCGGTAAACGAACGTCTGTCATTCTGGCAATTGGCCCAATCTGCGTCTACCATACCTGTCAATCCGGCTTCCAATGGTGCATAAACCAAACCTGTATTTTCGGTACCCTGCAGATAGCGCAAGACATTTTCGTACAAAAGCTCTTACAGAGCTCTTCAAAATGTGCCCAACTGGGTGTGATCGCTAGATTTTGAAATAGTTTCCTACATAATTCCGTGCAAATTTGGTTGAAGTATGAATTTGTGTGGTAAATGAGATAATTTCGTATCAAATTTGGAAATTTTCAACGAAATTTCCTCATTTGGTCTAATGAAAACGTAGTATAAAGGCTCTCCCAAACCAACGCGAATGCGGAGCAATTCTCAATGAATCATTCACAATAGTAAAAAATATGACAAATACACAATACTAAACAACAACAAAAATTCGTCGTCGCTCTGCATTCGCGTTGGTTTGCGAGAGCCTTTAGGCGAATGCCGATTGATTCGCAGCAAATTATTCACATTAGTACAAAATATGACAAACACACAACGCTTAACATCAACAAAAATTCGTCGTCGCTCCACATTTGAGTAGGCTTGGGAGAGCTTTTAGTTTGTGTTACATCATTTCTATATTGCTTGTATTAGTAAACATGGTCACGCTAAAAGCTATAGTTAGCCATTTTATAATTTTAATTCAGTTTGACACCCGAGCATATTTGTATTATTTTTCATTGCTGTAAGCCAAAATGTTTTAGGTTTGTATTTATTAATTAATCTATTATATCAATCTATTTATTTAATAAACGATATGTGTTTGTATCTGTTGTAAAAGTAATATGATTACTTTATATTACGCAGATTACCAAAGCTTCAAAATAAAAGACGTCTAGTTCGTTTGATAGTTTACAGAGAAGAGAAAGATTTATTCATACAAATTTGACAGTTGTTATTATCTACTCCGAATCTATAACTTTAAGGCTATGTACACAATGGTGAAATAAATTGGAACACTACTAACCAAAATTATGTTACAACAGCCTCACTAGTGTTACAATAATATATTAAAGAAATTCAAAAACAAAAAAAATGTATGTATGTATTACATAAAAAAAGATTACTCAAAGCAAAAATAAAAAATATAAAAAAATCAATCAATTGCCTAATCCAAATTCAGATATAAATTTAGTTAACTTTAGAGAATTTACCGACTTTGTTAAGATGTCTGCTATCATTTCATTTGTTGGCTTATACTGCAAGTTCAGACCAATTTCTCCTTCGACATTTTGATCCAAATGCTCTTGGATGAAATATTTTCGCACATCAATATGCTTTGTACGAGAATGATAGTTTTTATTCTTTGCCAAGTGAAGTGCACCTTGGTTGTCGCAGTACAAAGTAATTTTCTTCGATGCCTCTAAGAATATTTCACACTCGAAGCGCTTTAACCAAAGTGCTTCTTGGATAGCCGATACCATTGACATAAATTCAGCTTCGGTTGAAGATAACGCAATAGTTGGTTGACGACGAGTTGCCCAAGAAATTGCTCCACCCTGAACTCGAAACACGTAACCAGTGGTTGAACGTCGCTTGTCAAGATCTCCTGCCCAATCTGCATCGCAGAAACCAACCAGTCCATGATCTTCCTTTGGATAAAACGTTAGCTTATAACCGATGGTACCCTTTAAATATCGTAGCACTCTTTTTACAGCTCCCCAGTGTGCTCTGCCATAATTGGTGTTGTATCTGCTAAGAGCGCTAACGCCAAAACAAATATCTGGACGACTGATTTGTGCAGCATACATAATACACCCCACTGCTTCCTGATATGGAACATCAGCCATTTCTCGATATTCCGCATCTGTTTTGGGGCACATTTCTTCTGACAGTTTTTGGTTTGGATCCATCGGTGTGCAGACAGGATTACTGTTTTCCATGTTGAATCGCTTGATAATAGTAGAAATGTAGTGGTGCTGATCAATTGAAAGTGATCCATCTATGTTGTACGTAATGTTCATACCTAGTAATGATGAAGCTGCACCTAGATCCTTCATCTTAAAATGTGTGGATAAATCCCTTTTTAATTTCGTGCACATCGTAGAGTTACTCGCGAATATCATTATATCGTCAACCCAAACAGCAAGAATGATGGTGTTTTGATACGAGTGCTTGAAATAAATGCATTGATCGATGGAAGATCGTTTGAACTTCATTTCTCGTACTAGAACATCATTTAGTTTATCGTTCCAGACTCGACTAGATTGCTTTAGGCCGTAAAGAGCTCGCTTAAGACGACAAACTTTTGCTGATTTATCACCTACCCCCTCTGGTTGACGCATATAAACTTCATCTGATAGTTCACCTTGGAGAAACGCTGTCACTGCATCCATCTGGTGTATTATCATCTTAAACTTGACCGCCATTGCCAACAGAAACCGAATCGACGAATAACGTGCTACAGGCGAATATGTTTCGTCATAATCTATCCCTCTTACCTGGCTATAGCCTTTGATAACGAGTCGAGCCTTGTAGCGCTCGATCACACCAGAAGCATTTCTTTTCACCTTAAACACCCATTTACTGTCTATTGCTTTTCGACCAGCAGGTAAATCACATAACTCCCAAGTATCGTTGGCTTTCAGTGATTCATATTCAGCTTTTATCGCCTTCTCCCATTCCGCCTTCTCCTCGCACTGCCTCGCTTCTTCGAAGGTTCTGGGTTCACTCACGTCTTTAGTTGCCTCTGCTAACATAGCGTATAAACTGTGGGTAACTCTCGTGTTGGAAGAACACCTCGTACTTGCATCACTTTCACTATGTGTTACTGGATATGGTACAACCAACAACTCACTAGCAGCAACATCAAAATCGGTTTCATTGGCAGATGAATATGACGAATTCTCGTTGTTCACTGCCTCACTGAATTCGTTATATTCAATTCCCATGTCATCATTGATTTCTATTAAAGAAGTATTCTGGTTTTCCTGACTTGTGAAAATCACGGAATCATCTAAGGAGTTGCTCGGATCTGCTACCGCATCCATTGACAATTCAGTCAATTGGTCTGGAACAGCCTCACTGGATTCATCATCTGAGTCACTATCATCACTGGAATCATATTGAGCCAAGTTTTGACCACTTTTCTTATGACCCTTTGTAATTTCTAAGGAAGAAACAGAAGATATAATTGACCTTGAAGTAACTTGCATTTTCTTGTCTTCAATGAAAGTAACATCCCTACTAATGAAAACTTTTTTTGCTTCTGGTTCATATAATCGATACCCCTTCGACTCTTCGCTATATCCAACCATAATACACTCAGTCGCTTTTGGAGACAGTTTGTTACGCTGAACTTTTGGCACATGCGCCATAGCCTGGCAGCCGAACACACGCATCATAGACAAGTCAGGTTTTTGCTTCGTCCATCGCTCTTCTGGTGTATCAAATAATATAGATCGACATGGAATTCGATTAATCAAGTATGCAGCAGTTACGGCAGCTTCAGCCCAAAAACTACTACCTAGCCCACTATCAAAAAGCATGCAACGAACTTTTTCCATTATTGTGCGGTTCATGCGTTCCGCCATCCCATTTTGCTCGGGTGTATGTGGGACTGTACGTTGATGCAAGATGCCATGGTCTGACGTATACTGATCAAATTGTTTATTACAGTACTCTGTACCATTGTCTGTGCGAAGACATTTTATAGTGCGACCTTGCTGGTTCTCGACAAAACTTTTAAAATTCTTAAAGATGCTAAATACCTCATTTTTGTTCTTCATTGGGTATAAGAAAACCTTACGGCTGAAGTCGTCAATAAAGGTAACAAAATATTTTGCACCACCAAACGAACGCACAGGCATAAACGCTACATCACTGTGGATCATCTCCAACACCTCTTTTGCATGATTTTCACTGGTTCCGAACGACATTCGAACTTGTTTTCCCTGCACACATGTCACACATTTCTCACCAGTACCCTCCACAAAATCTACACCTGTCACCGCTTCTTTTATCTTTCTCAAGCTAGTTTCACCTGCATGCCCCAGTCGCCGATGCCACAAACTTTTGTCAGCCGCCACCATAGCAACTGCTGTTTGATCCGTTAAACAGCTTAATTTGTATAAATCATCGATAAGTGGTGCCGTTGCGATTAATGATTTGTTTCCATCAAAGATCTTACAACTGTCTTTGTCAAAGACCAATGTGTTACCATGCTTCGCCATCTGACTAACCGACATCAAATTCGCACAGATTTCTGGAATGTGCAATACATCTTTGACTAGCACATTTCGGTTATAAGATGAGCTGTTGTTTCCAATGCACATCTTAATGTCCCCAGTGCGCTCAACAGCTAAATGAGAACTATCACCCACAACGATTTCCCGGTGTTTTGGTTGGCGCATGTCTAACATAAAAGCTTTATTCATCGTCATGTGTGCCGAAGCACCGGAATCGATATACCATTCCTGTGAAGATTTATCTTGCGGCAAAGAAGAACATAGAAACAGCTGATCCTGCTTTTTCTTTTTGTTTGGGCACTTGTTGGCAAAATGACCAACTTCATCACATACATAGCACGTTACAGATTTGTTCTCCCTAACTTTGTGTGCCTGAGGTTTCTTCCTTTGGAAGTTGTTGCACTTATTGGCAATAAAAGCAGCATCTACACTTTCATCTTTAGAAGTAACTTCTTGCAGTAAACGATTTTGAACAAAATCTAGGGTTAAGTTGTCCTTAGTATTTTCTATAGCCATTACCATAAGACGATACTCATCTGGCAAACCAGCCAACATGAGTGCCGCCACAACCTCGTCTCCTATCTCCAGACCAGCCTTTTTAACCTTCATGGACATCAAAACCATCTTATGCACATACTCTTCCATTGAAGAACAGTCCGTTTGCCTAAGCCCTACCATTTGCTTTAGCAAGTCCACACGACGACCAATGCCAGTGTCCTCAAATGCAGCACAAATTGATACCCAAGCATCTCTTGCACTTGTACACTTTTCTGTGTACGTGTAAAGCGAGGACGAAAGTAGCAAATTAAGCATTTGTATTGCCAAAAAGTTTTTATCAGCATCTAACTCTGTCCCGTCGAAGCACTTCCAATGGCCTTTTGTAGCAAGATAGGCCAAGGCCAAGGCTTCCACTCATCAAAATTACTTCTGCCTAGAAGCTTCTTTGGTTTCCCCATTTTTTGCTCAGGTTAGAATTATTCTTCCAAGACGCTTCCCCGTCTCCTTAAGAAAATTATATAAAAATTAGCAAAAAATCTTAAAATATTAATCTGAATAAATTAATTAATATTTTTTTGTTGCAATAGGCCCATAACCTGTTATAAAAGTAATATGATTACTTTATATTACGCAGATTACCAAAGCTTCAAAATAAAAGACGTCTAGTTCGTTTGATAGTTTACAGAGAAGAGAAAGATTTATTCATACAAATTTGACAGTTGTTATTATCTACTCCGAATCTATAACTTTAAGGCTATGTACACAATGGTGAAATAAATTGGAACACTACTAACCAAAATTATGTTACAACAGTATCTTTCTATTAATTAAACGGGGTTAATGTTTTGATCCATAGCTCCACACTTTTAGCTCACTGATTTGGTGGTTTGACTGAGGATGGTTCAAGCATTTAACTGGCTATTATAACTTACATGAAACCTCAATCATTAAAAACCAGTAGATCCATAGAAATTGATGAATTCAAAATTGTGAACCACGGATCATTGTTTAGCCCCGACGTCGTTTTTTTCGTCCAAGCCCATTCAGGATAAGAAAAAAAAAACATTATCTGAACCTGGTCCTAGTTTGGTTTCTATTTGTTGAACACGTCCCGTGGTTAGAATTATTCACCTCGGTCTGTCAATTAGATGTCAAAACAAAACCAAATACAGGGTGTTCCCTATTTCATACAGGATAATTTATGAAATGATATTTTTAGAAAAAAATCGTATGGGAGGGGGGGATTATTTATTCACTTTTAGATAAGAGTATTGACTTTCTTAAAATTAAATAAAAATTAACGGAACCACTAACTTGCAATGTTATGCTTTTTATTTTTTTTTTTAACTTTTTTGAATTTTACGACAAAATTTATTTAAAATAAAAATAACTAAGAAATACGACAACAGCTACTGGTCATGCTATAATTTCTTAAAAACCATTCTCGAATCAATTTTTCAGATTAAGTTGTTTCGTAATGATTTAAAAAAAAATAATTGTTAAGCTTAACTTAAAAAAAAAGTTAGTGTTTTTGTCAAAACTATTTAATTTTGTTTAACATTAGGAAGTATAATTTCAGTAATAAGTATTCAATAGGAGTATTAAACACTCAAAACCAAACGCACAGATGTCATGAAGTTTAAAAAAAAAATCAAAAATAGCTATTGCTGTTTACTATCTTCAAAAGAAATCAGTATCTGGATTAACTTTTAACGCGTGCTACAAAAACAATTTTGAAAATTCCTCATTATTTCTCTTGTGTACTTAAATTTAATCCAGATCAATACCAAAATCCCGACAAAATATAATAAAACCCGCCTCATATATACTTTTATACTTATAAAGTGAAAATTTAGGGTTAAGTGGAGTTTAAACAACAAATTTAAGTTCCGGTGACAAATTGTAAAAAAATTTTTTTTTTTCGTATTTTTCTTAACTATATTTTCCTAGAATATATCCAACAATAATTTTAAAATTATTTTGGATGGAGAAAGGGCCACCCTGCATAATATGCAAGATGGATTGAAGATGAACGGAAATCTGAGTGATTGAAAACAATTTATGGATTAATTTTTTGTATTTTATTATAATTGTGCATGAATATTAACTATTAATTACAATATTGTTTGTGTATTTTAAACAATTTCACATCGATGTTTTATGTTTTTAGTCGAAGTAAAATTTTCAAAACTATTTTCCAATTTTCAAAAGAAAAAATACTGAGCTGTTAAAGCAAATAAATCTCACCGCGTTACATTGTTGTTGCAATTCACATCTATTCATCGACACGAAGTGAAACTACAAATTCAACAATGTAAACAAATGGGTTTTGGAGGGTGAAGCATACGAAAGATTGGCTTCTTGGTAATTGATATTCTCTGGTTTCATATTCAAATACAATAACGGGATAGTAAGTTGGAGTAGTACGCGACATAAATGTGTCTCTCTGTCTACAACAGAATCAGAGTACATTGCTGCACCTTAAGCTATAAAGGTAGTTGTTTGGTTGCAGCGGTTGTTTGGTGAACTGGTATACCTAGGAGATTTGACAAAATAATGTCGTTTTTTATGGATAATCAAAGCTCAATTCGTTTGATAAAGAACCCTGAATTTCATAAGTGAAGCCAACATATAGATGTCAGATACCATTTTATCTAAGAGAAGTTCGAGCTAGGATGTCTTGATCTTCAGTACGTGTCAACGAAGACTATGATAGTAGATATATTTACCAAGGCTCTTCCAAAAGGGCGGTTTCAGTTCCTACGAGCATTATTAGGAATTATTTCCCTTCAGAAATAATTTATTCAATTTGTAATGCATTTAAAGTAGTTTTTTTTAAACAAGAATAATTAAAAATAAAATAATTGTGATGAATTAAAATTTTTTTAAATGAAAAAAAAATTTATACAAAAAGTGGGACTGTTAAGACTAGAGATTTTGCATAATTTAAATTTACTGTATTACACACCACTAAGCTCTGCTGTAAATTTCACAACAAGTTGCAATCAAATTTACAAAAAAATGTTTATTTGTATATTCAACAGAATTTGTGATCAAATTCTCAATTAATTGTTGGTTTAACAGATTTTCTATCATTTTAACAACAAAATTGTGAAAATGATCGCAATTTCTTGTAAATAATAAGTGCAAAAATATGTGAAAATGACAACCGAATTTGTTGAATTAACAAAAAGGCAGTCAAATCGACAACTAAAAATCTACAACCTTAGTATTGACAGAACAAAAAGTTGTGCTTTCAACATCCAAAATTGTTGGATTCACAACAGTGCAATCAAATCTGCAACCATCTGTTGAAATTGTTATATTTTAAGTTAACTTTTAAGTAAAAAGGCAGAGACGTCATAATATATAAGAATGAGTTTATTAACTGACTAACCATAATTCAGTATCGAGACATAGGTATGTTTTAATATAAGTATCAAGGTATATATACAAAGGTATGTTTAAGTATAAGTACGAGTGTATGTGAGAATTTGCATGATAACAAAAGAGAGAGATATAGTTCATTTATTACATTACATAAGATATACAACATGCCCCTTTTTCTGTTAAAATATACATTAATTTTTCTAGGTAATTCAATTTCTTTTGCATTTTACAATTCACATTATTTTTTTGCATTTTATGTTTTTATATATACTTAAATACTAAACTTCAATTACAATTCTTTCTTTAAATTTCAAATTTATAAAATCCATATTTGCAAAAGAGAGTTGTACACGAGATTGGAAACATTATTAAAAAGCAATTCATTTTTTTACTATCTGTTTACCGGATCTCAATTTCAATGTGTCTTTGGGTTGTTCTGAATCGATCGTTGTTTGGATTTTATTACTATTTATATCATCTGTTTTATCAATTATTACATCTCTTTTATTGCGGCGATATTTCTTCCCGTCAGTATCCTTTATTATTATAGATCTTGGCATTTTCATGATCTCCACTACCTCTCCCTTTTTCCATGGCTCATTAGGGAATTTTTTGAAGTATACTGGTACTTGTTCCATTATTTCAGGACGTTCTCGAGCATGCCTGTCATATGCTAACTTCATTTTATTTTAGTATTGTTCTGTTTGCTGTCTATAAAGTGTGTCATCAGGTAACGATTGTTTGAGTTCCAATTTACTCAATGGAATTCTAGTTCTCAGCTTTCGTGACATTAATAACTGCGACGGTGAATACAGAAGATGTTGTGTTGTTCGGAGGTTGAGGAGTCCCAGGTATGGGTCTGTGTTTGTTTCATTGCATTTCGTTAGCAGCTTTTTGACTGTTTGTATCGCTCTCTCAACTAATCCGTTTGATTTCGGGTAGTACGGGCTACTTGTCGTGTGATCAAATTTCCATTCATCTGCAAAATCTTTGAATTCAGCCGAATTAAAGGGTGGTCCGTTGTCTGACATGAGTTGGGATGGAATTCCATGTCATGCAAATATTGATTTTAAATTTACAATAATTTCACTGGCTTTGTATGATTTGAGTTTTGCAATCTCAATATATTTCGAATAGTAATCAACTAATAAAAAATACAACTCTTTTTTCCATTCAAAAAGGTCGACACCTACCTTCTGAAATGGAAGATCTGGCAATTCGTGCGGTATCAGTAACCCTTTGCGATTGTTGTTGAGGTATTTAGTGCAGGTCTTACAGTTTTCTACTGATTTCTGTATATCTGCATTCATGCCCGGCCAAAATACTGAACCTCTGGCTCGGCGTTTACTCTTTTCAATTCCAGGGTGACCGTCATGAATGAATTTCAAAATCACATGGATTAGTGACGATGGAATCATCAGTGATTGGCCTTTGAATATCATTTCATCGATAACTGATAATTCATTTCGATAACTCCATAACGCTTGAATTTCAGGACTTAACTTCTTTTTATTTTCGGGCCACTGACTTTGAGTTAATAGTCGAACTTGCTGCAATGTTTTGTCTTGCGCTGTTTCATTTACAATTTGTTTCAGCATTGGTTGTGATATTGCAAGACTCGACTTTATTAATCCGACGTGGATTTTAATTTCTCTATCTAATTGACTTTCCTCTTTGTGACATAGTGGTGCCCGCGACAACATATCTGCTACTAAGAGCTTTCTTCCAGGCTTATATACAACTTCCAGATCATAGAACTGTAGACGGAGCATCATCCTTTGTAACCTAGCTGGTACATGAGTGCCTTTTTGAACAGTGGAATCAATGGTTTGTGGTCGGTTTCCACCAATGTCTTTTGCCCATAAATAAATTGATGATATTTTTCACAGCTAAAGAGAATTGCATAGAGTTCTTTCTCTATCTGCGCATAGTTTCTCTGGCAATCTGTTAGAGTCTTAGATGCGAAGGCTAAAGGGCGGTTATCTTGTAAAATACATCCACCCACTGCAAATTGTGAGGCATCAGCTGAGATAACAATTGGCTTAGTCGTGTCAAAATAAGCCAGGACAGGTGGTTCTGTGACCAAAGACTTGAGTTTGGAGAAGACTTTTTCCAAGGATTCATTCCATTGGAAAACTGTATTTTTCTTGAGCAGTTTTCTTAAGGGCTCAGTTTCATTTGACAAATTTTGAATGAAGGACCCGAAGTATGTAATCATTCCCAAAAATCGATGAACATCTTTTACGCAAGTGGGAGACGGCATATTCAAAATTGCTTCGACCTTTTGCGGATCTGTATGAATACCCAGTTCGTTGAAGACATGACCAAAATATTTGACCTCTGTCAAACCAAACCTACATTTGTCTTCATTAAGCTTTAAACCGACTTCATCCATTCGTTTGAGCACTTTCATTAATTTGGTATTATGTTCTTCGATACTGTTGCCGTAGACAAGTATGTCGTCAAAATAAACAATAACATCCATACCAATGAACATTTCCGTCATGACACGGTGAAACATTTCTTGAGCTACCTTCACTCCGTACGGCATTCTGAGAAATCTATACCTTCCAAAAGGTGTGTTGAAGGTACACAGTTCAGAGCTTTTATTATTCAGCTTTAACATCCAATATGCTTTACTAGCATCTAAGGTAGAGTAATATTTGGAACCAGCTAATTTTGACTTGATATATTCAATATCTGGAATGGGATAGTGTTCCCGCTGAAGTGCTTTATTGAGGTTTCGCGGATCTAAGCAAAACCGTAACGAGCCGTCGCTCTTTTCAACCAAAACTATTGAGCTGACCCATGACGTTGGACTGTTGACTCTAGCAATGACTTCGTTTTGTTCCATTCTATCTAACTCCTTCCTAAGTTTATCGTGTAATTGAAACGGAATTTTTCTCGGAGCATCAATAACTGGAATTACATTCACGTCAACTTTTAAATCAAATTCTCCTTCCAGACAACCTAACCCCTTAAACAAGTTATTAAATTTTGGAGGAAAGCTTTTGATGATTTGACTTGTATCATCTTTAAATTGATTGACAGTGCCTACGTTCCGATGCACCAATTCTAATCTGACGCAATCAAATTTTCCAAGCACAGTTACGACATTTTCTTTTACGATCAGAAAATCTATATTTGTGCTCTTCGCCTCGTACAAGAACGCGTTGACAGAGCATTGACCCAAAACATTGACAGTTGACCCTCCAAATGCTCTTAAATTTCCTAGACATTTGTTAAGAATAATTTGTTTGTTCCAATTGATTGAATTAAATGTGCATAAAGACATGACGTTTGCTTCAGCACCCGTGTCTAACTCTACTTTAATTCGCTTATCATTAATTTGAATAAACTCTGTAAAATTTGTGTTAGTTTTACTACTATTTTCATTAGACTTAAATAACTGTTCTAAATTAAGTGTACCAATAAAAAAATCAACATCTTCATTTAAATCAATACTACTATCTGATTTGTTATTTATATTAAGAGATTGCACTTTATTAGACTTACAATACTTAGCAAAATGATTTAAACCTTTGCATATATGACATCGTTGACCAAGGGCTGGGCATTTGGTGCGGTGGTACCAGTTTCCGCATCGCTCACATCTCTTGCCTGACTCGTTTTCTTTGACGTTGGATTTGCTTTTGTTGCTATGGTAACTGTTGCTTTTTCCGCTATTCACCTGCTTGTAATGTTGTTGCTTGTTGTTACTTTTGGATGTTTGTGGGCTTGGATTGCTGCTTTGTTTTTGTAAAAAGTTTATGCTGCTTTCAGAATGAACTGCGTCTGTGGACATCTCTTGTGACTGCGACTGACTAAGAACATAGGATTTGGCACGTTTTTCTGCTGTTTCGAGAGTTAGATCATCAATATCGAGTAACAGACGTCTTAACTTGTCATCATTTAGACCAATTATTAAAACATCTCTGACCATGCTGTCTTGAAGGGTGCCATAGTCACACGCTACAACTAATTCCTTTAAATGAGTAAAGAACTGATATATTGTTTCGGCTGACTTTTGTCTCGTAGACAAAAATTTATAGCGCTCAAATACAATATTTGTTCTTGGATCACAATGACTTCCAAACTTCTTTACTATTTCGGCGTAATTTAGATTTTTAGGAAATGTATTATATATACATAGACCATCATCTCCGATGTACGAAAGAATAGCAGTAATCCTTCTTGCATCTTCTTTAATTCCCACCAGATCCAGGAAAAGTTCCAACTTCTGTATCCAGAACTTCCAAGCTGCACTCAAATTTGGTTGATTGAAATTCATTTCTTTCGGTGGTTTTGCACCAAAAGAAAACTCCATTTTGTAATGTGGACTTTGGCTACTCGTTGAATTTGCAATTGTTCGTGGCGGTGACGGTGGTGATGGTGGTGGTGGAGCTGATGATGATGGCGGCGGGGATGAAGGGCTTTCTTCTTGGTCCACTGAAGACTCGAGACTATCGTCAATTACTTGGACGCTGGAATCAAATAAAATCCCAGAATCAGCTACAGAGTCACTTTTATTATCCAGCTTTACTACTCAATGCACATGTGGTTTGCGACAGTTTTTTTTTTTTTTTTTTTGTTGGTTATCGAGATCGACTTTGTAAAGCTGTTTGACAGGTTGATTTTATTCAATTTAATTTTTTGTTTGACTTTGACTTTTTATTATATTTTTTAAATAGAATATTATTTTATATTAACACCTGACACCACGTTATATTTTAAGTTAACTTTTAAGTAAAAAGGCAGAGACGTCTTAATATATAAGAATGAGTTTATTAACTGACTAACCATAATTCAGTATCGAGACATAGGTATGTTTTAATATAAGTATCAAGGTATATATACAAAGGTATGTTTAAGTATAAGTACGAGTGTATGTGAGAATTTGCATGATAACAAAAGAGAGAGATATAGTTCATTTATTCATTACATAAGATATACAACAGAAATCAAAGTGAATCTTCCCGTTATCAACTCATTCGCTTCGCAGTTCAATCAGGTCGGTCATCGTGTTTTATCGTGTCAATTTATTTCATGGAAAGGAATAGTGATATTTATTAGCAAAGATGAATCAGTCGATGCGAGTGGATGAACCAAAAAAGAATAATGCTAAACCGATTTATTTAATACAAAGAAAACTTTATTAAATATAAATGCGTAATTTAAAAGATACAATAGAAAAAGAAACTTCGTCTGCGACCCTCACAAAATGGAATGAAAATTGAATTTATAACCTACAGTATCTGTCAGATGCTAAATGAGTTTAGCATTGTTCAGTTGGCTGTCATGATTGTTGTAGAGGGTGACACGGAACGGTTAAGGTAGAACTCCAATACTCCCTCTCGTTACGTGACTATAGACTGCACACCAAGGATCTCAAGACACTTCCAGTGCTTAGGGCCAGCTAAACGTTTAGTTAAAATGTCAGCTCCCATGTCCTCAGTACTTAAATAACGAAGATGAATGTTGTTGTTATCTAATGCTTCCCGCACAAAGTGATGCCGAACATCGATGTATTTGGTGCGGGAATGAAATACAGGATTTGAGGCAAGTTTTTGAGCTCCCATGTTATCACATAGCACCGACACATCCTTCACAAGCGACTCGAACCCAAGTTCTCTGATGAAGCTCTGCAGATAAATACCTTCTCTTACCGACTCTGTGAGACTCATGTACTCTGCTTCTGTGGAAGAGAGTGCCACAGTCCTCTGTTTACGCGACTCCCAAGTAATAGCTCCTCTGGCGAGGATGAAAGCAAATCCGGTAAACGAACGTCTGTCATTCTGGCAATTGGCCCAATCTGCGTCTACCATACCTGTCAATCCGGCTTCCAATGGTGCATAAACCAAACCTGTATTTTCGGTACCCTGCAGATAGCGCAAGATATTTTCGTACAAAAGCTCTTACAGAGCTCTTCAAAATGTGCCCAACTGGGTGTGATCGCTAGATTTTGAAATAGTTTCCTACATAATTCCGTGCAAATTTGGTTGAAGTATGAATTTGTGTGGTAAATGATATAATTTCGTATCAAATTTGGAAATTTTCAACGAAATTTCCTCATTTGGTCTAATGAAAACGTAGTATAAAGGCTCTCCCAAACCAACGCGAATGCGGAGCAATTCTCAATGAATCATTCACAATAGTAAAAAATATGACAAATACACAATACTAAACAACAACAAAAATTCGTCGTCGCTCTGCATTCGCGTTGGTTTGCGAGAGCCTTTAGGCGAATGCCGATTGATTCGCAGCAAATTATTCACATTAGTACAAAATATGACAAACACACAACGCTTAACAACAACAAAAATTCGTCGTCGCTCCACATTTGAGTAGGCTTGGGAGAGCTTTTAGTTTGTGTTACTTCATGTCTATATTGCTTGTATTAGTAAACATGGTCACGCTAAAAGCTATAGTTAGCCATTTTATAATTTTAATTCAGTTTGACACCCGAGCATATTTGTATTATTTTTCATTGCTGTAAGCCAAAATGTTTTAGGTTTGTATTTATTAATTAATCTATTATATCTATCTATTTATCTTATCTGAACCTGGTCCTAGTTTGGTTTCTATTTGTTGAACACGTCCCGTGGTTAGAATTATTCACCTCGGTCTGTCAATTAGATGTCAAAACAAAACCAAATACAGGGTGTTCCCTATTTCATACAGGATAATTTATGAAATGATATTTTTAGAAAAAAATCGTATGGGAGGGGGGGATTATTTATTCACTTTTAGATAAGAGTATTGACTTTCTTAAAATTAAATAAAAATTAACGGAACCACTAACTTGCAATGTTATGCTTTTTATTTTTTTTTTTAACTTTTTTGAATTTTACGACAAAATTTATTTAAAATAAAAATAACTAAGAAATACGACAACAGCTACTGGTCATGCTATAATTTCTTAAAAACCATTCTCGAATCAATTTTTCAGATTAAGTTGTTTCGTAATGATTTAAAAAAAAATAATTGTTAAGCTTAACTTAAAAAAAAAGTTAGTGTTTTTGTCAAAACTATTTAATTTTGTTTAACATTAGGAAGTATAATTTCAGTAATAAGTATTCAATAGGAGTATTAAACACTCAAAACCAAACGCACAGATGTCATGAAGTTTAAAAAAAAAATCAAAAATAGCTATTGCTGTTTACTATCTTCAAAAGAAATCAGTATCTGGATTAACTTTTAACGCGTGCTACAAAAACAATTTTGAAAATTCCTCATTATTTCTCTTGTGTACTTAAATTTAATCCAGATCAATACCAAAATCCCGACAAAATATAATAAAACCCGCCTCATATATACTTTTATACTTATAAAGTGAAAATTTAGGGTTAAGTGGAGTTTAAACAACAAATTTAAGTTCCGGTGACAAATTGTAAAAAAAAATTTTTTTTTCGTATTTTTCTTAACTATATTTTCCTAGAATATATCCAACAATTATTTTAAAATTATTTTGGATGGAGAAAGGGCCACCCTGCATAATATGCAAGATGGATTGAAGATGAACGGAAATCTGAGTGATTGAAAACAATTTATGGATTAATTTTTTGTATTTTATTATAATTGTGCATGAATATTAACTATTAATTACAATATTGTTTGTGTATTTTAAACAATTTCACATCAATGTTTTTGTTTTTAGTCGAAGTAAAATTTTCAAAACTATTTTCCAATTTTCAAAAGAAAAAATACTGAGCTGTTAAAACAAATAAATCTCACCGCGTTACATTGTTGTTGCAATTCACATCTATTCATCGACACGAAGTGAAACTACAAATTCAACAATGTAAACAAATGGGTTTTGGAGGGTGAAGCATACGAAAGATTGGCTTCTTGGTAATTGATATTCTCTGGTTTCATATTCAAATACAATAACGGGATAGTAAGTTGGAGTAGTACGCGACATAAATGTGCCTCTCTGTCTACAACAGAATCAGAGTACATTGCTGCACCTAAAGCTATAAAGGTAGTTGTTTGGTTGCAGCGGTTGTTTGGTGAACTGGTATACCTAGGAGATTTGACAAAATAATGTCGTTTTTTATGGATAATCAAAGCTCAATTCGTTTGATAAAGAACCCTGAATTTTATAAGTGAAGCCAACATATAGATGTCAGATACCATTTTATCTAAGAGAAGTTCGAGCTAGGATGTCTTGATCTTCAGTACGTGTCAACGAAGACTATGATAGTAGATATATTTACCAAGGCTCTTCCAAAAGGGCGGTTTCAGTTCCTACGAGCATTATTAGGAATTATTTCCCTTCAGAAATAATTTATTCAATTTGTAATGCATTTAAAGTAGTTTTTTTTAAACAAGAATAATTAAAAATAAAATAATTGTGATGAATTAAAATTTTTTTAAATGAAAAAAAAAATTAATACAAAAAGTGGGACTGTTAAGACTAGAGATTTTGTATAGTTTAAATTTACTGTATTACACACCACTAAGCTTTTATCAGTTATTATCAATCATACACCCAAACAAATCTCTGCTGTAAATTTCACAACAAGTTGCAATCAAATTTACAAAAAAATGTTTATTTGTATATTCAACAGAATTTGTGATCAAATTCTCAATTAATTGTTGGTTTAACAGATTTGCTATCATTTTAACAACAAAATTGTGAAAATGATCGCAATTTCTTGTAAATAATAAGTGCAAAAATATGTGAAAATGACAACCGAATTTGTTGAATTAACAACAAGGCAGTCAAATCGACAACTAAAAATCTACAACCTTAGTATTGACAGCACAAAAAGTTGTGCTTTCAACATCCAAAATTGTTGGATTCACAACAGTGCAATCAAATCTGCAACCATCTGTTGAAATCAAAGTGAATCTTCCCGTTATCAACTCATTCGCTTCGCAGTTCAATCAGGTCGGTCATCGTGTTTTATCGTGTCAATTTATTTCATGGAAAGGAATAGTGATATTTATTAGCAAAGATGAATCAGTCGATGTGAGTGGATAAACCAAAAAAGAATAATGCTAAACCGATTTATTTAATACAAAGAAAACTTTATTAAACATAAATGCGTAATTTAAAAGATACAATAGAAAAAGAAACTTCGTCTGCGACGCTCACAAAATGGAATGAAAATTGAATTTATAACCTACAGTATCTGTCAGATGCAAAATGAGTTTAGCCTTGTTCAGTTGGCTGTCATGATTGTTGTAGAGGGTGACACGGAACGGTTAAGGTAGAACTTCAATACTCCCTCTCGTTACGTGACTACAGACTGCACACCAAGGATCTCAAGACACTTCCAGTGCTTAGGGCCAGCTAAACGTTTAGTTAAAATGTCAGCTCCCATGTCCTCAGTACTTAAATAATGAAGATGAATGTTGTTGTTATCTAATGCTTTCCGCACAAAGTGATGCCGAACATCGATGTGTTTGGTGCGGGAATGAAATACAGGATTCGAGGCAAGTTTTTGAGCTCCCATGTTATCACACAGCACCGACACATCCTTCACAAGCGACTCGAACCCAAGTTCTCTGATGAAGCTCTGCAGATAAATACCTTCTCTTACCGACTCTGTGAGACTCATGTACTCTGCTTCTGTGGAAGAGAGTGCCACAGTCCTCTGTTTACGCGACTCCCAAGTAATAGTTCCTCTGGCGAGGATGAAAGCAAATCCCGTAAACGAACGTCTGTCATTCTGGCAATTGGCCCAATCTGCGTCTACCACACCTGTCAATCTGGCTTCCAATGGTGCATAAACCAAACCTGTATTTTTGATACCCTGCAGATAGCGTAAGACTCGCTTGGCGGCAACACAATGTTCTTTATTGATAGATAGATAGATAGATAGATAGATAGTTTTATTCATTTGTTAAAATTATTTCCTTACAATGTTTGTTGCTCTTTAATTGAATAAGGTTATAGGGCATGGCATTACTGCCGTCTGCCCGAGCGGCTGTACTTTAAGTTTTGTATTAACAAGGTATTTTTACCCTAATAGTAATAAATTGTAAATTTTGTGAGGATGAACACGGCTTATGTCTAATTTAAAACAAGATTTTTGTATAGATTTTAAAATAGCAACTTTCAGTTTAGTTAAAACAAATTGTTTGGCTTTTAGTTTAGCAAAAACGGAACATAGTATTTTTTTTTTTTTGCAACTTTTAGTTTAGTTAAAACGGAATATTAATATTTTTTTTTTTTATTAAAGAAGCATTTAAAATTAGTTGAAAAAGGAAACAAAAATAAATGCAAGATTAAAACTGCTCCATAATGATTCTGCTTCTGTAGGACATCGCTTCTGAAGTGAATTCATATAGACGAAACCAGTCTTCTCCATTTGAAATAGTTTTAATATCTTCTTCCTGCAAGTAATTCTTCTCGTAAGAAACTCTTCTTAGTTCCATCAACATTGGACATATTGCAATGAAATGGTAAATGTTTTCCATTACTTTCATATTGCACAGCGAGCAAATGCCTTCCAAATCGTTCCTATGCGGCATAAAGTTTAGTTTTAATAGTTCTCCTCTTGCTTTAAAAATATTGCTTATCATTTTTCTAGGATAGTTCTCGTTGAAGTAATTTCTTTCATTTAAGTTGTAATTTAGCTTGGCATATATTATTCTTGCACTTGACGATCTTGCCTGTTCTATGAATGAATATCTCTCATTTTCATCGATGCTCTGTATTATTTCATAAAGAGACTTTTCCCAATGTGCTGCATCAGGGTCGACTAACTCTAGACTCCATCCACAGTTAGCTGCATGATCAACCCAATCTTTATAAAACAACGATTTACGACGTACTGGATGCTTAAACACGAGCTTCGGCAATCTGGAATCCTCCATATTTATTACTCGTACCAAGTAATCAGCATTTAATTTCAGAGTAGCGACGAAGAGCGTTGGGAGTCCTGTTTCCAAGTAATACATGTATTTGGGTGTATTCACCGGCAAAAGAAAAATTTTCCTTAAGAAAAAGCGCAACAAGTTCTCCACTAACTCAAATTTCTTCATGCCCCAAATTTGTGCTCCGTAGAAAAGAATAGCTTTAGCAGTTGCATTAAAAACTTCAAATTTAGCATTTGTTGAAATAAGCTTATTGTTGAATATTTTTTTCCAGTTTGCACAAATTGCTGTCCTGGCTACGTCAGCCTTAGCTTCGAGATGTTTTTCCATATTTAAATTGTATGTTATCATCATTCCCAGATAAGGGTACTCCTTCACTACTTCCAGATCGGTTTCGCCATATCTCCAATGTTCCTTTCTAGAAGTTCTTCCTGCGCCGTTCTGGAATACCATCACTTTAGACTTTTCAGTGTTTACTTCTAGGCACCATCTTATACAGTATTCAAAAATCCTGTTTATATTTAATTGAAGTGAAGTAGGGGATTCTGCCAGAATAAGAATATCATCCGCATACATTATTACTTTTATTTTAGTGTTTGCATATTCAACACCACATGGCAGGTATTCAACAATATCATCCAGAAAAAGGGCAAATAACAACGGACTAAGATTGCATCATTGCCGAGCTCCGCAATTTATTATAATTTTGTTTGATGTTTCAGCTCCATTGAATACGCGTCCAGAAGTTTCCTGATACAGTTTTTCCAAAGCTCTTGCAAATTTGCTTGAAATACCAAGATTGTAGAGTTTATAAAACAGTGCTCTTCTGTCCACTTTATCAAAGGCTGCTTTAAAGTCAACGAAAAAAGCATATAGTTTCTTATTTTGACTTAGTTTTGAACGGGCTAGGCATCCTAGTACAAAAATGTTATCAAGTGTCGAATGACCTTTTCGAAAACCGGACTGGAATTCACTCAACTTGTTATTTATATTGACCCAGTTATTGAGCCTTTTATTAAGTAGAGAAGTGTATATTTTCAAACTTGCATTTAAAAACGAGATTCCTCTATAATTTTTGGGGTCACATGGGTCACCCTTCGTATGAATTGGCCAAATTAGAGCTTCTTCGAAAGAATCTGGATAAACAGCGAAATTAAAGATGATGTTAAGAGCTTGAGTAAGCTTTTCTTTAAATAATACCGACGAATGTTTAAAAAATTCGGTTGGTATACCGTTCGAACCAGCCATTTTACCGTCCTTAAGTGTATCCAGAATTACTTCCACTTCAGACATTGTGATTTCTGCACATAAAATGTTGTTCGTGATAGCTGGCCTTGCATAGCTCCAGGATGTTTGAACAATATTTGAGCTCAGCAATGCATCGAAGTGATCTTTTAAAATTGAAATTGCTATTTGTGATGATTTTAGAGCTGCCTCATTTCCATTTATTTTTTTTGTTAATTTCCAAAATTCTGCGGAGTCCTTACATTGGCTCAATTTTTTAGCTAAGCTTTCTTCATACTGTTTTCTTTTTTCTTTGCACAATTGCTTATACTGCTTGGTAATTTCCACATATTCTGTGCGAGTTGAGCTTAAATTGCACCTTCTATGTGAGTTTAGCAACCCCAGTGATTTTTTTCTGAGTCTTTCACATGCATAGTCATACCACTCCTCTTTTTTTTGCAATTTTTTTGTTTCCTGCATAAAAGCTGCTGCATCCTTAATAATTTCTTCTAATTCCATTAAAGGTAAATAAATAATCTTGAAACAGAGTATACTCCTTTCCAACAATGTATTTAAACTTGTTTTGTAGTTGTTTTCGCTACGCGCCACCCACTTTAATTTGGATATACGAGTATCTGGCAAGATTTGTTTTTCGGAATTGCCACGGATGCTGTCAAATTCAATTTTAACCTTAATTGGAAGATGATCCGAGTAGGTAATGTTTTCCACCTTAAAATCTTTTACAATGGAAATCCAGTTTCCACTGATAAGACAAAGATCAATCGTTGAGCATTCCTTGTTTGCCAATAAACGTAAACTCTCCATTTATATCCCCGTCACTGCTTCCATTTAAAATGCTTAACCCAAATTCGTTACAAAAATCCAATACTTTTTTGCCTTCTGCATTTATAACTTGATCTTTTGAACTGCGTTTTCTATATCCCATCTTGAGTGCTGATTCTTTATCTGCTGTCCTAGCATTAAAATCACCAATTATCATCGCATCTTGAATTTTAGCTTCACATAGCACATCATATAGTATCTCATAATCGCTTTGCCACTTATTACAGTTTAAATAAACTGGGATGATGAAATAACTCTTCTCATACAAATTCAGTTCAATAATCATTAAATCTTCGTAAATTTTTACTGACAAAATTATTCCACCACTTGCTCTACCCCTGGTTGCAGTCTTTTTTGCTGGAATCCAATAGCATTTATAGTTTGGAAAATATTTTTCATAATTTAAGCAATTATCGCTTAATAAAATTATTTCAGCTTTACATAATTCATTAAATAAATCCGAAAATATAAGTTTATTATTAAGTCCACCAATATTATACGCAACGATAGAAACATTAAAGTAATTATTTTTATTTATATTATTATTTTGTTTTTTAAAAGTTTGAATAATTTGTCTACCTATGACATCCCTGCGCTATTTTGCCAGAGCAGCTTGTGAGCTTGCCCAATTAGCTTCCACACGACCTACACGATCCACAGTAGATTCTGTCAGCGTTCTGTCATTGTCATTATCAAATCTGCCACCATCTGCTGTCGTCGATGGTGAACATCCTTGAAAAAAGCCTGGAGGCAAATTCAACAACTCGGTTAATTTGTCAAAACCACACTCTGTGCCGTATTTTAATCCTTTGGAATCATTCCATGTATATTCCAATCCATCGACAAATAATTTTTCTCCTTTCACCACTGCTTTCGCATTTTCTCGATCGCGTTTTATTAGTCTTCGGATGTGTAAAAGCTGTGCTCTTCGTCTTCTTATAATTGGGGGATAATCTCTCTGAATGGATGTTTTAGTGTTTTTTAGTTTATGTGTGTTGTTTAACACCGCGTACAGATTATCTTTGTTTTTAAATTTAACACTAAAGCTTTTAAATTTTGGATTCCATGTTTTTATTTCCATTATCTCTTCTGTGGTAATATTAGTTACTCTATTTGACAACTGGTTGCATGTTTCCACTACTTCTTGTGTTTGGTCTATTTGGTTCTTTGTCTCTAATCTGAATATCAAATTTTTATCGTAGTTAATCTTTTGGATATTCAAAATTTGTTGCTCCAGATACTCCACTTTTGACTGAAGATCGTGAATATGGGTTTTTAGAACCGCATTTTCCTGCTTAAGTGAAAGAATATCCAAGCGAACCTCTTCAATGTCTGTTTTCGTCGCAAGATGCTGTTGTTTATCATCGAAAACACTTTTCAAGTCATCAATAGTCATTTGGGAGACAAGTCCGGCTGAGCCTTTTCTGTCCCTTTTTTGTAACGAAGACATTGATTTTTCAGGAGAAGTTTCGCTTACGGGACGTTTAAACATGTAAACGGAATTCTTTGTTTGAGTTTCTGATGGCAGAATATTTCCTTTGTCACCGGCTAAGTGATTTCAGTTTTTAAATAAAAGGATAATATGAAAACTTGCCTGTGAAATTTTTTGACCAATTTATGTCGTAGTATTTATTTACGTTGTGTGCACTTTTATTTGTGGAATTTGTTCTTTTTTACTATTAAAAACAATTATTCTTAAACGACTTTAGTTAATACCTGACTATACACTTTAACACCAGTGTTGCCACTCCCTTTATTGTGCTTATCGTTAAATTGGCTTAACCAACTAACAGCGTATGCGATGTCGGGGTGGGTACCCTGTGCCAGGTACATAAGTGATCCTATAAGTTAACGATATGGTACCTTCCGCTGATCATCGCCATTCACTTCCAAATTGCACTTGTTTAGAGCGCCGACACACATCGGAGTTAAAACCAGTTTACTCTCTGCCATGCCGAATCGCTGAAGTACATCACCAATGTAACCTCTTTGATGTATAGAGTATCCGTCAGCTCTTTTAATGAATTGTAAAAATAGGCAACATTGAACCTCACCAAGGTCTTTAATAGCAAATGTTTTGAATAAGCTCTCGTTATGTTGTTTGACATCACTGACGTTCCGAGAGATTACAAGGAGCTGAAACCGGTTTACTCTCTGCCATGCCGAATCGCTGAAGTACATCACCAATGTAACTTCTTTGATGTATAGAGTATCCGTCAGCCCTTTTAATGAATTGTAAACCTAGGCAACATTGAACCTCACCAAGGTCTTTAATATCAAATGTTTTCAATAAGCTCTCGTTAATTTGTTTGACATCACTGACGTTCCGAGAGATTACAAGGAGCTGAAACCGGTTTACTCTCTGCCATGCCGAATCGCTGAAGTACATCACCAATGTAACTTCTTTGATGTATAGAGTATCCGTCAGCCCTTTTAATGAATTGTAAACCTAGGCAACATTGAACCTCACCAAGGTCTTTAATAGCAAATGTTTTCAATAAGCTCTCGTTAATTTGTTTGACATCACTGACGTTCCGAGAGATTACAAGGATATCATCCACATAGACTAGCACAATAGCATGTCTCCCCCTGAACCACGAACGTATACACAAGTGTCAGACTTGGTTGGATGTAATCCAAAACGCTGTAGTTTTTATTTAAGTCTCTCGTACCAGCATCGTCCTACTTGGCGCAAGCCGTAAAGCGCCTTCTTGAGTAAACACACCTTGTTGTCTTGTCGAATTTCAGAAAGCATCCTTTTAGCTTTGTTTTTAATTAAAACATCCTTTTCGTTCCTTACGATTAACTGAAGTGATTCCACCGTCATGTCAGGAATATCCATAAACATCTTCTCTGAAAGTTTCTTCGTTCTAGAGTTCCATCTGGTGAGTGCTTTTTTCTGAGCACCATCCTGCTGCCGATGACTTTGTCTGCCAAGGAGCGATCAACAATCTTCCATGTGTCACTTGCTACTATGCATTTTAATTCAGCAGCCATAGCATCGTACCATTCTCTGGCATCGGAACCAGAAACAGCTTAATCAAGGTCTATCTCGGCCAGCAGGCCGTATTCAGAGGTGACATTTCTTACCTCTTCTGTCTTGTACTCTTTTCTAGGTCTTCCAGGTAAACCAGTCTTGATTTTGCGAGGTCTACCAGGAACTCTTTTGGCTGATTTAGTAGAATGTTGTTCTTCATCAGAAAATTCCGAGTCATCTTCATCGGATTCCATCACCGTATGTTCAGGAATTTCAGGCTTTACCGGAATATTGTTTCTTAGAACTGTGTCATTACTCTTTGTCTCTATCGGCGTCAATGAAAAATCCATCGTTTCTTGTTGGCTTCCACCAGGAACTATTTGTGAATGGCTCTCCAAGAACTTGACATCTCGTGAAATAACTACTTGATGTTTGTATGGTATCCACACCCTGTACCCCTTATTCTCATTTGGATAACCGAGAGATATACATTCGTCCGACTTGGCGTCGAGTTTATCTTTATTACAAATACCTTACAGCCGAACTCTCGAAGATTACTAACGTCTGGACACTTATCAAATCGGACTTCGTATGGTGTTTTCCCATTGAGCAACTTCGAGGGACTCCGATTTCTGATGTAATTCGAAGTTGCGAGAGCCTCTGCCCAAAAAGTTTTTGGCAAACCAGACTGTATGAGAAGACACCTCGCCATTTCTACGAGTGTCCGATTTTTGCGTTCGGCGACGCCATTCTATTCAGGATTATAAGCCACTGTTAATCGTCTTCGAATACCCTCAGAACTTAAGAAACTATCGAATAAGTTGTTTCTGCATTGTGTCCCATTATCAGACTGTAGACTCTTGATAGAGAATCCACTTTCCTTTTCAAGCAATTTCCTTCACGTTTTGAAACTCTGAGAAAACCTGACTTTTCTTTCCAAGAAAACGTACTTCACACCACCTCGAATGATCGTCGATAAACGTGACGAAGTATCTAGACTTTCCAATGGACTCCGTCCTCATCGGTCCACATACATCTGAGTGTATGAGTTCGAGAAGTTGCGATGTGCGAGTCGAGCGTTTCGGAAAAGGAGCACGCGCCATCTTTCTCTGGATACAAGTTTCACATGGTCTACTTACGGGTGGCCTCAGAAAGATTCTTGAAGTTAAGGTGACCCAGACGACTGTGCCACATCTGCAGATTTTCATCACTTGCAGATAATCTCGACGAATGTTTCGATGACAAACAATTCTCGTTACTGGCACTGGCATGAACAAAGTAAAGTCCATCTTCTCGTTCTGCGGTTAAAACAGCACGCCCATCTCAGCCAGATTCCTTGTCAAACAGCACTCGGTATCCCCTGTCATTTATCTTTCCTACTGATAGTAAATTGGTGCGTAGGTCCGGTACGAAAACAGCATCAGATAGTTCCATCTTCTTAGTTACTTCATCGTCTTGAATTTGAATCAATGCTCGTCCACGGGCTTTAATTTCAGTTGATGCACTATTTGCCAACTGTAGCTTCTCATTGACTACTTTCTCGATGTTTAAGAATTCGTTTGAGTTCTTGCACATGTGAGAAGAACATCCGCTGTCCAAACACCAGAACTGACTATGAGACTTACCTATGGATTGAAATGCATTCTCGTTCTGTGGAACATGTGATGAAAAAAGTAGAAGTTCTGCATTCTTCCCGTTTTGTGATGGTTTTTCGTCTATTTGTGGACACTCTGTTCGTTTGTGGCCAACCTTTCTACATTTGTAGCAAATTATTTTTGAACTGCCTTGCTGCTCGGAGAAGTTAGTTTTATTCTTGAATTTAGACTTTTGTCGACCTCTAGATCTGTGATGAAACTTCCCGGCTATCATAGCATTGCATACATCCTGTGATTCACTCTTACGTGCATCGGACTCCTCGCTAATTTTAATGCGCAACGTTTCTGGTGACGGCAGGTCATCTCGAGACTCAATGGCGCAACGAAAATTGGCAAAACTTGATGGCAAACTATTTAGAAGCATAATTGCGAGTAAATCAGAATTTATTTCCACTTCCATGTCGTGAAACTTGTCAACTGCATCGAAGAATTTACCCAGATGCCCACGAATGTCTTCGCCTTCATGCATACGTTGAAGAGTGAGCTGCTTTAAAAGAGTTGCCTTTCGGGCAGGTCTCTTCGACTGGAAGACACTTTCGAGTTTCAACCAAACATCTAGAGAAGTCACACATCCTTTGACTTGCTTAAGCTCAGCTGCACTGATGGACAAAATTTTATCCGACTTTGCCTTTTGATCAGACTAAAACCAAATTGTTTGTGCAGATGCATCCTTCGAATCCGCGGCTGGTTCAGGCTTAGCACCACTTACGTATTCCCAAGCATCATTTTTGATGAGGAGTGCCTCCATATGCATCCGCCAGTATCATAATTGTCCTTGTTAAGGGTTTCAATTTTCGTTATGCCTGCTGCATTCATTTTGTGTATATTTTATATACGAAACATAATGGAGGTTATCTATTTATGTCTGAAGAATATTTTAATTCGAGTTATCCACTGGGACTCTGGGCCCAAACCTATTAGCAAAGATGAATCAGTCGATGCGAGTGGATGAACCGAAAAAGAATAATGGTTAACCGATTTATTTAATACAAGGAAAACTTTATTAATTATAAATGCGTAATTTAAAAGATACAATAAAAAAAGAAACTCCGTCTGTGACGCTTACAAAATGGAATGAAAATTGAATTAATAACCGACAGTATCTGTCAGATGCAAAATGAGTTTAGTCTTGTTCAGTTGGCTGTTATGATTGTTGTAGAGGGTGACACGGAACGGTTAAGGTAGAACTCCAATAATATTTTTGTCCTGTCTCAAAATATTGAGAACATTGAAGATAAAGGTTCAAGTGAAGATAATCCATCCACAAGTAAATTGTCATCGCCTCCTTTTCTATTGGACCTAAGTTTTCGAGATCGTAAGCAATTTTAATTTATTTAAAAGTGTGGTGCCGTTCTTAGCAGGTAAGTTATGTCAGTTAAGTATTTGTTTGTATATCTTACTATATAAAGCTAGTCTAGAGATTTTTACTAAAAAAAACTTGGCCGCTTAAAATGTATGTTTTAAATAAAAATATCTCAGAGTAAAAAAGTCGTGCTTGTTAGTAGATTGCTTTAGCTACTGTTTTGAAATAGGAGACATATAAAGGGTTTTTCAACAGGGACGCTACAAAAGTAGATCGACAGGGACAGCAAATGACGCCATATTTCTTGCTGCTCTTTTGACATTTCTCTTCAGTAAGATTTGCCATTTCATGATGGAAAGATATACGAGCCAACAACGAGTCGAAATTATTAAAATTTACTACCGAAATTCGGAGTCAGAGGCCTCAACTTTAAGAGCAATTCGTCCAATTTATGGTCGTCATAATCGTCCTAGCAGATCAACAATTGAGCGTCTAGTGGAAAAATTTGAATCCACAGGCACAGTACAAAATGTTCCCGTGCCAGTGAGACAAAGAAGTGCCCGTAGTGTCGAGAATATTGCTGCCGCTGAGGCTTCAGTTGCAGAAAGCCCAAATGTGTCTCTCATACGTCGTTCTCAAGCGTTGGGCATCTCTGTAATGTCGTTGTGGCGAATTTTGCGAAAAGATCTTGGCCTACATCCTTACAAGATTAAATCGCTACCGTTCAATGATAACCGAATATTTTTGGCCCCAATTGGATGATATGGACTTGGAGGACATGTGGTTTCAACAGGACGGTTCCACAAGCCACACAGCGAATGTCACAACCAATTTATTGGAAACCAAGTTTGGAGAACGTGTTATCTCACGAAATGGTCCAGTCGCTTGGCTGCCTCGGTCGTGCGATTTGACGCCGTTAGACTACTTCCTGTGGGGCTACGTCAAGTCTATGATCTATGCCAACAAGCATAGACGATTGATGAACTTCGTACGAATATCGAACGTGAAATTGCAGCAGTATCGGCCGATTCATGCTTGAAAACCGTCGAAAGTTGGGTTCAGCGTCTGGACTTCTGCAAGCGTGCTCGAGGTGGCCATGCAAAAGAAATCGAGTTCCATACATAATGGCATCGAACGTACAGGCATAAAGAATTTCATTGATATCCATTTTTTTTATAAACTTTTGTAGCGCTCTTATTGAAACACCCGATACATAAATAAGCAACCACGTTTTGTACAAAAAAAATTCATTGTCGACGGTCCTAAACGTCATTTGTTATTTTACCAATTTAAATTGCCAACATAAAACTTTTATAATTGGAAAGGTCGCGGATTTCAAAAAGAAGCTTACTCGTACTCAGGTTGGAACACTTGTCAAACATTTTTCTGGATGTTGAACTTGGGTTTCAGTTGGAGTTCGAAGACGAGTTGCTGAAGAGGAGAAAAATAGAAGTAAGTAGATAGTTAATAACTTTAATTCTGATAAAGGTCCCACAGTCAACATCTCAAACGAAAACCTTGTGGTAATTCCAAATGGAAAAATGTATGAGATAAGAATTTGGGTTCCGTTTAAATTGAATAACTACATCTTTGTCAAACCAAAACCGATTCTAAAAAATTTTTATTTTCTTAGAACAAGTCGAAAAAAACGTTTAGAATCGGTTGTAGTTGGGCAAAGACAAAGCAATTTAAATGAAATGGAACACAAAAACATGAAAACAAATTATAACTCGTAAAGGAGCGAATAGGAAAAAATTAACTCTTAAGTTTCTTGACCTAGCCATGGTTTTGTCTCTGGCGGTGACTGTATATATCTTTGTACCTAGTTAAGTTTGTAAATTTCATTTCATGTTTTGTTTAAGTTATTACAATGTAGCGCATTCACCAGCGAGATGACCACCTCGGACTGGGTTAAAAAGTAATAATTCACTCAGTTTAACACCAAGCACAGAAGGCACCTCACAAGTATCTGGCTCATCCTCAGACTTAATTTTATGTATTTAATTCAAACGGTGAACTATCTTAATAATTAAATGCAATTTAGCTAGTAAGGGATATTTTGTCCTTATCCTCAAATATTATCATTCATGAGAACAAAGAAATATATTTTGTTTGTTGTGAATACAAAATTTTGTATTTCAACTTTCATTATCGTTGCTATGTAATAGATATAACAAATGTAATTGAAAAATATATACTATTAAATATAAACAGATTCACAAGTCCACCGATTCACCTTCACCTTAATACCTTCAATTATGGGTCCAAAGTTTTCAGGAATAAGTGTATTTGATTTTTTTGATAATAATAATTAATGTCATGCCATTAATATCATTTATTTGATATAAGGAATATTAAGTATTGAATTTGTACGTTTTTGTTTGTTATTTTGAAACTGAAATTTCACAAATAACACTGGTCTACAAGGTTTTAGTATTATAAAAAAAACTACATGTATATTATTGAAGGTTTTGGTGTGGTGAATTCGAGTTCGCCCTACAAATTGTTTATTAGTTAAGATGAATTTTTGAGATATTTCGATTGAAATATCTCAAAAACTAAAACTAATAAACAATTTCTGGCTATACGAATTAAGTTCTGCACATACCTTGGAAAATGTAAGGTTTTGTTTAGAATACAAAAATTCGGTAGCAAATGTTGTTGTTCTCTTATTTTTTCTGGTTTTCATTTCTGCAGCAGGTGTTGTGATTTCTTCAACTTGGTGATGGATTTTAGAACCATGTCTTAGTCAAATTGACAACATTGGTTTTCGGGTCAATTGTGACAACGAATGCAATCAAATCAATCATGATTTTCATCATTTCTACAACCGATGTTTTTCGGTGAAGTATTTTGCTATTTTCATTTTGATATAAAATTGAAGCTTTGAACTTCATTGAAAGCTTTCTTTCCTTCTTAGTTCTTCATTGAATAAATATTGTTTATATTATATTCTTTTTAAAACCAAAGGTATTATTTTCTGGATCAATCTAAGAACTTGGTATTGATATATCTGTAAGATTATTAATCCTCAAAATTCAAAACCTTTTGTCACGCTCAAAGAAGTAAGAAGCATGTTTCAACATAAGTTATCTAATAAAAATCAATAGAGTACGATCTAATAACTGTTCAGGTTTTGAAAAAAAAAACCTTCAAAGCCTTTAAGAAACTCCAATTTATAATAAACACATGCCTTAAACTAAGATATGTGCCACATCATTGGAACTTTGCAGAAGTCATTGTTATACCTAAATAAGTTAAGCCACCAACAGAAGTAACATCTTACAGACCTACATATATCTTTTATACCAATCATGGCAAAAGTTTTCGAAAAACTGCTCCTGAAAAAACTCAGCAAAATAATAGAAGAAAGAAGACTAATTCCGAGCCATCAGTTTGGATTAAGAAATAAACATTTCACCATAGACCAAGTATCCTGGATTATGGTTGTTGTGGAAAATCACTTGAAGAAAAACAAGTATGCTCGACTATATTCTTAGATGTCGCTCAAGCCTTTGGCCAGGGGTGGCACTTGGGACTTGAGTACAAACTGCATAGGGATCTTCCCAGGCAGTACTACGAAATACTGAAATCCAACGTTACGAACCGACTCTTAAAAGTACATAACGACCGAATCTACTCGGAACTAAGGACAATTGAAGCCAGTGTACCACAAGGAAGTGTCCTAGGACCAACCGTGTATCTGTTATATAGAAGGGATATTCTAGTGAATATCAACACTATGATGACCACCTTTGCTGATGATACTGCAATATTGGCGAACCAAACTAAATGAAATAAAGTATACGCATATAAATTTTTCAAAAAAAAAAAAAAACAACGTTCCAAATTCCAATTCTTATGAACAGTACAACAGTACCTTACTCCAACACCGCCAAATACCTTGGAATGAATTTGGCTGCAAAGCTTAAATGGAAAGGGCACATCAAAAAGAAAAGATCTGAGCCTGAAGTACAGAAAAATGTACTGGTTACTAGGAAAGAACTCTGACCTTAATATCCAGAACAAACTAATGTTATATAAGCAAGTTTTGTTACCCGTTTGGACACATGCAATCCAACTATGTGCAAAGAAAATACATACTGAGCACATCCAAAAATTTCAAAGCAAGGTCCTTCATGGAATAGTAAATGTCCCTTGGTATATAAGAAATAGCGATCTACATCGTGACCTTCAAATTGAAATGGTAACAGAAGTGGTTAAAAACACGCTGTATCACACAATCAGCAACTGCAAAGAGACCGTCTTAAATGTATGAGACAATGTTCGGAGATTAAGAAAAACCAAGCATCATGAGCTGATGGTCTAAGAGCTATGGGAAAGTGTTATAACTTTAAACTTCTCACAATGTGATTTATAAATTAGGAGAGAAAAATCATTTGTCGATCTTTCACAGCTTGGTCCTGGTTCACCGGTGGTTTTAGTGTGGTAAGTGTTCCACACTACTCAGTACCGATTCTTACCGAGTGTCTTTTGAAGATTTCCATCGGGTGAAAAAAAAACTAGATGCTTTACCCTTAAAAAAAAAATATTCACCTCAAGGCTCTGTTTGCATTCAAATGGTTTTTCCATCCAAAAATATTTTCCTTTCCATTTTTAAGCCTATAGTTTATAAATTTAGAGTAAATTAAGGACTCAATGGGTGGTGGTTTAGCTAAAGGCAAACATTTCTTGCCTTGAATATTAAAATATGTAGTTTTTAAAATTTTGATTTTTTTCGCATAGAAACTGTAAACTAGGTTTACGGCATGCTTAGGACCCACACTAACAAATTATAAGCATACTTAAAACCTTTACACACAATTGAGTTACTTTTGGTTTAATACAGGTCAATCTGTTTTTTATACCCTTAATTATATTCACACATATCAATTAAATCCCTTCAAAATTATAAACCTTTTTATTTCTTAAGAGGTGATAACCTAGACTTACATATACACTTTTCAAAATAAACAAATTAACAATTGATAAAAGTCTGTATACTATATACTTCAAAAAATATCAACTCATGAATTTATAAAAGGAGTAAGTCCGCTACAAAGCATCAATAATATTTCTTTGATAATGTTGATAAATAAAATTGCAATATATTGTGTGTCTCATAGAATACTTAAAAAAAAAATAAAATTTAAATAGTGAGATTTGTATACAAAAATGACTTATGACTCTGAAAAATTTCATAAAGTGGTTTTATCCCCTTTTCATAAAAAACGATTCAATTATTATGAAAATATTATTCACTTGTTTAATCCAGAAAAAAACTTTAATCCAGATTTAAATGATTAGATGATTTGTCATATTGAATAATATGGGAATGGGCATTATATTTAAATGTTTGGTCTTAGTAAATATGAATTATATGGTCGGATTTATAATCCAATCTAAATTCAAATGAATAGTATGGCCGTTAGTCAGATATTAAAAATAGTAAAGAAAATGATTTCTGTTGTGATCAATTAAACTTACATAGGTGTTTCAATTAAAAGAGCAAAAATGACCCAACTCAAAAATGCGTTTCTCCCAGATACCCCAGTGGGCTCATCGGTTTAATGCTTTTTTACCCTTTTAAGAAGCATATTTCGATCGATATTATAGGTACTGATGCTAATACAAACTAATTCGTACAGAAATATTTGTATTACATATACTATGTAGGTACATGGTTACATACCCATATGTTTATAAACATCGACCCATTATCATGCCTGGGCGAAATGGATTTATAAACAAAACATTTAACTTATAATTGAGTTTAATAACTAACCAAGATCGTAGATGATGTAACCTTAGTTTCAATAAATTTTTGTATTCCAATAACTATACTCACTTAACAGTTGCAATAAGACCAATCCAGTGTAAACAGCTACCATTTTTAATGTTTCAAGTTTTTGCAATTGTTTATACTTGTTAATAATTCAATTTAAGTGACTAACACACCTACTATGTATATTGTAAAATGAATGATTTGTTTTTGCATTTAATATTAAATACCGATATTCACATTTCTTTTTTCAGTTCGTTATATAGATAACACGTCAGGTAAAATCAATAAAATGTAATCACTTTAGAGTTTACCTCTTTTTAACTAGACAACAAAATGTCTTTGAGCACTAATAATTCTTTTACCCGTCGAGTCTGGCCTCAAGATACACTAATATCTGCTACCCATTCACACAACTCTTGTTCTGATTTGCAAAATCAAAAGACCAAAGCATGTGAATTGAGACCAGAAAAAAAGAGAAACTCGAAATTAAGATATATTCCCCCCCCCCCTACAATTTTCAATGAACGCAGTGAATACATAATTTTAGTCATAAAGAAAAGATTTTGTAAATGGCTACCTTTTCACCTTGAAGAAGATGTGAACGTGTTTTTGGTAAAGAAGAATGCATAACAATGTAACCAAACCACTGACTGTCCCCCTGCACATAAGGCGATCGCTAGTGTTCGGATCTTAACAATTGTACAATTGGAGTAGATATGCTTCTTTTTTAATTGAACTAGGAATATATTTATAAAATGCTAAACCTATTCTTCAATACTTTAACTAGCTGTATAATTTCTTATTATTATTACGAATTCATTGAGGTTATAAATTATAATGAGTTGAGATCAACCAGTATTTAGCAAACATTAACCTTGTTTTTCAGTCCATTTCTATTTTCGTTTAAAAAAAGTAGCATTTTTTTTGGTTGCTAAATATGTATGTAAATACCAGTGGCGTGGCGTGAATAATTTTAAAAGGCAAGACGAAGCAGAAGTTAAACGTCTGCAAACAAAAGAACCTTACCTCACTGTTTTTACAACGGGATAGTACATTTCCACGCCCTTTTTCTACATTAAGTTATAGATATACAAATTCTGGGTTACTTTCCGTTTCCGATGCATTTTTGTAGATGGTTAGTTTAGCTTCTACAAGGTATGTTTAATCTCTGAAAATATTAATATCAGAATTTATAAAAGATCGGTCTAATTTAAATAATCCTTTCTATAGGAAAGTGTTAGGATAAGAACTTTTGACAAAAAATATATTATATTTTTTTTTATAAAAATTTAACATATTGCTAAATACAGCCTTTTATATTCCCTTGATTTTAAGACCTGAATCTTGAGCATTAGAACTCAAGTTATGAGCTTATTACTGTAGCAACACGGATATTTTGAGTACAGCCACATTAAATAAGACAAGAACAGCCGTGTTATTTTGTTCATAAATACAAACATACAAATTATACAAATATCCTAATAAATAAAAGATATTAATTTAAATTACTTATTTATTTATTTATTTACTTATGTATATGCATTTTGGAAGCCATGCTTCCATCGTCAGTAAGCTTTATATGAATAATAATAACAATACACTTTGATGAGAGAGAGAGAGAGAGTGCAAAAAAGTCAACATCTTGTAAGTTCTTAAGTTTTAATTTTTAAATTAATTAAGTCAACTTATTTAAGTAATTTTCCTGTAAAAGTGTTTCGTAACGATTTCCATAACACGAACAAAGTAAAAAATACTGAATTTCGTTAACAAAAGTATTAGAATTCACCTTTTTAAAATCTTTATCTGCAATTATAACTGCGCAGACTGCAATTGCTTTATGGTACCTATACCTAAAAGAAAGTCATCGGAAATACTCGTATCTCCGGTTAATACACCAAGTAGAAATCTTTGCACGTAAATAAATCATTAATGTCAGCAGTAACATTGCAATCGAACGAATTAAAACAGATAGTAGATGGATGCCTAAATAAACATCTTAAAAATATCGCAACAAAGGACGTTGCGGCCATATAAACTGATATACAGCTACTACGATTTCAAAACGCTCAACTCTCAGAACGCCTGGCCTTTGTTGAAAATTACTATGGTACACTTGAGAAGCAAATTGAATTCTTATCGAACAAAACGAAAGAAAAATCTGTTGTGATGCATTTTCCATCAGATAACGAGGAAAACAAAGTTGAATTTACTACACAAACTTGTTTAGGCCTTCTTGATCTAAGCGAAAATGTTGATTTAGCTCTTGAAAATTTACAAGAATTTAATAGCCGGCACAATAACAAAACAACAATGGAACTAAATTTTAAAAGCGTGGATATCGCGAACAAAATAATTGCCGCCGAACCAAAGTTGAAGAACACTGGAGTGTTTGTGCACAAGGAACAATCTTTTCTGTACCGCAAGAAAAGGAGAGCACTCAACGAAATAAAAAGTGATCTTTTGAAAAGAAACCCGACCACCAAAATCAATATAAAAGGCTCCAAACTGCTAATTGACAAATTTGTGTTTTATTACGACGCACTACGAGGTTTACAATTGAAGACAAAGGAAGAATTTGGTTATGTCAAATCAACATATGGAGAAGATGCAATGTGCCTTTTTGACAGCAGCTGGCAAAACCAAAATGTTGCAGCAGAGCCACCTAGTAGCCAGAAGAGGATGCACAACCAAAGTGATGTGAATCCCAACTGTTCTCATCATTATGCATAGGATAGTGTTGCCGTCTGCCAAAAAATAATTGCAAATTTAATATCTTGTATTATAATATCACAGGCTTAAAAAACAATTATTAATGCCAGATTTTTTTAAATTAGTATTAAGTTATGATTTTATTATTTTGTTGGAAACCTTTAAAGAGGAGGGAAAAGAACTGCAATATTATTAATATCTGGAAAATTTCAATATCAGATGCATACCTGCTATAAGAAAGTGTAGACTTGGAAGAGCTAGCGATGGAATATTATGTGTCTATAAAAATAACATATCAGTTGATAACATAAGTTTCAAAAATTATGGGAATAAAATTATTATTGACATAATTTGTGATTCAAAACATTTACATGATTATGTATGCACTAAAGACCAACCTCTTCAAGACACAAGATCAAAAGAAAACCGCTGAGGATACAGTGAGATTTATAAAGAAAATAAACGACCTCTTCGATATCCTCCACAATGGACACCACTACTCGAGAAATCTTTACATGCAAGTGTTATCGGATACAATGGATATCTACATTTAAATCTAGGAGCTGCAGGAAAACTCCACCATCCTTCAAGGGCTTGCAGCAAACTTTGCAGGGAATTGTGCTGATGTGAGAACATCTCCGAAGCGAAGAGCAGAGCTATTTCTTACTCGCATATTTTAATACGGACGTAGCGGAGAATTTATTCTCTATGCTACGATGCAACAGAGGTTCTTACGAACGGAACCCTTCCGCTTGGCGTTTCATTAGGAATCTCAAGCAAATTATTTTTCACAATTTCAGCGCAGCGGAACATTCAGGGTATGAATGTGAGGCGGAACCCCTCATATAGGAAGCCGACCTGGACGTCAATCTTGATCTGTGAAAGTGTGCACACGTTTTCGGCTTTCACAGTGTTTACAAATAAAATCGGAGTGACTAGTAGAAGTTAATACCTTAGCGAAGCTACTCGTAATCTCAAAAGTGCAAATAGCACAGTGGTAGAGGTGGCGGATCGCAGTGCGAAGGGTCACGAGTTCGAGTCCCAGCCGAGCATTAAAAATTTGTAAGCTTTTTTTCATAACCGGGAAGTCGAAAATTTTATTGACTGGGAGAACCAACCGATGGAAAAGGTTAAGAGTGCGGGTCCACAATTGTGGCCCAGCAACAATTGTAAAAGCTGCAACGGCACCAGTAGCAGGGACATCGAAAGGTGTCTCAGCAACGGCACCAGAAGCTACGAAAGCATCAGCAACGGTGACATCAGCCGATACCCATGTGAAGAGGAGAAAAAAAATACGAAGTGATTCAAACTTAGTGAAGCGGCGTTCTACCTCCACTTCAGGTAAGCTGCCAGCTGAGGTGAGAGGAATGGCACGTATAGCCAAAACTTCAGCAGCAGCGAACATACATCGACAGTTGAACACTTCGCCGTCCGATGAAGAACAAATAGAATATATGTCCGAAGGAGGCGAGGGACTATATACTACTGGTGAAAGTAATACATTCACCAATACCTCCACATCAGAGGCGTCCTCAGAAAATGAAGGTGAGGCGCAAAACCAAAATAAAAACAATGAAGAGACAAAAGCTGATGAGGAGCAGTTAATAAGCGAGCAAATTGGTGCTATAGAAGGGGAGATGGAGCGCCTCAACGCTAAGCTTGCGAAACTGGTTTTAGCTCTAAGAACAAAACAAAAGGCTCGCCGAGAAAAAGAAAAGCAGTCAAACGCAACCATCGCTGCCACAAAAAGAGCAGCAACAACCACAGCAGCAAAGGCAAGAACAGCAGCAGCAACAACAACGGGTGATATTAGAACAGCCACAGTAGAAACCGAAGGAACAACAAACAAATCAATATCAACAAAAGCAGCAGACAAATCATCAGGAGCAGATTCAACAGCAGCAAATCCAGCAGCAACATAAAGTCAAGCAGCAGCAGCCACAGCCACCCAAAAATAAAAAGAAAAGGTGCCACCCATCAACACCTATAAGATGGAGCTTCAGGAAACCATAGACTTATGTAAGTCGGCCATAGGCCAACATTTTATAATAAAAAGATTAAAAAAAGATAGGTATGCTATCCACTGCTTCACAGTGCAGCAGCATAAAATAATTAAAGACCTTTTAAAGAAATCCACAACTGAGTTTTTCAGTTTTACCCCTAAAGGGTATAAATATCAAACGGTCCTGCTGAAGGGCATAGACTTCTGCACGGAACCAGAGGTGCTCTTAAATGAGCTCCATCAAAAAGCAGCAAACTGGATAGTTTGAGGAGTATCTCCGTCCTAAACTACCAGGTTGTCACATGGGATAAATTAAAGAGACGTGGCGACATACTTCAATGCATGCGCTGCCAAAGGTTTGGCCACGCTGCAGCAAACTGCGAAATGCAGTCACGCTGCGTGAAGTGTGGTGAGAACCACAGTAAGGGAGAGTGTAAGCTCGGTGAGGAACGGGTCGATGACATCACCCAGCTTAAATGTGCACTTTGCGGAAAGGAGGGGCACCCTGCAAATTATCGGGGCTGCTCAACTTTCCAGCAAATAAGAATTAATAAAGCGGCTAGGCAGACAGCGGTAGAGATACGCCCATCAACGCGTGCTCCTACAACAACGCCCGTCAACCCCCAAATTTCCTACGCCCAAATGGCGGCAGGGAGGGGAAAAACGGTACAGCCTGCAGCTAAGGTAGCCCAACCGGCCCTCGTGCCAAAGGCTCCGGACGCTCAGGCCGAGATTAGAAGCATGTTGCTGGCGATTCAAGGCCAGCTAACAGGACTTCACAATCAGATAAAGGAGCAGGCAACTAGGGTAGACTATCTGTTTTGCCTAGCCTAACGCAAATTAGAGGTTAAAGGCACGCTGTCGGAGAGGCCTCTTAGGATCCTTGCTGTGAATGTAAATTCACTGATTAGGACCGAACGTAGAGCTAATCTTTTCCAATTGTTCAAAAACCAAAGTCCAGATGTGCTTATGGCCAGCGAAACTAAGCTGAACCAGAAACATAAGTTGACTAACAACAATTACAATATCGTTAGAAGAGATCGACCCAACTCCCCTCAAGGAGGGGGCGTTGCAATCTTCATACGAAAAGGCATTAATCATAAAGTTATATATAATAGTGATCTGCACAGATTTCGGCTGTTAGAGGCGTGCATCGTATGCATTCCTCTCCAACAGGGGAAGAGAATGTATGTGATAGCTGCTTATGCACCGGAATCACCTCAGCCAACCGATTTTATGACAGAACTTGAAAAACTTTTCGAAGGCCTACGCTTGAGCTTGGAAGAAAATTACTTTTCATGGCCGGTGATTTGAATGCCAAACACTTAGATTGGGGAAATCAAGTACAGAATCCGAGAGGTATTCACCTTTTTAATTGCATGAGTCAGTATAACGCTGAATATCGTATAGAACTGCTGGCTACGGATCGGCCATCGTTTCCAAGAAGCGGTACTTATATAGATCTATTGCTAATAGACGCAAGACTGACTATAACTGACACTGTGGGTCAAAGACCGAGAAATTGTTTACGAACGATCGAGTACGACAGTGACCACTGCGGACTCGCCGCCGTAATACAGCTTCCGAACGAGCTCTTGGAGTTGGTGAGTATGTGCATACTTACAATTACAGTAAGGTGCGCTGGCCACGCTTTACCAACATCTTATCAAGCGAAATCAGTTCGAATAACTTATCCCCACCAAATGGCAGGAATTTCACAAATAACGAAATAGACCAATACCTAGAACAAATGGATGAGACAATCAAACGAACAATGAACAGAACAATACCGAAATACAAGCAACGGGACGCAACCGACATGTATCGAAACGCAACCATTGACGCAATACACAGACAAAAAAGTGGACTGCTGACAAGACTTAAACTCTTGTACCGACGGTTTACTGACCCTCACCATCTGGAGATTAGGACACTGCAGTCGTCGATCAAAAACATCAACCAACTAATTAAAGAGAACTATCGGTTTTCAATTAATTTGTATTGGGACAACAAAATTCGGGCCGTTAATGCTAGCGACCCGAGCATGTTTCCGCAAATTAACAAGATATTTAGAAGGAATGATCAGAACGATCTTCCGTGTCTCAAGCTTCAGAGAACGACAGACAACAGAGACGTACTTCTGACAGCAGAAATTAATCCAGAGGACGCCATCTTGGACGATGACCTCTTTATTGTCGAAGATCCGCAGGAAAAAGTGGAGGCTGTGGGGGCTGCTTTCCAGCAAGTGTACAATGTGAATGCGTGCATTCGCCCGAATCACGACCTGGAAAACAGAGCCTTGCTCCATCACTTCTACCTTCGGAATGACATCACGCAATGGCGATCGGAGAACCTTGGTTTCACCAGGTTCAATGAAGATCATTTGGCAAACGCCATAATCGCCGAGCGAAATGGGCCCAGTTCCCTGTTTACTACAAAGGTGGAGCTCCAGCTCATCTTCAATTCATTAAAGAAGAAGAAATCAGCAGGAGTCGATGGCATATCCAACGTTGTACTTCGACATTTACCTCAAGAAGCAGTAGACATTTATACCACTCTGTTTAACAACGCTCTGAATAATGCATATTATCCAGTGCGGTGGAAGACAGCTGTGGTGCATCCTCTCCCGAAAAAGGGAAAGGACAACTGCAATCCGGCGAATCTCCGGTCGATAAGTCTTCTTCCGAGTATCAGCAAGGTATTCGAAAAAGTTATCAATAGAGCTCTGTCTAAGTGGGCAGAGGACAATAATATCATACCGGACAATCAGTTTGGTTTTAAGGCGGGACATGACACTATTCATGTCGCGTCGAAACTCGTTTCTGATGTCCAATGGAACAAATCTAAGAAGCAGTGTACGGGTGCCTGTCTGGTTGATTTGGAGAAGGCCTTCGATACCGTATGGTTAGAGGGTCTTTATCTAAAGCTGACCAGACTTGGCATTAGTAAACCACTATTATATATGCTTTACGATATGCTCAATGGCAGAAAGTTTGTTGTCAAAAGTGGCAATGTAACTTCTGCCACAACCTTTAATATTAAAAATGGTCTTCAGCAGGGAGCGGTCAACTCGCCGATTCTATTCAGCATTTACACCAGCGATCTGATAAGTAGTCTAACTCAGGCAATAGCGTATGCCGACGATCTAATTGCGTACAGAACAGCTCCAAAAGTCGAGGACATCAGGATTCTTTTGCAGAGTGACTTCGATGAGATTCAACGATATTGTGATGACTGGAAGTTGAAAATCAACTTCCAATAATCAAAAACTATCTTGTTTAGGACTCCGTTGCGTGGAGCCACAAGGGATAAGAGAAAGAACTGGCGCAAGCTGGTGATCGTAGGGCCAAATGGACATCCACTGGCAAGTAAAAGTGTAGTAAAGTACCTTGGCATCTGGATGGATCAGTATTTGTATTTCGACAGAAATATAAATGCTGCTCTGGCCAGGGCTAGGGGAGCTTTTGCCCTGACGAAACGGTTGTTTTATAGCAGCCGGCTTGACAGCAGGGTGAAGGTGATTTGCTACATGGCCCTTATCCGGCCGATGATTGCCTATGGGTGCCCGGTTTGGTTCAACGTTGCCCCATCTCAAATGGAAAAGATTCGGGTGTTTGAGAGGCAGTGTCTTCGACGCTGCCTTGGATTGCACAGAACACCAGAGTCGGAGTACAAACACTACTATTCCAACCTGGCTCTATACAACGGGGCCAACATAAACAGGATAGATAATTTCTTGCTGAAGCTTATTCGAGGTCACATTGCAAGAGCGATGTCCTCGTCTAACAGCTTAATTTTCGGGGCTTATTACCCTAAATACGAATACTACAAGAGTGTGCATCTAAGCGGCTTTATTCCGCCCGATGCATTCCTCCACTTAGACAGTCGAGGGCTGATCCAGGATAGAGCGGCGGTTCCGCTAATCTACCACGTCGGCCGTAGAACTGCAGATCGGCGGCTCCTTTACAGTCGAGACGTCCTCGCACAAGACGGAGCTGAGCACCTTCGGTTCAGTAGGACTGTGTCCGAACGGGACCGAAGAGATAGGGTAAAGCAGGAGAACTAGTTTTGGTGGTTGAAAAACGAAGATGAAGTTCCTTCAGACATTTAATAGTTGACCTTGCTATTTTCTCTTGTATGGCCGACTTACATAGGCTTAGGTAGTTAGTTTTAAGTAGGGACAGTCAGGGTGGCACCAAAAAAAAAAAAAAATTATAAAACCGGAAAATGCTTGCTGTGGCTGTTCTAGTTTGTAAGTAGCTTATAAGTAGGTTGTAATTAGTTTAAAATTAGTTGTAAGTAGTTTTAATTAGCTTTAATTTAGTTTTATGTAGTTTGTAAGTTTTATATAAAACCAAAAAATAAAGACATAGATACCGAGTTTTTTTGTGAAATTCTTCTCGGTAAAAAATAAAACCGACCTGGATTTAGTATTAAGATAGTTCTTAGGCCGAAAGGCATTAGCATTAAGTTATTCTAGTTTAACTTAGAGCGCCCGACTGGGGCCAGTAAGTTAGTTTTAAGATATTGATAAGTAGGCTAGTTTTTATGAATTTTTGTCTAGCTTTAAGATAGTTCTAAGATAATTGAAAAATAAAAATGAATTTACAAAAAAAAAAAAAAAAAAAAAATCGTTCACACTTTTTTTTATTTTTTATTACTTCTTATACAGTATTTTTTTTTCTAATAGAAAGGGAGTGTATGTGTTTGAAAAAAATTTTTACTTGCACAGCTAAATAATAAATTAAAACATAAAAAAGCACGAACACTATATTTTCAACCGTTAAAAATTTTTAAAAATTATTCATTTTATATTCAAATTTGAATAGTCAAAGTTTTTGTACTAACTTTGTAATAATCAAAAACAATTTTGAACAGTGCAAAATTGTTTTTGGTTATTGAGATATAGCCATTTAAGTAAGTTGTAAGTTTCATACAAAGTGCAATTTGTTTATATTTTTTTAAAAAAATAGGGGGGTGTGCAATTTAATTTTTTTACATAATATAAATGTGCAATTAGAAATACATCGCGTGGCATTTTTTTTTTTTTTGCGAAAATCGAAAGTCGGCCCGCTGACGGCGTGGTGGTTTAAGATTGTTCATATAGTTTTGACTTCAAACAAACTTTCAGTTGCTCCTTAGATGAATTCCCAACTAACATACTCTCGAGAGCTAAGCTCCCATTTTCTCAAAAAAACGCTCATAGTACTTTTTTAGATCTTATTGCTAAACTCAAGACATGATCTGTCATAATGAAACATAAATTTGTCTCATAGTGTTTTCATTAAATGATGTAAGCATTTTTCTTGGATCAAATCACTTTAATCTTATACCTAGAACAATTATTACTCCTGTATGTAAACTGAAAGTCTTATAATAATTTTGTTTTCAAATTTAAACTCTAAACGTCATTTTTAAGTCTTTAAAATCTCTTAACAAGAGCTAATAAAGTAACAACTACAAAACTCTAACTATAGGATTCATATGAGATGTTGCACTGACAGCAGCTTTATTTGATTCATACAACAGTCGTTCTTTTTTTTTTAACGTTTTGTATGTACATTGTTTTCTGGCGTTCAGTTTTCTATTGGTCTGTCTACCTGAAGGAAACATTGGATGCTGATGCCGATTACTGTTTAAAATGTTTTTAATTTTGTGACGAATGTGAACTTTCGGTGATAGACTTTCTTTTTATTTTATTTCGGTGTAATATAAGGTTTTTCTGACAAAATTACGCTTGAAAATTTGACTAAAATATTCATGCAACGGCGTAAGCCCATTGTAAACATTTTAATGTTTTAAACTTCGTAAGTCTGTCACAATTTGTATGGAAAATTAGAGAGATTTACGAAGCTTAAAACTCTACTACGTCTATAGTTTTGTTGCGAAATGTTAATTTTTTGATATTCTTTGTTCATTTATTCCAAAAATTATGACGTTATAATGAAGATTTATTGTTCAGAAAAGGTAATGCATAAAATTTAATATTTCAAACTTTGAGATTTCATCTTTTTTTTAAACATCAACAATAATTCACATTCTTAAGAAAAAAGGGAACGCATCACCGATTTGTTCTTGGTTCGTTTGATAGATGTCAAAATAAAGTCGCATTAAAGCATCAGACTTCTCATAAAAAAGTTTTAATTTACATACCACCATAAATGAACAACACTCTCATAAAAATGGCTTTTTAAGAGTTAAAAGTATCGATACGACAGCAGCCATATTTAAATTTGAACGAAGTGTTTTTTGTATAGCTTGAGGGTTACCGTGATATGAAATTAAATTTTGAAATAATTTATTTGGTTTTCCATTATGATGAATCTATTAAACGTATATTTACGTATATACGTGTATTGATATTGATGATTATTTGGTTCAACATTAAATGCAAAAGAAGTATTTGTTCTAATAACAAATGTCTAAAAATATAAGTTCTGACTTATTATTTTTTCATTAAAACGTCTCTTAACCTCTTGTAAATTTTTAGATTACAAAAACAGGCATACAAGAATAAGATTATCAATTCGACACATTATCTGCTATTATATCTTTTTCGTCATATAACATGAATAAATACCATAAATAATGTCAGCATAAAAAGTTCTATTCTCATTAAAAGCAAACATCAAGGTAACCCTTTTTGCATTTCAAAATAAAATTAAAATAATTTAAATATCAATTATTTTGAAAGCGCTTCGTTATTTTTCGAAGTAAAATGTGTAAGTTAGTACAAAAAGTTTCAATAGCACTAAGATTTAACTCCATATATGTGACAAACTATAATTATACTAACGTCGCCATGAAATGAAAATATAAATTCACACATTCATTTTTCAACATGAGACAATGACGATGACACATACAGACATAAATACTTCGTACCAAGTTTCCGTAGGAAGTATACAAATGTGAAAGATAAGTATCTGTTTTTTTTTTTTAATTATATGCATACTCTTTCTCTTTTCATCAACTCCCACAAGAAGTGACGCATTCTCCTAACAAGATTAATAGAGCATTTGTCATCCCATAGGAATAATAAAAATGTTTCTATAAGAGGAAATTAACTCCTATAAGTGGGCCATTTAAGGCTTTTAACATTTTCATAAGGATGTAGGAGTACTCTTCTAGAGTGAGAATAACTCCCGGAATAAAGTCTCACAAGCCTCTAGGAAACTCTTATGAGAGGAAAATTGTTACTTGGATTAGCTAGGTCTGGTATTGAGAATATATCAGTGTGTAGCGATATAAACAAAACAGTTTTCAGTTTCTATTCCATCCTTCACAGCTGCATTAATAAAACTGTCATACATGGTATACGAAGAAGCTGAGAAAACTCCAAAATAAAAGAAACAAAGCATGGAAAGTGTACATAAAAACTCTTTCGCCAGTAGACCACAATTCCTACATTTCCCTTTTTGAAGAATTTAAAACTCTTTCAAAAAATCTATACACCAAGCATGTAAACGAAATGAGTAGTTCTCTTAAAGATGACCCCAAGGCATTTTGGAGATTTGTCAATTCTAAAAAAACTCAGATGGTTGATGATGATATTTGTAACGCTTTTGCGAAAAACTTTTGTAATTCCTTTATTGACAAGCCCTTAGATATCAATTACCAAGAAGCCAATCTTTCGTACGTTTCACCCTCCAAAACCCATTTGTTTACATTGTTGTATTTGTAATTTCACTTCGTGTCGATGAATAGATGTGAATCGCAACAACAATGTAACGCGGTGAGATTTATTTTTTTTGACAGCTCAGTTTTTTCTTCTTTGAAAATTGGAAAAAAAAAATTGAGAATTTTATTTCGGCTGATAGCAAAAACATCGATGTGAAATTGTTTAATTAATTTAAAGTACACAAGCAATTTCAATTGTCAGTTAATATTCATCCACAGTTATAATAAAATACAAAAAATGAATCCATAAAATGTCGTCAACCACACAGATTTCCAAATAACTTCAATGCATCTTGCATATTATACAGGGTGGCCCTTTCTTCATCCAGAATAATTTTAAAATTATTGTTGGATATATTCTAAGGAAAAAAATAGTTAAGAAAAATAAGAAATAAAAGAATAGTTTTTCTGCAACCTGACACCAGAACTTTAATTTTTTTTGTTTAAACTCCACTAAACTGTCAATTTCCAATTTATAAGTAATAAGGCTCTCCCAAACCAACGCGAATCCGCAGTGACGACGAATTTTTGTTGTTGTTTAGCGTTGTGTATTTTTCATATTTTCTTCTATTGTGAATGATTTGCTACGAATGCGGAGCGATTCGCGTTGGTTTGGGAGAACCTTTAAAGTTGATATCAGGTGGGTTTTATTATCTTCTGTCGGGATTCGGGTTTTGATCTCGATTTAACTTTTGTACAAAAAAGAAATAATGAGGACTTTTCAAAATTGTTTTCGTAGCACGTGTTAAAAGTAAATCCAGCCCTCTTGCAGATAATAAAACAGCAATAGCTATTTTTAATTTTTTTTTTAAACTTCATGACATCTAAGCATTTGGTTTTGAGTGTTTAATAGGAGTATTGAATACTTATTACTGAAATTTTACTTCATACTATAAAAGAAATGAAATAGTTTTAACAAATACACTAACTTTTTTTAAGTTTTAAGTTGTAAAATTATTTTTTTTTAAATGATTACGAAACAACTTAATTAGAAAAATTGATTCGAGAATGGTTTTAAGAAATTTTAGCATGACCTTCTAGCTGTTGTCTTATTTTTTAGTTATTTTTATTTTAAATAAATTTGGTCGTAAAATTCATAAAAGTTAATTAAACAAAAATAAAGAGCATAACATTGCAAGTTGCAAGTTAGTAGTGCCGTTGATTTTCAATTTTTTTTTTAAGAAAGTTACTACTGTTATCTAAAAGCGGATAAATAATCCCCCTTCCATACGATTTTTTTTAATATCATTTCATAAATTATCCTGCATGAATTAGGGAACACCATGTATTTTGTTTTGTTCTGACATCTAATTGACAGACCGAGGTGAATAATTTTGACCACGGGACGTGTTCAACAAATAGAAACCCAACTAGGGCCAGGTTCACATTAGGTGTATTTTTTCCTTGTCTGAATGGGCTTGGACGAAAAAAACGACGTCGGGGCAAAACAATGCTCCGTGGTTCAAAATTTTTAATCCATCGATTTCTGTAGATTTAATTTAATAAATACAAACCTAAAGCATTTTGGCTTACAGTAATGAGAAATAATAGAAATATGCTTGGGTGCCAAACAGAATTAAAATAATAAAATGGCAAGTAGCTCCTAGCGTGACCGTGTTTACTTATACAATCAAAATAGAAATGAAGTAAAACAAACTAAAAGCTCTCCCAAGCCAACGCCAATAAGGAGTGACGATGAATTTTTGTTGTTGTTAAGTATTGTCTATGTTTTTGTCATATTTTGTACTATTGTGAATGATTCACTGCGAATCACTCGGTATTCGTGTTGGTTTTGGAGAGCCTTAATACTACGTTTTCGTTAGACTAAATGAGGAAATTTCGTTGAAATTTTCAAATTTGATACGAAATCATCTCATTTTCCACACAAATTCAAATTTCGAAATGAGATAATTTCAACCAAACTTGCACACAATTTTCTAGGAAATTAAGTCAAAACCTAACGAACACACCGAATTGGGCACATTTTGAATAGCTCTGAAAAGATTTTGAACGAAAATGTTAAAGCTGAATTAAAAAAAACTAACAACAAAAAGTGATTTGCAGGCAGGGTTGAAACTCAAAAAATGAAATGAGCTGTCAAAAGTAATACCAAATTACAGATGAAAACACTTTTTCTGTAATTTGTAAAATTACCTCATTTGGGCTCTTATGAAAACGTTTAAATATGCATTATATTAATATTATTATTATTAATAACCAATTGATCAAAAACTATAGGGCTCATTGTAGACTTATTTAATCCAATATTCAGTAATTTTAACTAATTAAATACAGCTGGTTAGCTGATGCTTGACGATTATTAAAGCAAAACTATATTTGCCCACAAACAAGCAAATAAACAGACCATAATGCAATATCTGTAAGACCATCTCTTTGATCCAGGTTTTTCGTCACAAATTTCGACTCGACTCCGCTCCTCGAACGAGATCTAGTCAAATCAAGCTCATTTCGACTCGACCCAGGCTTACAAAAAATGACGCGAGCTTCAAGCTGGTTTAACAACACATGCAAGCGTAGTATATATGCCAAAATTTTAGTTTGTGAATATCTTTTTTCATTTCGCATAATTATTTAAAAATTTCTTTTTACTCACCGTCAGTACTCTTTTCTTGACGGAAAGTACCGTCAAGAAAAGAGTACTTTTTTATATTTCTTTATATATTTCGGGAGTTGAAAAGAAAAAATAAACAGAAAAAACAATTTGTTTATCGAAAAGAAAGTAATTAAAGATATTTATTTTCCACGCAGGCGGGAATTAGTAAAAAGCGACTACAATTTACATTTAAAAAAAAAACACAACTTATTCTCAAATGGTCCGGTGAGCACTTGATATATAATTTCTCCCTTTTTTATACTTTTTGAACAAGCCCATTGCAGCCCAAGTGAATTTGAAAATAACTGAAGATATTCAAAAATAACCGACATATTCGTGGTGGGTTGATCCCAACTGTCTATGTGTGCGAATAAATCAGTGGTGGGTTGATCCCAACTGTCAATGTGTGCAAGAACCTAGTGGTGGACTTAGCCCAACTGTTTATGTGTGCGTGTTTCAGTTTGTAGGCAAAGCCGGATGACAGCCAAGGATTGGCTTCTTGGTAATTGATATTCTCTGTTTTAGGCCTTCTCTCATCATTAAATGATGATTACTCATCGGGTCCAGATGGAATTCATCCTGTAGTATTGAAAAAGTGTAAATATATAACGGGTGATTTTTTAGCTGGTTTGGTTTTGGCAAAACTAGTTTTGACAGCTGACGTGTGTTTAGAACCTTGTGTCACTGTCAAACAGCTTCAGTTTGGTTTGCAATTTAATAATGGATCGTCTTACAAATGAACAACGCTTGCAAATTATTGAATTTTACTATCAAAATTCGTGCTCGGTTCGAAATGTTCATCGCATGTTTTTATCGAAAAATTGTGTTCAGCGATGAGGCTGATTTTTGGTTGAATGGGTACGTAAATAAGCATAATTGCCGCATTTGGAGTGAAGATCAGCCAGAAGCATTGCAACAGCTACCAATGCATCCCGAAAAAGCCACTGTTTGGTGCGGTTTATGGGCCGGCGGCATTATTGGGCCATATTTCTTCAAAGCTGATGCGAATCGCAGCGTTACTGTCAATGGTGAACGCTACCGAGCGATGATAACAAACTTTTTTTTGCCCGAAATGGAAGTTCTTGACTTGCATGATATGTGGTTTCAACAAGACGGTGCCACATGCCACACAGCACGCGAAACAATGGCGCAATTGCGAGGCGAGTTTGGTGAACAGTTAATTTCACGTTTCGGGCCGGTCAATTGGCCGCCTAGATCGTGCGATTTGACACCAATAGATTATTTTTTGTGGGGGTATGTCAAGGCTAATGTCTATAGGGACAAGCCCGCTTCCATTTACGCACTGGAAGCCAACATCCATGCATTCATTCGTGAGATACCGGCCGATATGTGTGAAAGAGTATGCCAAAATTGGACTCAGCGGATGGGCTACCTGAGACGCAGCCGCGGTCAACATTTGTATGAAATTATCTTTAAATATTAAATTACAAGGTTCAAACTATCGATTCAAATAAATATTTCATTCATTTTTTCGAATTTTTTGTGTTTTTTTTTTAAAGTTCTAAACCTCTTAAAAAATCACCCGTTACTTGTTCAACCCCTTAAATACTTGTTCGACTTTTCTTTAAGTATAGGTAATTTTCCCTATTTTTGGAAGAAATCATTTCTTACATCAGTCTTTAAAAAGGGTGAAAAACCTATATTAAAAATTATAGATTATTGCAAAGCAAGTTGTGTGCGGGAGTTTAGCATTTCATACAAAGAATATAATATGTGAACAACAGCATGGTTTTGTGAGAAAGAAATCAACGGTAACAGATCTTCTTACTTTTTTGCATAAATGTTCTCTTGCATTAGAAAACGGAAATGAAGTTGATTGCATATACACTGATTTTTCTAAGGCATTTGACCACCTAAGTCATAACATTATTGTATTCAAACTCAAAGCTTTTGGTTTTCCAACCATTTTCACAGCATGGATTGAATCATACCTTGAAATAAGATCATACCAAGTAAAATTTAGAAACATCGTTTCAAAGTCGTTCAATGCTCACTCGGGTGTACCCACACACTGTCATGTTTTAAGTTTCAAGGACCTGGGTGTTACCTTTAGTTCTGATCTAGGTTTTATAGAACATATTAATTATATTGTAAATAAGGCGAGTTTCATGCTTGGATTTATAAAACGATGGGCAAAGGAATTTAACGATCCGTATGTTACTCTTTCGTTAAACAATTGTTATGTACGACCCCATCTTGAGTACGCTTCCCAAGTATTGGCACCTTTTCACGAAATTCATAAAAGCTGTATTGAAGCAATACAACATAGATTCATTCGTTTTACCTTAAAAGGTCTTCCCTGGACTGATCCATATAATCTGCCACCTTATTAACACAGAATTCAGCTTCTGCAACTTCAAACTTTAGGTATATCAAAGGCGTGTTAATGATTTGGTATTTTTTCATCAACTTATTAATGGTGAAATTGATGCGCCTGACTAGCCGATGTAGGCATTAATTATCGCGGAGGATCCCACCACCTGCGAAGATTTGAACTTTTTCACGTTCCTTTTCACAGAACAAACTATGGCACACACGAACCTCTCAATCGTATGTGTAAACTTTTTAACTTAAACGCCTCATTAAAAATAGTATTTCGAACTAGTGCTCCACTTTTAATGTTAATTTTTATATTATATCTGATTTTGTATTTTATTGTAATTTTTAGTTTTTTGTATTTGTGCTTGTGTTAGTTTGCTTAATTCAGCTAACCACTAACACACGCACTCATGATGAGCCTCTGTTTGTAGATTGCCGCTTGCTCTAAGCTCACTACAACTTAGAATCTGAAGTGTAAAAAAATGACATGGTAGTAAAATGACAAGCTTAGCATTGTTTCGTCAAAAAGAAGAATTCAAGTGCCAAAAATGGTTTGTGCCTTTCTTGCTCCACCAATCACACCGGGAGGATTCTTTTTCCATATTATTAAGTCCACCTTCTTGTTCTTCATTCGTATTGCCTTGTAGTAGGATGCACCACCTTGATATTTTTCATCTTCAGAGGATTCTTCTCAGCTTTGCTCAGTATTAGAATTTTCTTCACGTTCCTGAATAATATCTAGACTGGTGGAATCGGAAACATCACCGAAGTCTTCATTTCGATTAAAACCTCATCAAACAAAGACATGTGAAATCTACTTACATCTTGTGAATTCATCCTGAAAAATTAAAAAAAAATGTTGAAACATCATTTTTGTATAAACCTTTTGTAAATACACACGAACACATATACACAAAGTAATACTTACATTTTTTTTCTTAAACATTATTTTATTGGACATGATTTCTTTTATCTTACAACATTATATAAAAAACAAGTAATTTAGAAAATAAGAAATTAACAATAAAATAGTTAGGTGCATCCGGTTGTCCTAAGGACAAGAGTTGGAATTACCGCATATAGAGTTACAACATACAAATTTGAGCTATATTGATGGGGATCTTATCAAAAATGTGACAGGGATTCAATTACAAATGTGTATACAAATAATTACATATAATGGCACAAGAGAAATTTGAAAAATTATTTTAAAATCGTGTTGACATTTTAATAATTCTTAAGTTAAGTATTCAGTAAGCTACCAATTACATCAAAGTTCAATGAAAACAATAGACTCTTAATATTTCTCAAATAAGAAGATTTGATTGCATCACATCGGATTCTTTCTGGCAGGTTATTGAAAAGTCGAGGTGCAGTTACTTCGTAGCAGTGAGAAAAGAGTGATTTTTTGACAGCAGGTACAAAAACTAAGTTTCTACTGTTGACTCGCAAATTGTGAGATTCGTACGACCTTGCCAGATAGCCAGACTTTTCAAAGAATATTTTTAAAACTTTATAAAAATACAAATGCTGTAGTGGCAGAATTTTAAGGTTTATGAATAAATCAAAGCTTGGAGTTCGGCGATTAACTCTGCAAATAATTCTTACGGCATGTTTTTGTTTGACTAATAAAGGTTCGATTTTATTGTAATGAGTTCCACCCCAGCAGGAGAGGCCGTATAGTTTGGATTTAAATAGGCCGTTGTATACTAAACTAAAAATAGGTTGACTTCAATAGAGACTCAAATGATAAATTTGCCTCACAACCTTATTCAGATATTCCTTTAAGTTAGAAGTATGGTTCTTCCAACTCATCCGAAAATCTAATAACAAATCTAATAACAAATCTAAGTACTTAAAGCTTTCGACGCACTCAATTTCAAAACGACTGTTAGAACATACCGAATTTTCATTAAAAGTGGATGAAATATGTTTGCATTCATTTAATGAGTACTTTGAACAACTTGGCGAATGGTATAAAAATGTTATATCGTCACAGACACTGCCCATTAAATTGAAAATCATAAATTTTGTTTTGTCACTGATCACAAGACGATGCAGATAAAACCATTTGCGAAGAATCTCTAAATCAGAATTTACATCAATAACTAATTGGAAATAGTTTTTCGATGAGTAGGACAGAGCGGTATCATCTACAAAGGCTGTAATTTTACCTTAAAATGGTTGAATAAAAAGAGAGTTGACAAAAACTAGGAACAGAATTGGACCCAAAACTGATCCTTGAGGAAAGTCCATAAATATAGGCTTTTCCGAACTTAGTTTGCCTTGAATTCTTACCTTTTGTTTTCTGTTCATTAGATAAGAAGCAAACCAATCATATACCTTACCTCTAAAACCAGCTTTGTACAATTTACTGAGTAACAGGGTATGATCTACTGTATCAAAGGCCTTAGCTATATCAATGAACAGGGAAGAAGGTATCTCTGAGTTGTTCAAACTGTGGTAAATTTCACTACATAATTTTAATAGAGCATCTTCCGTAGATTTACCGCTCAAAAATCCGTATTGGTGACTGCTGAAAAAGTTATTTCTTTTAAGGAAAGAAATCATTCTGAATTTCATACCTTTTTCAAAGACTTTTGAAAAAAACTGAAAGGAGTGATATAGGACGGTAATTGTTTTAGCTTGAAGTAGCTCCTTTTTTATGCAATGGTATTACAACTGCACTTTTTAATCCATTAGGAAAAACACCCTTTTGCAAACTGAAATTGAAAATATGACATAAAACATCTGATATAAAAAAAGAAATTAGTTTCAAAACTGCGCTAGATATCATGTCTTCAGATGTCGAGTTTGAATTTTTTAACGAAATTATGATTTTATGAATTTCATGGGAGGTAAACTCATTAAAAAAGAAACTTCCTGAATTAAAACTATCATCAGTTCTTACTGAGTCGTTGTGGGGTACACTTGTGTAGAGAGCTTAAATTTTGATTTAATTGATAAAGTATTTTCAATAATTAAATCCAAAATGTCGTGCACTATCTGTAAATCTAAACTTACAAGAACTGAAGTTAAAATTAAGTGCGGTGACTGCGGAATTATTTTTCATGGAAGTTGTGTTAAAATCACTGCCGTCGATCTCGATTTCCTTAAAAAAAGTAAATCTACTTGGAGATGTAAGCAATGTGCTGATCAACGAAGAGAATCTTTCTCTAAGCCATCAAACAGCACAATACTATCAAACCATCAAACGCCACCACCATCTTCATCATCATTGCCACCAACAACATCATCGCCTCCACCAACGTCAACACCATCGCCGCCGCCACCTCCACCTTCTGCTGCTCCATCTACAACTCAACCGAAACCCTCCATTCCATCATCGGAGCTTTTTTCACCAACTACCAGCCTACCTAATGGTTCAATAACATTGGAGATGATATATACAAAAGTTCTCTCAATTGAAGAAAATCAAAAAAAGCATATCAATGCACTTCTTGCCAAAAATTATGAGTGCGAAAAAAGAATTAATTTTCTAGAGGCAAAGGTCAATAACCTCGAACAACAACTGCTAACTAATAGTATTGAAATATTCAATGTTCCGTCCATCAGTTCCGAAATGCTATGTACTGATGTAGCGCTTAAAGTGTTTCGTGAAGGTTTGAGCTTGAACGTTAAAGAGGGAGACATCGATCAGTGTTACATGAAGAAAATAAAGTTAGCCAATCCAACAACAAATGGCAACGCAACCACCAAAAATATTCTTCACGTAAGACTGGTATCTAATATATGCAAGGAGAAAATACTAAAAGCAAAGAGGGAAAAAAGAGAGCCGTTAACCACGAATCTAATCAATGCCGATGCAGCTTTGGAGAAGATGTATGTCAACGAGTGCTTAACATATGAAACCAGACGTTTATTTAAAACTGCAACAACATTGAAAACAACGAAGAAGTATAAATATGTATGGACGAGAAATGGGACTGTTTACATGCGGAAAGAAGAGGGTGACAATTGTGTAAGAATAAATTGTACTGCTGATTTTCTTAAGCTATGAATGTAGTTAGATCTGATTCACCTTCTAATTTTTCTGTATGTGATAACCCAGTCGATCTCGTTAATTCTGTAGATAATTGTTTTTGTTTACATCAAAATATACGTAGCTTGAGAAAAAATTTCTCGATTTTTTTAGCTCATCTTGATTCGTTGAGAAACTTACCTACTGTAATAGTTTTAAGTGAAATTTGGATATATAATAATGAATTAGAATTATATAATATACAAGGTTATACTCTTTTTGGTAATTGTAACGAGTCTTATTCTGCTGGAGGTGTAGCTGTATATGTGAAAAATGGTTATATGTGCAATTGTTCTTGCCTTAATTTATCTAGCGCTGATGTATTAAAATTATCTTTCGTTTTTGAGAATATTGATTTTACTTTGTTGTGCATTTATCGACTTCATAGTTTTACTAAAAGTATTTTCATTGATGAATTAAGCAACATTCTTAGTGCAACTTCAGCCAAAAATTTAATTGTTTTAGGAGATATCAATATTGATATCCTTAATGAATTTGATAAAGATTCTGAAATTTACTTATTTACTATGGCTTCAAATGGTCTTAAGAGTTTAATAAACGAACCTACCCGCTTGACAGATTCTTGTAAGAGCTGTATTGACCACATTTTCTTAAGATGCCATAAAAACAATACAAATATTTTCATTGGTAAAGTGTATGATTTAAAACTTTCTGATCATTGCATGATTGCATTAAATTACTTTTCTGCCAATCATTCTCAAAACTTAAAAGCCGCTTCAGATCAAGTTGAATATTGTGTTGACTATACATTATTAAAAGAATTATTGACATTCGAATGTTGGGACCAAGTTTATTACGAAAATAATCCCTCTATTGCATTTGACTTATTTTTGGAAACTTTTAAAAAGCACATTAATGCAAGTACTTTACAAAAGAAGCATTCGGGTAAAAAGAAACATCTTAAGCCTTGGATGAATAACTATCTTCTTAATAAGATAAGAAAAAAGAAGAAACTTAGTTTAAAATGTAAAAAACATCAAAATAATAATAAACTGAAAAAATACTACGAAACTTTGAGCAAAACGATTAATAAAGAAATTGATGATACTCGTAATAACTACTATGCTGATATGTTTGCTAGAGCTGAAGGTAATATTCGTGAAGAATGGAGAGTGGTTGATTGCATTTTAGGTAAGAATAGAAATTCTGTTAAAGTTGACTCTATTGAAATTGAAGGAGCTACTGAGTCTGATTTGTTGAAAATATCAAATAAATTCAATGAATATTTTACTGAAATTTCAGAAAAATTGAAGCCTACTATTGAACCTTGTTTAAATTGTGATTGTTCTATTTCTTCAGGAGTTTTTGTGGATAATATACAATCAAATAGTTTTGTTTTTGATAAGATAACCTCAAGCGAAGTTTTTAATGTTATTAAGTCCTTAAAAAATAAAAATTCGTGTACTAGTGATGGTGTATCTAGTAATTTGTTAAAAAATGTAGCTTGGTATGTTGTTGACGTACTGGCCTTCATATTTAACAGAAGCGTTGAAAATGGTTGTTTTCCTAACCATCTTAAATGTGCTGAAGTTATACCACTTTTTAAAAAAGGAAATAGGAAAATTATTTCTAATTATAGGCCTATATCACTTCTTTCAACCTTTTCAAAAATTTTTGAGAAGGTGCTTAAGGTTCGAATTGTTTCCTTCTTAGAAAAATTTAGTTTCTTCTGTAACAATCAGTTTGGTTTTAGAGCAGGATTGTCAACAGAAGATGCTATCTTAAGGGTGTGTAGTCAACTATATGGAAGTTTAAATAGCGATACATCAACTATGGGTCTGTTTATTGATATGACTAAAGCTTTCGATCTTGTGAACCACGATCTTTTGCTAACTAAACTTTATAATGCAGGTTTTCGCGGTAGTTTTTTCAATTTGCTACATTCTTATTTAAAAAATAGAAAACAACGGGTTAATAATAATGGAATCTTTAGTGAACCAAGACTGTTAAAGAACGGTGTTCCACAGGGATCAGTACTTGGGCCTTTATTTTTCTTGATTTACATTAATTCAATTTTCGAACTGAAATTAAATGGTACTTCTACTGCTTTTGCTGACGACATAGTTTTTACATATTCATCTGAGACTATCTTTGAAAGTATTTTAAATATTGAAGAAGATCTGGAAAAATTAAGGTTGTGGTTTACTTATCATAAATTGATTATCAGCGAAAAAACTAAATTGATGTGTTTTAAGGTATCTGGTAATAGCCTTTATGACTTTAATTTGCGGTTTCATGGTCACGATTGTAAACAGTTTTCTTTACCTATTCATAGTTGTGGTAGAAGTAATTTTATAACCAATTTACACTGCACAGATAATTGCTTTAAAATTGAAACTGTTCAACAGTTTAAGTACTTAGGAGTATTAATTGATTTTAATCTAAATTGGAAAGATCATATTCAAATGATCAAAACATATATGTTGTTGGTCACACGGAAAATGTATTTAATTAAGCCTTTTTGTTCCCAAAAAGTTTTAAAAATTATATATTATGGACTTGCAAACTCAAAATTGCAATACGGCATAACAAGCTGGGGCGGTTCGTATGATAATACTTTTCGACCTTTATTGATTGCACAGAAGCATTTAATACGGCTTATTCTGAATAAAAATCGCTTGGCTGAAAGTTGGCCTTTATTTAAGGAATTGCTTATTCTACCAATGAGGCACTTATATGTTTTTAAAGTATTAAGAGAGTTTTTTAAACAAAGCGGAAATATTCCTAGTAGGAATTTTCAAATGTACAACTTACGTGTAAATAATATGAGCTTAGTTAATGTACCTTTTGCTTATAGAACACATTTCTCTCATTTTTATACATATACAGCTCCAAATATATTCAATAAATTGCCCTTATCTATAAGAGAAACCCTCCGTTTTTCAAGTTTTAATAAAAAGGTTAAAGACTGGTTATTTACTTTGAATTTTAATTGTATCGAATCACTTATTTAGTATTTTTCGGCAGCACCTATAAAATTGATGTAAAATAAAATAACTATAAGATGTATTTTATTAATGAATTGTTAAGTATCTTATAATATTTTTTTTATACAGTTGCTAGCAAGCTTTTTCTCCATTTTCTTGTAATTTAAATTTTCATTTTCTTATATTTTAATTTACACTGATTGTCACCCCACATCAGATACCAATGGATTTTCAATTGATGTGTCATTCACCACTAACTTCCCAGTTAAGGAATGTACACTATTATTCACCTTCTTATTGATATATTGTTATATAGTTTTAAGTTTAAATGAATGAATAAAAAATACAATACAATACAATACAATACATCTTTCAATGTATTATCACAATACAAGGCACTAGAGTTAGATTGAAAGTTATACATATTGTGCTGAAATATATTTGCGAAAAAAATCATTAAATAAATTCGCTACTTTTTCAGAGTCGGACACCAATGTGCTGTTGCATTCAATAGAAAAGCCTACTTCAGTTTTATTTCTATTTAAAATGTCATTTACGATCTCCCACTCCTTTTTTGAGTTTCCTAAATTTTCACTTAGTTTATTTCTGTAATAAGAGTCTCTACAGAGAGAAATTTCAGTTTTTAGTTAAAAGCAAAGTTTTTGGTAAAGAGTTTTTAGTCTTGCATTATTTGGATGTTTTTTAACACAGTTATGAAGTTTTTTCTTCTTATTTATTTTCTTTAGCAGCGAGGGATATTCATCCAAGGCTTACGACACGTTAATTTTAAATCTTTATTTTCACGGATTAGGCAGTTGTTTGAAATGTGGAACTGGAGTTTAGCTAGGAAAATATCAAAAGCCAAAGACGGGTCTTGTGCCTCAAAAACGTCGTCCCAGAACTCATAAGTTAAATCAGATTTAAGGGTCACAAAATTGATTCTGCGATTTTGTTTCGAAATAGATTGACATGTACTAGATACAACGTTGTCAAACTGAAGACTAATTAATTTATGATCAGTTATTTTGAAATCAAATACACCAGCCCTATAGTTTCTATCATTATTCCTTTGAAATTTAATAAAAGCATGGTCTAAGCACGAAGATCCTCTCGTCGGTTTATTTACCATTGACATAAAACCATAAGATGACAAAACAGCAAGGTAATTATCTGTAACAGATGCTTCGGACAATAAGTCAATATTAAAATCACCAAGCAGTATTTGGTTCTTGCAGCTTTGATTACCCAAAAACACAGAAAATTCACCCACGAAAGTCATAATATTAAAGAAATTAAATCTGTAAACACAAACAAAACAGAATGAAACACCAGATATTTCACAATTTACGGTTATCAGATCAGCAGTATTGAGTTTAGGAAAAATAATATCACACGAAATATCACTACGACAAAACACCGCAACTCCACCAGCAGCATAAGATTCATTACAACATGCACTAAATGTATAATAAAATAAAAAATAAAATAAAATAATTGTTTTTATAGAAATCTTCAAAATTGTTTAACTTAATAGAGTTTTCAGCTTCCTTCCTTCTTATAAATAGCGATGAATTACGCACCCAGGCATATAGACATGTTTTTTGTTGTTTCAATTTCTTAGTCCTCTTTAAAAGAGAACGAGTATAAGGAGTGAGACTGTCGTTTATAAAAATATTTGCTTTTGATTTCCCTTTGTTGTTATTTTCGGCTCCAAAGATGTTTTATTAAGTCTTGTTTTGTCCGACCGCAACTTGTTCATTATTTTTTCTTTTATTGATCGGCAAGAAAACATAATATGATTCAATGTCGTTACTTAGAATTTGCTCGCCTACTCCTTCAGTATTGAGTTGAATTACCTTTTCCACTGCATTCGTAGAATTCAAATTTATTATACCAACAATGTCAACATCACACTGCTTCTCTCTTTGTTCCAATGCGTTCAATTTAGCCTCCAAAGAATTAACGGTGTTGGTGAGAGTGACGTTGCGTTCCTCAAGAGAGTGAATTTTTGCAAGTGCATCACTTTTGATTGTTTGGAGTTTAAGAATTTCATTAAACAGCATAGATAAAGTAATTTCTTGATCATTGTTTAATGATGGGAAGACGGCAGAGGCAGTTGGTATACTACAAAGACGAGTGTCAGCTGGAGGGGTCCCAGCGATGGTAGTAGGAGGAGCAGCAGCAGCAGCAGAAATATCAACAACAAAAGCTTCATCTTCGACGTCGACATCGGGTGTATTCATAAACGCAGAAAATCTGCGCTAGTACAATCGCATTTCTTTTCTGATGCATTTGTGAACGCACTCCCAATGCAGAATGTCTGCAGTAAACAAAAAGGTCTGACTTGGTCCGATTCGTATGTAAACAGAGTTCATATACGTCAGAGGAAAATGGCTGCCAAACAAATTTTGTTAAATTTGATTTTTGATTTGCTTACCCAAAAAGAAAAGAAAATTATAAAATAAAATATAAAATATTTGCAATTACTTACATTCTTTACGAGTCAGTGCCGTTTTGTCCTTCTTGTTGTCTTAAAAATTATTTTAATAATTCCCGCTCTTTCTGCAGCCAAACAAATTCAGCTGCACAATCTGCCCGACGCTAACGACAGTCTGACGTTTATGAACGGTACGTACAGCAGTTCGACTAGGTTAGTTCGATCGAAAATCTGACTATGAATGCAGATAATGCAGTTCTTAGTTAGACTGACGTTTATAAATACACCCATCAACAGCCTCAATAGCAGCAGAAGTAGATGGGGAGTTACTCGTAATATGAATTTTATAGAAAACCGGTTCTATCGTGCACTTGTTTAATGGCAATTGATCAGTCGATATCGATTCCCGGCACTGTTTTAAACAGACAGCACACTTGTGGCTTATTTTGCTTTTGTTCATGTATTCAATTTCAATTTTTTTTAGCTTGGCGCATTTTGCATGACAATACTGATTGCAAGTGTGACAACGAATCTTTAGATCACCTCGATCGATAATCAAATCACACAGAACACATTTCATGTTTTATTTAAAATGAAGCACAGATATTTTATGGTTTCTAAGACTTTAACTGTTTATCACTTTGCTTTTTAAACTTTTCTATAAGGTGAATAAGTTCTTCTCAAACGATGCGACCCCATCAACACACGAATGAGAATTAAGACGGAACAAATTGAAAATTACATATTTGCAAAACTTTCATGAATGATCGCGCTGAACCTGTGAGGAGTGATTGCATGTGTTTGACTACTATTACACGATGATTCTTTGCGTCTGACTCTTTTCGAGTTTTCGTTAGTGGGAAAGAGAAAAAACATCTGATTTCACCTTCGCACCCATTAAATTTTAAAAATAGTCACACACAAAGAATCATCGTGTAATAGGGGTCTTACTATCTCTTATACTTCTAATGTTACACGGGCAAAGGTCATGTCCAGAGAATATCAAGTACCAAGAAGCCAATCTTTCGTACGTTTCACCCTCCAAAACCCATTTGTTTACATTGTTGTATTTGTAATTCCACATCGTGTCGATGAATAGTTGAGAATTGCACAACAATTTAATGCGGTGAGTTTCATTTATTTTGACAGTTCGATATTTTTATTTCCAAAATAAGTATTTTTGTGCGTATGTCTCGTTGTTTTTATTATTAATATTTTGTGTTTGATAGTAGTTTTTCGAAATAATTTTGTAATAACAAACAATAACACCTGTGCCGGATTCAAAAGAACCAATCGGCTTATATCTTATGGTCGTCTGCAATCCAGTTTTCACGACAAAGTAGTTGAGAGTGACCAGTGACGGTAACATCATCTTTGGACTAACTCAAAAAAACACCTAGTGGCTTCTTAGAATGCAAAGAATGATCATTTATGAGCGAGCGGGAACATTGTTTTAATCTAACATATGCGATGAAAAGTAAGCTTAAAAGTTATTTTTCTCTTTTTGCATTTTACATTAAACTAAATTATTCTTTTATTATAAATTGCTATTGATTATAAAGAAAATCGAAGAGATGACCACCATCAACCTAATACGGGTGTAAAATATCCGCAAAAACTCCAAATTAGTTAAGACACGATGAGCATTTGAGAATTCACACAAAAGGAAAGCCCAACAAATGTGAAAAATTTAAATTTGGCATTGCAACTTCGAATGACAATAACCCATCACAAGCGATCCCAATAACCCATGAGAATATCGGTACGTGACTTTTTACCACCGCCGGTTTACCTCCGCCAGTTTACCTCTGCCAGTTTACCTCTGCCACTTTACCACCGCCGGTTTACCTTTGCCAGTTTACCTCTGGACAGTTTACCACCGCCACTTTACCTCCGCCAGTTTACCTCGAGAGCAGGTCAGGTAGTGTGAAATGTGACGTGAACTACCTATTTTTTTCCTTACAGGGTGCTTCTCTCGTAGTGCAGAAATTTAATCTGAAAGTGCAATAAATCGGCGCCAATAAATAAGAGGCAGTATAATTTGAATTCCGCGTACTCTTAAATCAAAAAACATTTGCAGCTTAAAAAGCTAACTACATTAGCCAAAAAAGTGAAAAAGTACAAAAGTGACATTTTCGAACTCATTTTGGGATAGTGTTTCTCACTGCGATACTTATAAAATGATGCAGAAAGCTTAAATTTTGGTTCAGGAAAAAAATTGTATATTCTTTTTCGCAAAACAACTGCTGTAACGGGAAAAAAATATTTTTACTTTTGTAATTTTGTAAAAGTGGCGAATTTAGTTCTGGCATTTATGAAAAATCGATTTTTACCTATCCTCGACCAGGGAGATTTTGTTCACCCCTCTTTCCTCCTGCCGTTCTGACTCAGGAAATGAAAGATGCTAGCAACTCAGTTTCCTCGTTTGAGAGGGGACTTTGGATCCGTGGAGTATGGCCATCAGTGCCTACGTTCTGTAACTCTCGCATCAAAAAAAATGGTTGAGAAACGATGAAAATTGAAACAAAATACATGAGTTTTGTTCCATTTTCCATTGTTTCTCGACTGATTTTGTCGATGCGAGAGTTACAGAACGTGGGCACAGCTTAAGGTAAGACCGCACTCAACGGAACTGCACTTCAGCAGAGCTATAGGTGTGTTTTTTTCCTTGCCTGAATGCGCTTGGATGAAAAAACGACGTCGGGGCTAAAGCCGTTTCACACTTTCCCATTGAGTATTAACACATGTCAGAAAAGTGTGAAGGAAATCATGTATAATATTGTGGAAGCAAAAATTTGAAATTTCATGACACACAACTTGACAGCGCATCCGACACGATTTGACATAATGTTAATACATGAAAATATTAAGGAACAGTTCTAGTTTGAGGTTATTTTGAAACTAATTTGTTTGGATACAAGTGTGAAAGCAAAATATGAAAATTTATTTCAGCACACAAATTTGGCAGTCGTATGAAATTCTTTCCAACTTTATTCTGACTTGTGTTAATACTTTGTGAGATAGTGTAGAGGCACTTTAAGCAATTTTCTTTGAATTTTCAGTGCTTAGCTACGTTGTTTTGTTTTAATTTCATTTCCTATCTATGAAAAAATATGACAAAAGTTGTTGAGAAAAAGCAAAAAAACTTATCCAAAAGTGTAAATATGGCTGGGTTTTTTTAAATGTCCATATGGACTTTGGTGAAAAAAACGACATCGGGACATTTCATGGTCTGCCATTTTGTATTGAACTATCCTACCAACAAATATTTGACATTTCCATATAAATTATCGATAAAACAGTGACAATTGTGGTCTGCATTGCCGTTTTATCGGAACAAAAGTTAACAGCCCAATTCTGGCGAACCTCACTGATACACTGATACAAGTCACAACAACCTCACAAGGTGAGGTTCATTTGATTTTGTGAGGTTTTCGTATTCTGGCAGCAACCTCACAAATTGTGATCCTCACGAAAACTATCGAAACTGTGATCTCCTTTGGAGGAGGTCATAGCTTAAAAAAACATTTAAGATTTCACAAATTCAGACACTGACATATTTGTTTGTATTTATTTCTCCTCAAATAATATACCACCAACTAAAAATTAAACATTCATGCCTGCATTATTTAATTTCAGATTATTATAAGAAAAAATCAAACAAATCATACCTATCTTTCTTCTGTCGTAATAAATAGGTGCGTTCAACATAAATCGAGAACATTATGTAAGTTCACTTATATGACAGTCTTCCAATTAGAGCCCAAGGAATATAAAAATCATGAATATATGACATGCTTGAACCTGCTCATTAACCGTGGTGAATTTCTTGTGAGATTTCTTGTGAGAATTTTTCCAGAATACCGAAAATGTTATCAAATCACAAGAAACCTCACAAGGAATACCTCAGAAGAGCTTGTGACTTATGAGCCCTCACAACACCAGAATAGGGCTGTAAATCCACTTATTTATCTGGACAACAACAATTTCGCTTCTATATTCCTCCATAGATGCTTTTCGGTTTCATTCAACTTACGCATATAACCAATGCATAGAACTCCATAAAGTGAAAAAGGCGACCTTTTTTAACTCCTATTGTACCCTTATGAAGTTAATTATGAGAGTCTAAAAGAAGTTCACATTAAATTAAATTAAAAAAAAAAGTTGTCAGGTCCAGGAACCGAACCGGTGTCCCTCTGAACCAATTGTCTTGCTCGCTAACCGCTTCACCAATCTCAGATATATAATTCAATGCATTAAATTGGAATCACTTTTATCTTGAATTGTCTCGTTTGAGACAAGAAGCTTGCATTAATAAGAAAAAACTTTGTTCAGAAAAATATAAAATAGTATATTTGTATGGATATAACAAACAAATAGGTTAATTAAAAAAATAGAGGTATAATTGATTAATTAATTAATTAATACCAACCTTAAAAACTGACAATAATAATAAATATATGTGCTCGGATGCGAAATTGAATATAAAATATAAAATGGTCGATTATAGCTTGGTGACGCCATATTCACTAATACAAGCAATATAGAAACAAAGACTTATATAAAAATTGTATAAGAATTTTATGGGATGACTATTGAAGCGATAGTATCTTGGTTATTTCATAAAAGCATTATAGAAAGATTAAAGAAACATTGAAATATCGCTTCTATCAAGCTGATATAATTTGCACCAGAAAATATTTAAGGATTCAGTAATAGTCCAATAAGGTATTTACTTTCTGTCAGAGGGCTAAATGGAACGCTATAAAAACAAATAACACTTTAATGTCTGAAATGCGAAGCAATTTTGTTAGTTGGGTATAGTTGTTGTTGTATTTGATATGTAGATTGCTTTGTTTTGCTGTAGTTTTTTTTCAGACAGTATTATTTTCAGTTGCAAAAAAACACAACTTATATTTACAAACACATAAATACATAAAGATACAGAAATAGTATGCAGTGCTACAATGTGAAGTTGTAAATGTAGCAAGAAGTGTATGGCGTAGCTGAAGTTAAACAAAATTCAACTCATGCTATAAGCTGCAGCTACATTCATTCTGTTCAAGAGGTAGTTTGACATTTCATTTCACTATCGCCCACTCACTCAGTTTTAGTAGCTAAATCGATTTTCGACGAAGAGTGACGCATCTCACTCACTTGCTGCGGTTTCGAGTTAGCTAAATCTCAGCATAGTTGTCAGTTAGTTCGATATAGTGTGTTTTTTGCAAGCCCCAAGCAATTGGACCAAAACAACTACATCGCGGGGCTTATCCAGCGGCCACACGGGCAAACTGGCTTGCCAGTTGGCTACATGCACTGCCTGTCAAATTCGTAGTTTGCATTCCACTTGCCTTCCACTTGCTTCCTACTTGCATTCCACTTGCTTGTCTCCCAACTTGCTTCTGAACTTGCTTCACTACTGGCTTCAAAAATTCCATGCCAGCTGATGAGCAAGTTGCTTGGGTTTGTATGTGTTAGTGAACAAAAATGTGATTGTATTACAACTTGCTTGCCAGTACTTGCCCTGTGGCCCCTGGGTAAATTCGCCACATTTTGCAAAATTACAAAAGTAAAAAAGACAAACTGCTGTAAGGGCTCCCCCAAACCATCGCCAATGCGGAGTGACGACGATTTTATGTTGTTGTTTAGCGTTGTGTATCTGTCATATTTTGTACTATTGTGAATGATTCGCTGCTAATCGCTCCGCTTTCGCTTTGGTTTGAGAGATGGGAGAGCCTTAAAAATATTTGTTTCCCCGCTAGAGCAGTTGTTTTGTGAAAAAGAATATAAACATTTTTTCCTACACTAAAATATAAACTTTCTACATCATTTTTATAAGTTTTCCAGTGAGAAACACTTTCCCAAAATGAGTTTGAAAATGTTCACTTTTATACTTTTTCACTTTTTTGGCAGTCGATCTCGATCTGTGGAAGTGTGCGCACGTTATCGGCTTTCACAGTTTTCTTTAACTAAAATCGGAGTGACTTTTCAAAGTTTTAATTTTACCCAGCTATTTTTAATAGTGCAATAGCACAGAGGTAGAGGTGGCCGACCGACAACCTGAGGATCACAGGTTCGAGTCCCAGTCGGGCAAAAATTATTTGGCTGCTTTTTTTAACAATCGTGAAGTAGAAAATTTTATCGATTGGGAAAAGCAGCAAATGCAAACCAACAACACCGCGGGGACATCGAAAGATGCCCCAGCAACAACAATAAAGACAACTATGGCAACACCAGCTTAAGCCACGGTTAGTACCGTAGCACTAACAACAACAACAACCAAGCAAGCAATGGCACCACCAGCCATGCCATCAACAAGCGCCGTAGCAACAACGGCAAACCCACCAACGGCACCAACAGCCGATGCAAAAAATAAAAGAAGGAAGAGAATTAGCTGTGCGGCGAACTTGGTTAAGCGCCGCTCCACCACCACCTCAGCCCAGCTGCCAGCCGGGGTGAAGGAGACGGCGCGCACAGCCAAAACAACAGCAGCAGCAAAAATCAATCAACAACTGGATACCTCGCCATCCGATGACGACATCGAATATATGTCCGAAGGTGGCGAGGGATTATATACAACGGGGGATTCCAACAGCAACTTGCTTGTTGATCTAACCTCACCAGAGGCGTCCTCCGAAGAAGAAACTGAGGCGCAAATCGCACTTGATGAGCAAGCGATTAGCGAAAAAATTGATGCCATTCGGGGGGAAATGGAAAGGCTCAATTCCATTGTAACCCCTCTAATTCAAGCCCTGAAAAGCAAACAGGAAGCTCGACGAGAACGCGAGAGGCAGGAGCGCGGCCTCAAAAAAGTGCTACAGGCGCCACAAAAAGCAACGCCACTAAAAGCAGCGCCACAACAAGAGCTGGCACAGCCAAAGCGAAAGCAAGCTCAACAACAACAACAGCAAATACCACAGCAGAACCTAAAGAGCAGCAACAACAACAGCTACCAAACGAACAAACACAGCAGCAACCGAAGGTGCAACGCACGAAAAAACAGCAGCAACAGCAAGAACAAAAAGTCCTAGAGCGGAGTAACCAGCAGCGGAACGAGCAGCAGCAGGGAGTACACCAGCAGCAGCCAGAGCCGCCCCAAAATAAAAAAGAAAAAGTGCCACCAATCAACACTTACAAAATGGAATTGCAGGAAACTATTGACCTATGTAAGTCGGCCATAGGCCAAAACTTTTTTATTAAACGCTTAAGCAAAGATAGACATGCTATCCACTGCTCAACAGTGGCGCAGTATAAAATAATTAAAGAATTGTTAAGGAAATCCACGACTGATTTCTACAGTTTTACCCCAAAAGTGGATAAATATCAAATGGTCCTCTTGAAGGGCATAGATTCCTGCACGGAACGACAGGTGCTCTTAGATGAGCTCCGTCAAAAAGCGAGCGACGATCTCGACTTTATCGGGGTCAAGCCGTTCGCTACAGTCAGAGCCATACGGGAGAAACGGTCTTTGCCGTTCTTCTTAGTTCAGCTATCACCCAGCAGCAAACTGGATAGGTTGAGGAGTATCTCCGTCCTCAACTACCAGGTTGTAACTTGGGATAGACTAAAGAGACGCGGTGACATGCTTCAATGCATGCGCTGCCAAAGGTTTGGCCACGCTGCAGCAAACTGCGAAATGCAGCCACGCTGCGTTAAGTGTGGTGAGGACCACATTAAGGGAGAGTGCAAGCTCGGAGAGAAAAGGGTCGAAGACATGACCCAGCTTAAATGTGCACTTTGCGGAAAGGAGGGGCACCCTGCTAATTATCGGGGTTGCTCAGCTTTTCAGCAAATTCGAATTAACAAAGCGGCTAAGCAGACAGCGGTAGAGATACGCCCATCAACGCGTGCTCCTACAACAACGCCCGTCAATCCTCAAATTTCCTACGCCCAAATGGCAGCAGGAAGGGGAAAAACGGTACAGCCTGCAGCTAAGGCAGCCCAACCGGCCCTAGTGCCAAAGGCGCCGGACGCTCAGGCCGAAATAAGAAGCATGTTGCTGGCAATTCAAGGCCAGTTGACAGGACTTCACAACCAGATAAAGGAGCAGGCGACTAGGGTAGACTATCTCTACTCTGTTTTGCCTAGCCTAACGCAAATAAGAGGTTAAAGGCGTGCTGTCAGAGATGCCTCTTAGGATCCTTGCTGTGAATGTAAATTCACTGATAAGGACCGAACGTAGAGCTAATCTTTTCCAATTGTTGAAAGACCAAAGTCCAGATGTGTTTATGGCCAGCGAAACTAAGCTGAACCAGAAACATAAATTGACTAACAACAATTACAATATCGTTAGAAGAGACCGACCCAGCTCCACTCAAGGGGGAGGCGTCGCAATCTTCATACGAAAAGGCATAAATCATAAAGTTATATATAATAGTGATCTACGTAGATTTCGGGTGTTAGAGGCGTGTGTCGTATGCATTCCTCTCCAACAGGGGAAGCGAATGTATGTGATCGCGGCTTATGCACCGGAATCACCTCAGCCAACTGATTTTTTGACAGAGCTTGAAAAACTTTTCGAAAGTCTACACTTGAGCTTGGACGAAAATTACTTTCTCATGGCCGGTGATTTGAATGCCAAACACTTAGATTGGGGAAATCAAGTACAGAATCCGAGAGGTATTCATCTTTTTAATTGGATGAGTCAGTATAACGCTGAATATCGTATAGAACTGCTGGCCACGGATAGGCCATCGTTTCCAAGAAGCGGTGCCTATCTGGATTTATTGCTATTAGACGCAAGACTGACAATTACTGACACTATGGGTCAAAGACCAAGGAACTGTTTACGAACGATCGAGTACGATAGTGACCACTGCGGACTCGCTGCCGTAGTACAGCTTCCGAACGAGCTCGTGGAGCTGCATGAGTATGTACCTGTGCATACTTACAATTACAGTAAGGTGCGCTGGCCACGCTTTACCAACGCCTTAACGAGCGAAATTAGATCGAACAACATATCCCCACCAAATGACAGAAATTTCACAAATAACGAAATAGACCAATACTTAGAACAAATGGACGAGACAATCAAACGAACAATGAACAGAACAATACCGAAATACAAACAACGGGACGCAACCGACATGTACCGGAACGCGACCATTGACGCATTACACCGACAAAAAAGTGGACTGCTGACAAGACTAAAACTCTTGTACCGACGGTTTACTGACCCTCACGATCTGGAGATTAGGACACAGAAGTCGTCGATCAAGAACATCAACCAACTAATTAAAGAAAACTATCGGTTGTCAATTAATTTGTATTGGGATAACAAAATTCGGGCCGTTAACTCTAGTGACCCGAGCATGTTTCCCCAAATTAACAAGATATTCAGAAGGAATGATCAGAACGATCTTCCGTGTCTCAAGCTTCAGAGAACGACAGACAACAGAGACGTACTTCTGGCAGCAGGAATTAATCCAGAGGACGCCGTCTTGGACGATGACCTCTTTATTGTCGAAGATCCGCAGGAGAAATTGGAGGCTGTGGGGGCTGCTTTCCAGCAAGTGAACAAGGTGAATGCGTGCATTCGTCCCAATCATGACCTGGAAAACAAAGCCTTGCTCCATCACTTCTACCTTCGGAATGACATCACGCAATGGCGATCAGAGAACCTTGGTTTCACCGGGTTCAATGAAGATCATTTGGCAAACGCCATAATCGCCGAGCGAAATGGGCCCAGTTCCCTGTTTACTACAAAGGTTGAGCTCCAGCTCATCTTCGATTCATTAAAGAAGAAGAAGTCAGCAGGAGTCGATGGCATATCCAACGTTGTACTTCGACATTTACCTCAAGAAGCAGTAGACATTTATACCACTCTGTTTAACAACGCTCTGAATAATACATATTATCCAGTGCGGTGGAAGACAGCTGTGGTGCATCCTCTCCCGAAAAAGGGAAAGGACAACTCCAATCCGGCGAATCTCCGGTCGATAAGTCTTCTTCCGAGTATCAGCAAGGTATTCGAAAAAATTATCAATAGAGCTCTGTCTAAGTGGGCAGAGGACAATAATATCATACCGGACAACCAGTTCGGTTTTAAGGCGGGATATGACACCATTCATGCCGCGTCTAAGCTCGTTTCGAATGTCCAATGGAACAAATCTAAGAAGCAGTGTACGGGTGCCTGTCTAGTTGATTTGGAGAAGGCCTTCGACACCGTATGGTCAGAGGGTCTTTATCTAAAGCTGACCAGACTTGGCATTAGTAAACCACTATTATATATGCTTTATGATATGCTCAATGGCAGGAAGTTTGTTGTCAAGAGTGGCAATGTAACTTCTGCCACAACCTTTAATATTAAAAATGGTCTTCAGCAGGGAGCGGTCAACTCGCCGATTCTATTCAGCATTTACACCAGCGATCTGATAAGTAGTCTAACTCAGGCAATAGCGTATGCCGACGATCTAATTGCGTACAGAACAGCTGCAAAAGTCGAGGACATCAGGATTCTTTTGCAGAGTGACTTCGATGAGATTCAACGATATTGTGATGACTGGAAGTTGAAAATCAACTTTCAGAAATCAGAAACTATCTTGTTTAGGACTCCGTTGCGTGGAGCCACAAGGGATACGAGAAAGAACTGGCGCAAGCTGGTGATCGTAGGGCCAAATGGACATCCACTGGTGAGTAAAAGTGTAGTAAAGTACCTTGGCATCTGGATGGATCAGTATTTGTATTTCGACAGACATATAAATGCTGCTCTGGCCAGGGCTAGGGGAGCTTTTGCCCTGACGAAACGGTTGTTTTATAGCAGCCGGCTTGACAGCAGGGTGAAGGTGATTTGCTACATGGCCCTTATCCGGCCGATGATTGCCTATGGATGCCCGGTTTGGTTCAACGTTGCCCCATCTCAAATGGAAAAGATTCGGGTGTTTGAGAGGCAGTGTCTTCGACGCTGCCTTGGATTGCACAGAACACCAGAACCGGAGTACAAACACTACTATTCCAACCTGGCTCTATACAACGGGGCCAACATAAACAGGATAGATAATTTCTTGCTGAAGCTTATTCGGGGTCACATTGCAAGAGCGATATCCTTGTCTAACAGCTTAATTTTCGGGGCTTATTACCCTAAATACGAATACTACTAGAGTGTGCGTCTAAGCGGCTTTATTCCGCCCGATGCATTCCTCCACCTAGACAGTCGAGGGTTGATCCAGGATAGAGCGGCGGTTCCGCTAATCTACCACGTCAGCCGTAGAACTGTAGATCGGCGGCTCCTTTACAGTCGAGACGTCCTCGCACAAGACGGAGCTGAGCACCTTCGGTTCAGTAGGACTGTGTCCGAACGGGACCGAAAAGATAGGGTAAAGCAGGAGAACCAGTTCTGGTGGTTGAAAAACGAAGATGAAGTTCCTTCAGACATTTAATAGTTGACCTTGCTATTTTCTTATGTATGGCCGACTTACATAGGCTTAGGTAGTTAGTTTTAAGTAGGGACAGTCAGGGTGGCGCCAAAAAAAAAAAAAAAATTATAAAATCCACAAAAATACAAAAAAAATTATAAAACCGGAAAATGCTTGCTGTGGCTGTTCTAGTTTGTAAGTAGTCTGTAAGTAGCTTATAAGTAGGTTGTAAATAGTTTTAAGTAGCTTTAAGTAGTTCTAATTAGTTTTAATTAGCTTTAATTTAGTTTTATGTAGTTTGTAAGTTTTATATAAAACCAAAAAAAATAAAGACAATGATACCGAGTTTTTTTGTAAATTCTTCTCGGTAAAAAATAAAACCGACCTGGATTTAGTATTAAGATAGTTCTTAGGCCGAAAGGCATTAGCATTAAGTTATTATAGTTTAACTTAGAGCGCCCGACTGGGGCCAGTAAGTTAGTTTTAAGATATTGATAAGTAGGCTAGTTTTTATGAATTTTTGTCTAGCTTTAAGATAGTTTTAAGAAAATTGAAAAATAAAAATGAATTATATAACTCAAAAAAAAAAAAAAACTCACTTTTTTGGCTTATGTAGTTAGGGTTTTAAAATACTTCTTTGAAATTGTTTTTTGGTTTTATTTAAGAGTCCCCCTGTTGAAACTACTTTATCTAATAGCTTTTTCATTTTTGCTGCCTTACCATGGTGGTTGTCAAAAGTGGAAATGTCAAAACCTAAAATTTAATTGTTTCGCACTTGGCAGATTGAATTGATAAGTTTTTAATTTGATGTGATATAAATTATCAATCAAAACAAAATTTTACTTTAATCTCACCAAGGGGCCGCTATAAGAAAGTCGTGTATTTACAATCATGTAAAATAATAAATATGTTAATAAAAATTGATTTTATTTCACACTAAATAGACTTAAATGGCTCTTTTTAACATATTTCTTTCTATAATTTCAGTTCTTGAAAGAAAATAAACCAAAAGAAGAAAACAAGAACAAAAGAAAACATTCATAACAAGCCGACAGCCGTAAGTACATACCTACAGTATTTTATCCAAAAAAATAAATTAACAAATTCTACTTTTCTTATCAAGTTTCCAACAGTGAAAGTGCACAAATTGAACAATGCCGGAATAGCAACAGCAACAGAAGCAACATCTTCTGGTTCAGAGACTGCAACATCACGTGGGGATCAGTTGCGTAAGTTTTAATAGATTCGTTTTTATCGTAAGGGTCTCACTTAATCTTAATGTTCTATAGGTCTTAATCCAAGTTTGAATAACTGGATCTCTGTTGAATGATTCTGTAACGCCAAATGTCCCACTATCTCGCACCAACATGGAATGTGTTTCGCGCACAGCAATTGCAGCGAATGACACGGCAAACAAGTGTACCTTAAGTGTGTTCACGTGCGTTTAATCAACGAGTTGTACTAAGATCACATGAGATTTACCGCCTCAAAACTGAGAACAAGAATAGAACAGAGTCATATGCGTATTCACATCGGCATTCACCGATGGCGGAACTCTGCATTTCACATCTTTGATTTGGTCTTAGTTCAGTTAGATTATCGCTGGTACCAGTGAAAAGTTAAAGTGGAACCACGAATTTAAATGATTTAATAACTAATATGTATGTATCCACGGTTGAGAAGATAAAGAGAGTTCTGCAGGATCTCTTGGTTTTCCTTCAAACCGAGTCCACATTAAAGACGAATACAACTGATAAAAAATATAAAAAAAAGCATTTTATTCGTTCTTTTAACTGTATAAACAACTAGTAAAATTAGATAGTTCAAAAACAAGTATGGCATTTCATTACTTAAAAAAATATGAATATATGCAAACAACATATCTAAAATCGTTGAAGCGGTTTTCTTAAAAAGTAGTTTTTTGTATATTAAATTTTGGTAACATTTTTTTAAAAAAAGTTTTGGTATGCCAATTTTGAGTAGGTATATATTAAAGCACATTTATAAACCTAGTTTTAAAAAAAATCATCAAACCGATTTTTGAAATATGTATTGAATTTTCAAAAAAAAGGATATTTTTTAAAAATCCAAAATAAATTTTTTTTCAAAAATTTGATATGTAATATTATTGACATTTGAAAGTAACGTTTGTATAAAAGTTTTGACTGAAATCGTTTGAGCCATCAATAGCATAGTCAAAAATCAGTAAATCCGTTATATGACAGGTGCAGTTAATAACGGTTTGAATTTGAACGGTAACATGAGTTACACTATAACAACAGTAATCCATCAATTTTTTTTTATCAAAATCGTTGGAGCGATTTTTGAGATAAATAATCTTTTCTTTAACGGTTGTATAGCAAGTACCATCATTTTTGGAGCTAAAAAGAAAATTCGATTTCCCCTCTGGAGGGTTAGAAAAAAAACTTAAGTTCAAAATTTAAAGAAAATCGCTTCAGTGGTTTAGTCTGTACGTCGAGGTACAGACAGACAGACAGAATTTTGCAACCCACTTTTTTAGTGTTCTCTATCATCGTAAATCGTAATGTCATGTTTGATTGTTATCTTGAAATCTTTTTTTGCATGATTACAAAACTTGCCCTATAGAGTACCTATGTATCGCAAGCAAAAATATTTGTTATTCAGACCTATCACGAATTCCATCGTAATCCGAAACTTGTACGAACCCCAAAAAAAAAACTATCAACAAATCCGTTTCCAATGACAATTTGTATAAGTTTTTACACTACGATGAATTTTGTGATAGTTTTTTTCAGGATTCAGAATCGGAAGTTTTCGATTACGATGGAATTCGTGATAGGGCTGATTGTTATTGAAATACCGTTTGGTTTAGAGATTAATAGCCAAATAACAACAACAAAAATCCCTACTCTTTTAATGCTAACATAAGGCAGCTTCTTAATGTCGTCACTTGAACTTTGCTCACTTATGGCAGTGGATGAATGCGAGACCCCATGGAAACCTCTTATGGCAGTCTGCGCTATCACAAATCCAGAAAAAGGAAGTTTAAGTCAGACAGTGTTGCAATATTTTTCTTTGTAATTCATTTTTATTTTTCCATTTTAAAACTATCTTAAAGCTAGATACAAATTCATAAAAACTAGTATATTTATCAATATCTTATAACTAACTTACTGGCCCCATTCGGGCGCTCTAAGTTAAACAATAATAACTTAATGCTAATGCCTTTCGGCCTAAGAACTATCTGTATAGGTACTCAAATTCAAACCGTTTTTATTTTTCAACGAGAAGAATTTACAAAAAAGCTCCTTATCCATCTTATATTTTTTAGGTTTTATACAAAACTTAAAAGTTACATAAAACTTAATTAAAGCTAATTAAAACTACTTAAAGCTGCTCAGATGATGACATCATTGATTGAGAGTTTCCGGAATGTCTGGTTTTCCTGCATCTCATTTCCGGGAAACGAACTTACAAAATTTTGTAAAATGCATTGCAATCTTAAATTAAAAAAAACTATTTTTATTTAATTACAATAATTACGTCAGTTTGTTATAAATTATATATTTTCTTAATTTATTAAATTAAATTTATATATTAATTATTTTTGAATTTGTTGTTTCGAGATTAGCCCCTATCAGTTAGCGACTCGGTTGAGCTGGCTCAAGATGATATATTCGGCCTTTTCGATGCTATGTCCGCAATCAAGATGATGGATCCAAAAATAGACGTTAGAATGGGCTACAACAAGAATGCGATGCCCTTCCTCACACATTTGAAATTCCGTGTTAAAAGAAGCCGAAGTGGACTTGGTTCGGCGAAGTAAAATAATGCAAAATCATTTCAGCCAAACATTAATAAATACATAAATGCTGCATACATTTTTTTGTTACGTTTCACTATTGCAAACTTCCGCAAATGATACGCGATTTTAAAACAAATAACAATAAGAATCGTAAAATTATATAAAATACAGGATACTCTTGCTGTCTTCGTCGTCCACGCTTTATGCGATTCCTCTTTCAATCGATTTTGCAATTGACACTATACATTGTTTGTCCATCAGCAAACGAAGCAGAACTAGCAGAAATTCATGAGAATCTTAGTGCCACTTTGGAGCTGGTTCCACTGATCAAGAAGACCATTAAGAAGGGAACTCAACCAGAGCCGGACTGTAAGCTAGATTTCCTTTAAAAATCCGTAATAAAATTTTTATTTAGCTGAAGCACCCAAACCATTGAGCTTCTCTCCACAAGTATGTACATGTTCGCAATCAACAGTCAACACCCAACATTTCCACGTAGTGCAAAATTCGTGATCGTTCATCGAGTCTACAATTTCTAGAAGAGTAATGCATATATTGAAATTTGAATACAAAAGACATACTATTTAACTTTGGTCAGCAAGAGATTTATTGTTTTTTGTAAAAATAAATCAATACAAATTACAATTTTTCAGAATTTCTTTATCAAACTCAGCCGCTCCGTCCAGTGTATTCTCTCAAGTAACTTACCAGGAATTCAAAAAAAATCAGAGAGCAATTTATGCATCTGCCATCATCTGAGATTTATATGTGTGCAGCAAGGTATTTCGAACAAGCTCGAAATGTTTTGGAGCCATGATTATATGCTTCTTTGTGATGTTATGAGAAACAAGAACTATCCAGCTCAGATTTGCTTGATAACTGGACCAGCTGGTACTGGCAAAACAGCAAGGATTAAAGTTCTGGCAAAAGTCGTGAATCAAATTCCAACTTGTCGAATGGATAAATCCAATTGACTCGAAAAATATAACAACACTTGGAGATCAAGAAAACTAATTTTTTGTTCAATCCCTAAAAGTACCTTTTAGTACGCCATAAATCTGTCCTCAAGAGCTCCGATTGGTCGAGATGAAATGATTATAATGATGCCATGCTCTGGGCAGAGTTTTCAATCCAAATTTATTTTGCTGACATCGAAAATGTATTACCTGCTATCGATGCGTTGAGTGTCAGTCATAATATATAATAAGATACTCTTGGATTCCTTATGCTTAAAGTCGCTATTCGTGAGTAAAGACTCCCAATAAATAACCAGTCACTGGTTGGATGGCTGTTAAGAGTCCAAAACGAATAGAAATTGAAAAATCAGCTGAGTTAGTATCATTGGATCTCAATTAAATTATACTCTCCCTCTTATTGGCATCTAACTATCGCAACTATGCTCGAATGATTCTTAATTAAAAGTTGTTATTTTTTTTATTTTGTAAAGTTGTATTTATTTTGCTTATTAATATAATGTGTTTTGTAGGTTTTGTTTCTCATTTAGGGATAAAAAATAATCAGGAAAACATTTAAATTTATTAATCTTTGTTATTCTGGTTATTTTTTGTTTTGTTCAAAAGAAGTTTGAATAGGTATATTATATTTATATATTTTATTTTAATAAATATTTACTGAAAGTTAATTTTTACTGCAGTGGTTATTAATTTAAACAATTTTTAAGCGCGACAACATAGAAATATGTTTCTCTATTAAAATTTTTTTGTTTTAATGTTATTAATTTCCATCATTGTGACTTCTCAATCATTAAACTTAACTTAATAAAATAGTTACTAATACAAAAATGTTACTCCAACGCTTCGGTTGCGTACTTCATCAGCTCCGATTCGGGAATCCCATTCATGATCCAGCATATCTTTGGTAGATTGGACTGGGGATTTGGTTTGGTCATCACCATGATCGGAATCATGAATGAATCCGCCTCAAGGATAACTTCGAATTCCAGAGAAGAAACTACTTGGATGCTGATCTCGTCAGTCGTCCGGATCGACATGGAATTTTTATGTTGCGCCCAATGAGCCCACTGATGCATGGTGGAGTAGCTAGTTGGAACCTTTGCATCGCGAGCACACTAAATTACTTCGACAACCACACACCGAGCAAATTCAGCCGCCTGCAAGTAATGAGTTATCATTAAGCGTAAAAAAGGATGCAACTGTACAATAAAAACAACTAGATTCACGACAAATGAAGATGTTGGAATTTTTTACCAATCCATAACCCAGCTAGTTTTTCACCAATTTTACTGGGAAAATACACATTTCGCAGCAAGTTGCATTCACATTCTTCAGCAAATCATAGATCGATTTGTTGTTTAGTGGTCTGAGAGGCCATTTGTTTTTTTTTTAATATTAAGTTTTTCCTTAGAACTTTTGTTTTTCTAACGCTATTTTTTTTATGAAAATTGAAAATTCTTGAAATTAAGGCTAATTAATTTGAAAAAGAATTGATACGGCTTTATAAACTTTTCGAACTATCTTTTAAAAAAAGGTAAATAAACAAATAACAACGACAGCAAATCAAACTGTCAAAAGTTGCACCATTTTCAATGCACTACCTAACCTACTCTGGAGGTAAACCGGCGGTGGTAAAGTGGCGGTGGTAAACTGTCCAGAGGTAAACTGGCAGAGGTAAGCCGACGGAGGTAAACTGGCAGAGGTAAACCGGCGGTGGTAAACTGGCAGAGGTAAACAGTCCTGCTTCGTGAGAATATAACACTCGAATGCAGGGTTTGGGATGCCATATATCGACAGAAGCAGAGTTTGAAAAAAATTTAAAACCGCACTGCATTTAAAGGCCCTTCGAGTCTCGTCACTGTGAAAAAAACTTTTGCCTTTAACTACAACCGCACCAACCATGAACGCAAATACCACATAAACGGTACCGCATTCAAAAACGAAAATGTAGGAAATCAACTAAATGTGAAAAAGAGAACAAATATTCAGCACAACATGGACCAAGGGATGTGGTCACAAATGAAAATGAAAAACCTGGAGGAAGTTGGTATAGTTTTTTTTAGATATTTTTGGTCTTTTCTGTTTATATAAACTATGGTTTCCTTTAAACGATCTGACTGGGCACCTTCATCTTTAAATATATTCTTTTCACAACAGAGGTAAATCGTAGGGGAGAGAGGGGCACCTTTGAACGTAGGGTACCTTTGAACATTGCTAATAAATGGTCACATTTGTGAAATTTAAATTAATATTTCAGAGCGTTAATCAAATATTAAAATTCCCAATTTTGTCTTCTATTATCGTCAACGGCTTTAAATATTCCTCTAATAAGCTAATAAAAAGAAGCCCGTTTTGATTGTTTTAATACTTCATTTGTAACTTTTTTTTTCGTAAGATTGTACAAATTTGTTGGTGGTCTTTTCTATTTGTGAAAAATGCATTTTAAAGCTGCAGATTCATTTAAAACCGTGTAAGGGTTAGATTTGTGATATAGATATAAAAAGTACCTATTTACTTGAGATTTTCTGTCACTCGGCATGTTGGGGCAGATTTGAACAAAATGGATGGCACACCTTTGAACGGTAGAAATTTAGCTGTCACCATCAATCAATGCTCCGGAAACATTGAGGACAGATGCAATGATGGCTTTGCCCTTCACTTTCTAAATTTTAGAAAGTACCTTTACCTGAACACAAGAACCTGCTTCATTAAAAAAATATAATATTCATACACCTTTAGTAAAGTTACTCAATTATTGGTTGTCACCAAATACTAATACCATATGTTATACTTTAATTAATTTGCAGTCCATCATTAAGAACAACACATAGGTTTTTATGAAACCCGAAAGCAAACAGCGTTCAAAGGTGACCCCCTCTAACCTAGTGTTTAATTCATATGTGAATTTTAGTTTGTTAATATTAAGTTAAATGTCTCCTTTTGTTCAGAAAATAAAATACTTCTATGGCATTAGAAATAAAAATATTTATTCTCCTCTTTTAACTGGTAAAAACAAAAGCGATTGTTCAAAAGTGCCCCTGCTTAGTTCAAAGCAGGCGCGGATACAGGCGGAGGGCAATGGGTGCAATTGCCACCTTTGAGCAGGAACGGCCAAGCATACATTTATTAAAATGTCATCAAAAAATGCTGTTTTTCATTTCACGAAATAATTTGAGGATATTGAAACCAACGATTTATCTCGCCTCTCCCAGATGTGAAGTGAAGAAGAATTCCGATATGCAAAAATAACCTTCAAATCGAGCGATTGTAAAACTTATAACGTCGGTTTTATAACGCCCAATCTTCAAATTTAAGGTCTTTAATTAAAAGATAAATGTCAGGCTACATTCCTATGTAATATTTTTTTGAGAATAGTCAAATTATTTCATACTAGAAAGCATATTGAATCCCACATCGATCTGATTTAACTTTCAAAAATACAAATGTGAATGAAAAATGATAGTTTCTAAAAACAGTGCTCCAAAAAGTTAATGCAATTTCTTTTATAGTTAAATGTAACGCGGAAGGCAGCAGTTGGACTTATCTACATTTTCAAAAAAAGGACAATTTAATTAGTTTTAAAATTCTAACTTTGCTTCAAATGATCAGATGAACAAGATTAGATATTTAAATAAATTAAAAATGACAAATTACTTTTTTGTATAAAAATTATTGAGAAATAGGTATCACAAAATTTCATACTAAAAAGATGCGTATCCATTTGACAGTACTTTCACTAGAAAACTCTTAAGAATAACTTCCGGATGTCTTCCCCTCTGGTGAGTTAATTTCATGAATGTGTCCACTTGCGAGTTTAACACTCTAGAGGTTGTTCCTATCTTTTAACTCCCTTATGTATTTCGAGTGCGGTTCAGTATGCAACTATGCTGTTCATCTTTTTAAGCCATTACATACGTTTCTGATGGTAATACAGTAGACGTTCGAAATAATGAAGTAATAAAACCAGGCCAGGTTCATTCTTTCGAGATTGTTCACTTTTTCAAGCGGAAGTTTGTAAGGTCGTTCTAAAGATGAATTTGATCCAAAATGCAAATTTTGTTAGATGTGAATGGTTTTTATATTTATTAGTTAAGACAAACCGAAAAAATTCCCCAGTGCTCTCAAGTAATGTTAAATGCCTGCGAGGAATTTTTATAAAAAATCCGATTTTATAGAAAACCTTGTGTGTTTACTATTGTGGATAGTTAACTATTTTGAGATTCACTAAATCAAGCGTCTACTGTATTCGTGAAGATTTTTTCACATTCATTGATGAGTTTTAGGAACTTCCTTACTATTCATCCACAAATCAAACAAAATTTTCTTCACCGAATATTTAAGAAACTACAGGTTTTCGCCCATTTACTTGGTTTAATGATCATTTTTTTTGTTTCCTCTGTTTGATTGTTAACGACACGGTGTCAGTCAATTTCCCTTTCAAGTACATTTGATGTTAACGCAAACATTATCTGGCTTCTATTTACTTATTTGTTCCCTCAACTCTATTTTCTTACGGTGCAGTCAAGTCAAACATGTGACTTTAGCAAACTGTGCTATCGAACACAGAGCTATTGCAGTAAAACCAAAGAATCTTATCCCAGCAATGGCTGAAACTCTTGCTCGAACTCGAATGTTATGTGGAAATAGGGATATAGCGGTGCGCTGTTATTCTTTCCAAAATTCTAGGTGGTGCTTCGAATATCTAGAGGGAACTCAAAAACGCTGTCAAAACACCATGTTACTGCCACAAACTGCATAGCTTCATTTCAGGAAGTTTCAAAGTACCCGCTGCTCGATGCAATTTGCAGATATAAACCAGGTAATTGCGTTCATCAAATTTGGAGTAGTATGAAAAGTACTGTAGTACCTCGTGGCATGATGGTTAGTGCTTTGGACTGTTATGCCGAAGGTCTGGGTTCGATTCCCAGTCGCTGCCACCTAAGAAACAGAAATGTTTTTCCCGAGGTACTGCCTCTTGCGAGGAACTGACAAAAGAGTATACTTGTCATGAATAAGTGCTTCTCATAAAGCCGTTTGGAACCAGCAAAAAATTGTAGGTCCCCTCCATTCTTGCCAACAACACGCACACCAGGAATGGTTGAGAGTTGTAAGTCACTAGGTCCCACGAGCTGTTGCGCCACCAAAAAAAAATTGAATCGATTACCCAACTAACAATTTAACTTGTATTAGGTCCGATTTTTCGAATTCGGTAAGCTATAGCTAGCATATAACTAAAATATGGCTTTGTTATACAAGTCAACCGTTTTCCAATATGAATTTTGAATATTAGCCTGTTAATTGGCTTTTTAATTGAGATTTGCAAGTTGTATACAAGGCTTGTATGCTTTAGTATGAAAAGACCTGTTTAAGGCCTGTCTAAGTTGTTTTACTAAAGTAAATATAAACATTTGTATACGGCTTACTTAAATAAGCTTCTTACACATACCAGCAAGATTTGACATTTCTCTTTAGTTGAAAGTAATCTGCAGCGGGTTTAACAAATGTTCATCTGAATAAATTAAAAACAAATATAGGATTAAAAAAAAAACACATTCATCAAAAAGTGATGAATAATTAATAAAAAGTTCTTAAAATATCATTGAACTTTCACTTAAGTGCCCAAAGTTAATTACAAATATAAAGCCCGTTCTCGACGATGTGTTAGGCCGCAGCCACGCAGTAAGCGGCTGAGCGGAAAAAAAATATATAAAACATATGAAATCACATAGAAGCGGCCACGCTATGAGCGAGCGGCGAAACAAAATTCTGAGCGGCTAAGCGGCGCCGCTCAGCAACCAAACCTGTTTTAATTTTTAGTAATGTTCTGAGCGGCAAGAAGTAAAGATGACCAAAGTAAACAGTGAGTTGTTAATTTCGTGTGTGCAATCTCGACCAGATTTATGGCAAGATAGAAATGCCAATTTTAAAAATAAAAATATTACTGAGAAACTATGGAAGGAAGTTGGTGAAACGGCGAACTGTTCTTGACAACGGCATTTTAACTACTCATCGCTCAAAAGCAGTCGCTCAGTGCCTGGCCATACGTCGCTTAGAGCTGCCACTCAGCCGCTAGCCGCTTAGTCGCTCAGCCGCTTACTGCGTGGCCGCGGCCTTAGTGTGGTCCTTGGTGGAGTTTGCGTTATTTTTTTTTTTTTTTGAGTTCATAACTATTTTTGCTTATTTCTGCAAGTTTCCTCGTTTCTATCTAACAAAACTTCGCGACAAAATGAATATGCACTTTAAAATATGTGCTCTATTAATTCATATAATTTGTTTTTGTTTACTTATTGCATCAAAACAAAAAAACATGATTTTTACAAATGCCTTCACACCAAAAATTGTTTGGAAACAATTGCAAGGAATTCGGCATTCAATTATTTATAACAACATGAATTTTTATTATATGTATTTATGTAATCCTTTTTATTAGAAAGAATAAAATAAATTTTTTAAAAGAAATAATTGACTTTTATTGTGAGCTATTTCGTTCTGCTTATGACAGATGCACAGATGTTGCCCTCTGTAAGGAAAAATATAGTTTTTATAAAATGTTAATGGTAAACTTAAAGAAATGATTGCCTTCTTTTGTGAGCTATTTCGTTTTGGATATATGACACCTATGTCCCTCTGTTAGAAAATACAGTTACCCAAAAAAATTATTCGGATTATAAAGGTTTTTGTTGAGAATAAGTTTTTTTTTACTGTAAAGGCCTAACTACATTCAATTCACTTTTGTACAAAAGTGCAAAAATGTTTTGTCTTTTTTAATAAACTACTCAATGCTATCTCTTATCCCAGGTTCTACAAAAGTGAAAGCCAGAGCGTTCCTAACTTTTATTTTGTAGAAAAGTGAAACAACTACGTCTAAAAAAATGTAGTAAAAAACAGCTAAAAAGCTTATTCATAGATGTCGCTCACATCGATAACAGTTGCTGAACAAGCCTTTTCCGTGCTTGAATGCATTTAGCTCAACTAAAATCTCATACGCTCCGCAGGAAGGTATCGCAAGCATATAAATATTTGTATTTTTTCACTTTTGTACGAAACTGAGATGAATGTAGTTAGTCCTTTACGATTCTTATATGGAAAAAAGACTAAAAATTAGATAAACTTAAACTGTTTTCTTATATTCATTTTTATAAGTTCATTTGGTACAAAATACTAAAAAAAAGTTTAAACTTATCTAGTTTTAAGTTCTATTCAATAAAAGAATTTATTAATTATTTATTATTATTCCGAATAATTTTGGGAGTGACCGTATGGATAAACTTTTAGAAACTATTGCCTTCATTCGTGAGCTATTTCATTTTGCTTGTGACAGATGCACAGATGTTGCCCTCTATAAGGAAATATAAGAATCTATAAAATGTGAGTAGCAAATTTATTCAAATGATTGCCTTCTTTCGTGAGCTATTTTGTTTTGCGTCTGATATATATTGCCCTGCGAAAGGAATTATATAGTTTTTTTTTTTAAATGTTAGTAACAAACTTGTAGAAATGATTGCCTTCTATAGCGAGCTATTCCATTTTACTTGTGACAGATGTAAAATGCTAAGCACGAATGAATCGCACGTTCTTGCTTTTATAATTTAAATTGTTTCTTAAGCTAAATTTATGTTAATAAATACACATTTGTCCAAAGCTTAATAACAAAATGATAATTGTAAGGATTTAAGTTTTTCCTTTAAACGAACAAACATTTTAACACACAAATTTTGGTAAAATAGAAACGCCAGATTTTATAAACTCATTTATTCATTTATTTTCTGAGTTCTTGTCACACGTATATTTTGTTTTTCACTTCAAGAATAAATTGATTCATACTTTAAACTAAAAACAAAACTACACAGATTCAAGAAAATCACACCAGTACGGTTAAGGTAGGCTAAGTTGAAATACAGGTAATGAAGAAGTAAACTTATCATTGAATGTTTAGTGGTTTTAGGTGTTCTCTAAAAATCGTATTATTTATAAGAATTGATTAAAGTCTCGAGTTAGGTTTTTATAAATCCAACACATGGCCTTTACCACTCATATATTGCTGGCAAAATTGTAGAGGCTGTGAAGTATACCTGTAGTGTATCAACTCATTCAAATTTGTATATGACTCTTCTGAATTAGGAATGGCCTAGTGGGTAGCGCCCTGGACCAGTCGATCTCGTACTGTGGAAGTGTTCAGACGTTTTTGGCTTCCTCAGTTAATTAAAAGTATATTTATCGTAGTGATTTAGTCAACTTAAAGTAAAGTGAAGCTATTTCCAATAGTGGAATAGCTCATAGGAAGAGGTGGCGGACCGTCAGTCTAAGGGTTACGGGTTCGAGTCCCAGCCGGGCATCAAAAATCTTCAAGCTTTTTTTCACAACAGAGAGGTGGAAAATTTTATTGACTGGGAAAACCAGCTAATGGAGAAGGAGAAAAGTGCGGGTGCACCGAAAGGTGGCCCAGCAACTAAAGCTAAAGCTTCAACGGCACCAGCAGCGGGGACATCGAAAGATGTCACAGCAACGGCACCGAAAGCGACAACATCAACAGCAACGGCGTCATCAGCCGATATCCCCGTAAAGAGGAGGAAAAAAATCATATGTGTGCCGAATTTGGTAAAGCGGCGCTCTACCACCACTCCAGCAGAGCTGCCAGCTGGGGGGAGAGGGGCGTCGCGAGACACTAAAACATCAGCAGCAATCAACATACAGCGGCAGCTGAATACTTCGACCTCCGACGAGGAACAAATGGAATATATGTCTGAAGGTGGAGAGGGGCTATACACCACGGGTGATAGCAACACATTCATCGACATAACAACACCAGAGGCGTCCTCAGACGAAGAAAATGAGACGCAAAATGCTAAGAAAGCCAACGAGCCAACAAAGGAAAACGAGGAGCAGCGTATCAGTGAGCAAATTGGAGCGATTGAAGGGGAGATGGCGCGCCTCAATGCTCAACTTGCGACACTGGTGTTAGCTCTGAAAAATAAACAACAAGCTCGCCGGGAAAAAGAAAGGCTGGAGCGAGAGCAAAAAGCACCACAGGCGCCAGTCAAAAAAGCCCAACAGCAACCACAGCTGCCAGCAAAAGAGCAGCAACAAACACAGCAGCAGCCAAAAGAAAAGCTGCAAGTACAGCAGCCACAGCAGCAACTAATGCCCAAGGAGCAGAGGCAACAAAAAAATCAGCAACAGAACCAAAAACAGGAGAAACAACAGCAGCAGACACAACAGCAGCAGCAGAAAAAGCAACAGGAGCGGAGCCGACAGCAGCAGGAAGAACACCAGCAGCAGTCACAGCCGCCCCAAAGCAAAAAAGAGAAGGTGCCGCCCATCAACACATATAAGATGGAATTAAAAGAGACCATAGACCTATGTAAGTCGGCCATAGGCCAAAACTTTTTTATTAAACGATTAAGTAAGGATAGGCACGCTATACACTGCTTCACAGTGGCGGAGCATAAAATTATTAAAAACTTATTAAAAGAATCCACGACTGAGTTCTTCAGTTTTACCCCCAAAGTGGATAAACATCAAACGGTCCTCCTGAAGGGCATAGATTCCTGCACGGAACCACAGGTGCTCTTAGATGAGCTTCGTCAAAAAGCGAGCGACGATCTCGACTTTATCGGGGTCAAGCCGTTCGCTACAGTCAGAGCCAGACGGGAGAAGCGGTCTTTGCCGTTCTTCCTTGTTCAGCTTTCGCCCAGCAGCAAACTGGATAGTTTGAGGAGTATCTCCGTCCTCAACTACCAGGTTGTTACTTGGGATAAATTAAAGAGAGGCGGCGACATGCTTCAATGCAAGCGCTGCCAAAGGTTTGGCCACGCTGCAGCAAACTGCGAAATGCAGCCACGCTGCGTTAAGTGTGGTGAGGACCACATTAAGGGGGAGTGCAAGCTCGGTGAAGAACGGGTCGAAGACATGACCCAGCTTAAATGTACACTTTGCGGAAAGGAGGGGCACCCTGCTAATTATCGGGGTTGCTCAGCTTTTCAGCAAATAAAAAACAACAAAGCGGCTAAGCAGACAGCGGTAGAGATACGCCCATCAACGCGTGCTCCTACAGCAACGCCCGTTAATCCCCAAATTTCCTACGCCCAAATGGCGGCAGGAAGGGGAAAAACGGTACAGCCTGCAGCTAAGGCAGCCCAACCGGCCCTAGTGCCAAAGGCGCCGGACGCTCAGGCCGAAATAAGAAGCATGTTGCTGGCAATTCAAGGCCAGTTAACAGGACTTCACAACCAGATAAAGGAGCAGGCAACTAGGGTAGACTATCTCTACTCTGTTTTGCCTAGCCTAACGCAAATTAGAGGTTAAAGGCGCGCTGTCGGAGAGGCCTCTTAGGATCCTTGCTGTGAATGTAAATTCACTGATTAGGACCGAACGCAGAGCTAATCTTTTCCAATTGTTGAAAGACCAAAGTCCAGATGTGTTTATGGCCAGCGAAACTAAGCTGAACCAGAAACATAAGTTGACTAACAACAATTACAATATCGTTAGAAGAGATCGACCCAACTCCACTCAAGGGGGGGGCGTCGCAATCTTCATACGAAAAGGCATTAATCATAAAGTTATATATAATAGTGATCTGCGCAGATTTCGGCTGTTAGAGGCGTGCATCGTATGCATTCCTCTCCAACAGGGGAAGCGAATGTATGTGATCGCGGCTTATGCGCCGGAATCACCTCAGCCAACTGATTTTATGATAGAGCTTGAAAAACTTTTCGAATGTCTACGCTTGAGCTTGGAAGAAAATTACTTTCTCATGGCCGGTGATTTGAATGCCAAACACCAAGATTGGGGAAATCAAATTCAAAATCAAAGAGGTATTCATCTTTTCAATTGGATGAGTCGATACAACACTGAGTATGGTGTCGACCTGCTGGCTACGGATCGGCCATCGTTTCCAAGAAGCGGTGCCTATCTGGATCTATTGCTAATAGACGCAAGACTGACAATTACTGACACTGTGGGTCAAAGACCAAGAAACTGTTTACGAACGATCGAGTACGACAGTGATCACTGCGGACTCGCCGCCGTAATACAGCTTCCGAACGAGCTCGTGGAGTTGGATGAGTATGTACCTGTGCATACTTACAATTACAGTAAGGTGCGCTGGCCACGCTTTACCAACGCCTTATCGAGCGAAATCAGTTCGAACAATATTTCCCCACCAAATGACAGGAATTTGACAAATAACGAAATAGACCACTACCTAGAACAAATGGATGAGACAATTAAACGAACAATGAACAGAACAATACCGAAATACAAGCAACGGGACGCAACCGACATGTATCGAAACGCAACCATTGACGCACTACACAGACAAAAAAGTGGACTGCTGACAAGACTAAAACTCTTGTACAGACGGTTTACTGACCCTCACCATCTGGAGATTAGGACACTGAAGTCGTCGATCAAAAACATCAACCAACTAATTAAAGAGAACTATCCGTTGTCAATTAATTTGTATTGGGACAACAAAATTCGAGCCGTTAATGCTAGCGACCCGAGCATGTTTCCGCAAATTAACAAGATATTTAGAAGGAATGATCAGAACGATCTTCCGTGTCTCAAGCTTCAGAGAACGACAGACAACAGAGACGTACTTCTGACAGCAGGAATTAATCCAGAGGACGCCGTCTTGGACGATGACCTCTTTATTGTCGAAGATCCGCAGGAGAAAGTGGAGGCTGTGGGGGCTGCTTTCCAGCAAGTGTACAAGGTGAATGCTTGCATTCGCCCCAATCATGACCTGGAAAACAGAGCCTTGCTCCACCACTTCTACCTTCGGAATGACATAACGCAATGGCGATCAGAGAACCTTGGTTTCACCGGGTTCAATGAAGATCATTTGGCAAACGCCATAATCGCCGAGCGAAATGGGCCCAGTTCCCTGTTAATTACGAAGGTGGAGCTCCAGCTCATCTTCGATTCATTAAAGAAGAAGAAGTCAGCAGGAGTCGATGGTATATCCAATGTTGTACTTCGACATTTACCTCAAGAAGCAGTAGACATTTATACTACTCTGTTTAACAACGCTCTGAATAATGCATATTATCCAGTGCGGTGGAAGACAGCTGTGGTGCATCCTCTCCCGAAAAAGGGAAAGGACAACTCCAATCCGGCGAATCTCCGGTCGATAAGTCTTCTTCCGAGTATCAGCAAGGTATTCGAAAAAGTTATCAATAGAGCTCTGTCTAAGTGGGCAGAGGACAATAATATCATACCGGACAATCAGTTCGGTTTTAAGGCGGGACATGACACTATTCATGCCGCGTCTAAGCTCGTTTCTGATGTCCAATGGAACAAATCTAAGAAGCAGTGTACGGGTGCCTGTTTGGTTGATTTGGAGAAGGCTTTCGACACCGTATGGTTAGAGGGTCTTTATCTAAAGCTGACCAGACTTGGCATTAGTAAACCACTATTATATATGCTTTATGATATGCTCAATGGCAGAAAGTTTGTTGTCAAGAGTGGCAATGTTACTTCTGCCACAACCTTTAATATTAAAAATGGTCTTCAGCAGGGAGCGGTCAACTCGCCGATTCTATTCAGCATTTACACCAGCGATCTGATAAGTAGTCTAACTCAGGCAATTGCGTATGCCGACGATCTAATTGCGTACAGAACAGCTCCAAAAGTCGAGGTCATCAGGATTCTTTTGCAGCGTGACTTCGAGAAGATTCAGCGATATTGCGATGACTGGAAGTTGAAAATCAACTTTCAGAAATCAGAAACTATCTTGTTTAGGACTCCGTTGCTTAGAGCCACAAGGGATACGAGAAAGAACTGGCGCAAGCTGGTGATCGTAGGACCAAATGGACATCCACTGGCGAGTAAAAGTGTAGTAAAGTACCTTGGCATCTGGATGGATCAGTATTTGTATTTCGACAGACATATAAATGCTGCTCTGGCCAGGGCTAGGGGAGCTTTTGCCCTGACGAAACGGTTGTTTTATAGCAGCCGGCTTGACAGCAGGGTGAAGGTGATTTGCTACATGGCCCTTATTCGGCCGATGATTGCCTATGGATGCCCGGTTTGGTTCAACGTTGCCCCATCTCAAATGGAAAAGATTCGGGTGTTTGAGAGGCAGTGTCTTCGACGCTGCCTTGGATTGCACAGAACACCAGAGTCGGAGTACAAACACTACTATTCCAACCTGGCTCTATACAACGGGGCCAACATAAACAGGATAGATAATTTCTTGCTGAAGCTTATTCGAGGTCACATTGCAAGAGCGATGTCCTCGTCTAACAGCTTAATTTTCGGGGCTTATTACCCCAACAACGAATACTACGAGAGTGTGCGTCTAAGCGGCTTTATTCCGCCCGATGCATTCCTCCACCTAGATAGTCGAGGGCTGATCCAGGATAGAGCGGCGGTTCCGCTAATCTACCACGTCGGCCGTAGAACTGTAGATCGGCGGCTCCTTTACAGTCGAGACGTCCTCGCACAAGACGGAGCTGAGCACCTTCGGTTCAGTAGGACTGTGTCCGAACGGGACCGAAGAGATAGGGTAAAGCAGGAGAACCAGTTCTGGTGGTTGAAAAACGAAGATGAAGTTCCTTCAGACATTTAATAGTTGACCTTGCTATTTTCTCTTGTATGGCCGACTTACATAGGTTTAGGTAGTTAGTTTTAAGTAGGGACAGTCAGGGTGGCACAAAAAAAAAAAAAAAAAAAAAAAAAAAAAAAAAAAAAAAATATAAAACATACAAAAACACAAAAAAAAAAAAAATTATAAAATCAACAAAAATACAAAAAAATTATAAAAACCGGAAAATGCTTGCTGTGGCTGTTCTAGTTTGTAAGTAGCTTATAAGTAGGTTGTAATTAGTTTAAAATTAGTTGTAAGTAGTTTTAAGTAGTTTTAATTAGCTTTAGTTTAGTTTTATGTAGTTTGTAAGTTTTATATAAAACCAAAAAATAAAGACATAGATACCGAGTTTTTTTGTGAAATTCTTCTCGGTAAAAAATAAAACCGACCTGGATTTAGTATTAAGATAGTTCTTAGGCCGAAAGGCATTAGCATTAAGTTATTCTAGTTTAACTTAGAGCGCCCGACTGGGGCCAGTAAGTTAGTTTTAAGATATTGATAAGTAGGCTAGTTTTTATGAATTTTTGTCTAGCTTTAAGATAGTTCTAAGATAATTGAAAAATAAAAATGAATATACAAAAAAAAAAAAAAAAAAAAAAAGCGCCCTGGACCGGTGATTGGGAGGACGTGAGTTCAAACCTCGGAAGAGTCATGAGTAAGTAACATTTTTTCAAATAAAATAAAATTCTTCATATATAATAATAATAATAACAATAAAGAAAAACGTTGCCCAAAGCCCTTCATGTGGAGAAAATCAACAGAAGAAAAAATTATAAAAATGAAATTAAAGCAAGTAATAATTCTTTTTAATACAACTGCATTGAAAGGCTTTAATAAGGCCTTAATTCAAAGTCTATATATGGCCTTTTAAAGGTCTTATTAGACAAGCCATTTGCACTCAAATAATAAACTGTTAACTTGACCAAAATTTTGTCTTTTTAAGGCCTAATTACACTATTGATCGGAAGCTATTTGATTGTATAGCACTTGTGATGACAGGTTTTAAGGGAATCAAATAGCTTGTTTAATTTCAGCCAAAATGATTTGTGTAAGAACTGTTTTAGTTACTATACAAGCCAGAAAATAGCCTGTATTAAAACTAAATTAAGTTAAATTGTTAGTTGGGTATTGGTTTTAACCAAAAACTAATTCCATATCTCAAAGTTTAATTGATTTACGGGCTAATAATAACAACACATACGTTTTTATGAGACACGAAAGCAAAAAGTGTTCAAAGGTATATTTGTGAAAATCAATACTTAGCTCAAAAGTTTGATGGACAAAATAAAGACAAACAAAAAATAAAAAATTTTAAGCAACTCGTAACTCGTGATTGTGGACAATTTTTTTTTTGTGTGAAAAGCGAAAAATTTAAGATCGATTCAAACGAAGGAATTCAAACGAATATTGAATCTCTTTCGAAAGAATTATTTTAGTAGCTCAGGTCAGTGAATATGCCCTATACTACGAAATCCATAGAGAAAAAATAATTCGAAAAAAAAAAATTAATTTAAAAGAAGAAAATTAAAATAAAAATTCAAGAAGTGAAAAGAAAAATAATAATAATAAAACAAAAGTGAAGTGAAAAACAAAATCAAAGAAAAAATATATAAAGAAATAAAATAAACCTGAAGGAAGAACATATTTACGAGGCAAATATTATCCATGTCGAAAGCCCCAACGTGTTCTGAATGAAGTAAGTTTTTAATCAATCGAAACTTAGAAGACATAAAATCTACAACCAACAAAGAAACATCAACATGGAGCCCGCAGCAGCAGCACAACAGCAACAACAACAACATCAACAACAACAACAACAATAACATCAACAACAGCAACAACAACAACAAGCAGCTAATAGAGTTTTAGAAATAAACCCTATTAATTACATAGAAAAATTACAAAATTTTGATGGAAGAACAGAAGATCTTCCGATTTTTATTCAAAATGTAGATGATATAATACCTACATTGCAAACATAAAGGGTGATTTTTTAAGAGGTTTAGAACTTTAAAAAAAAAAAACACAAAAAATTCGAAAAAATGAATGAAATATTTATTTGAATCGATAGTTTGAACCTTGCAATTTAATGTTTAAAGATAATTTCATGCAAATGTTGACCGCGGCTGCGTCTCAGGTAGCCCATCCGCTGAGTCCAATTTTGGCATACTCTTTCACACATATCGGCCGGTATCTCACGAATGAATGCATGGATGTTGGCTTCCAGTGCGTCAATCGAAGCGGGCTTGTCCCTATAGACATTAGCCTTGACATATCCCCACAAAAAATAATCTAATGGTGTCAAATCGCACGATCTAGGCGGCCAATTGACCGGCCCGAAACGTGCAATTAACTGTTCACCAAACTCGCCTCGCAATTGCGCCATTGTTTCGCGTGCTGTGTGGCATGTGGCACCGTCTTGTTGAAACCACATATCATGCAAGTCAAGAACTTCCATTTCGGGCAAAAAAAAGTTTGTTATCATCGCTCGGTAGCGTTCACCATTGACAGTAACGCTGCGATTCGCATCAGCTTTGAAGAAATATGGTCCAATAATGCCGCCGGCCCATAAACCGCACCAAACAGTGGCTTTTTCGGGATGCATTGGTAGCTGTTGCAATGCTTCTAGCTGATCTTCACTCCAAATGCGGCAATTATGCTTATTTACGTACCCATTCAACCAAAAATCAGCCTCATCGCTGAACACAATTTTTCGATAAAAAAGCGGATCCTCGGCCAGCTTTCCAAGAGCCCATTCACCAAAAATTCGGCGTTGTGGTAGGTCGGCTGGCCTTAGTTCTTGCACCAGCTGTATCTTAAAAGGCTTTACGCCCAAATCCTTCCGCAAAATTTTCCACGTAGTGCTGTAACAAAGGCCTAACTGCTGGGAACGGCGCCGAATCGACATTTCGCTGTCTTCTGTCACACTAGCTGATACGGCCGCAATATTTTCTTCACTACGCACAGTACGTAAACGTGTTGGTGGTTTAATGTCCAACAAAGTAAATTTGGTGCGAAATTTGGTCACAATCTTCCGAATAGACTGCTCAGAAGGTCGAGAATGCCGACCATAAAATGGAAGCAGCGCGCGATGAACATTTCGAACCGAGCACGAATTTTGATAGTAAAATTCAATAATTTGCAAGCGTTGTTCATTTGTAAGACGATCCATGGTTAAATTGCAAACCAAACTGAAGCTGTTTGACAGTGACACAAGGTACTAAACACACGTCAGCTGTCAAAACCAGTGTTGCCAAAACCAAACCAGCTAAAACATCACCCGTTATAATGATCAGGGCCAAAGAATGTGTGTAAATTTATTAAAAAGCAAATTTATAGGTAGGGCAAGACAGGCTATAGAGATACACACTCATCTCTCGCACTGGACAGAAATTAAAGAAATGCTAATAGAAAATTTTGGGGGATTTAAGAATGTAGGCCAATTATATGAAGAATTACGCAGTGCTCAGTTTAGAGGAGATGTTATAAAATTTTATAATTACATCCAAAAATCATTGTCTTTATTGAACCAAAGGTGTGTTCAAGAAAATAATTTTATAGATACACCTAGAAATATCATAACCGCTTTACAAATTTTCAAAGAAAAACTTCCCGTTCCCATGAGAACAATTCTTTATGCTTTAAAACCTACCACAATGGAACAAGCTCTCCATGAACTTAGTAGCGCAGGATTTCTTACTTTCCAATCAGGAAATACTGATGGAAAAATAAAAGAAAAATATAAACACAATGTTCAAAAAGAACGTTATAATCCACATAATCCTTTTAGGGAAAATCAGGGAAACTGGCAACCAAAACCATATTTTCCAAAGCCAAATTTTGGCAATAATAACTATAATAATTATCAACAAAATAACAGAAATTATAATCAAAATAATAATCAAAACTATAATAAAAATCATAATCCAAATCAAAATCAAAATTATATTAGAAACTATAATCCGAATAATTATCGACAACTATATCAAAGATTTTAACCTATGGAAGAAGATCCTAGATCATCTCAAATTAAAAGACTAGCAAAAACTACAAACTATGTAGAAAAAGCGGATAGCAAAAATGTAAATTTTCGTGTCTCAGCCTCGGATCAAAAACAGGATTACCCTTTATTAAATTAAGTAAAGGTCAAACAACAATTCGTTTACTTATTGATACTGGAGCTACAAATAGCCTTCTCAGAGAAGAAGATGCTCCCAAAGACTTTATTAAATTTAGAAAAACTCCTTTAAATATAAAAACCGTCGGAAATAACATTATAATTAATAAAGATGTCATCATACCTAAAGATAAATTTATTTTTCCCGTAATTGAAGACTGTGAATTTCAGGTATATAACTTTAACGAAGAATATAACGGAATAATAGGAAATAATATACTTATCCGGAATAATGGAGAAATATATTATGCGAATAGGATACTTAAGTTAAATGGAAGAACACATATACCTCTGTTTCTCAACGCAAATGAGGAACGTGAGTATGAAGAATCTATTAACTGTTTTACTAAAATTATTCCACAAATTTCAATTCTGGATTCAATAATTGAAAAAGACTTAAGGACTACTCATTTAAATAAAAAATTAAATTGTTCGAAATAATAAAGGATTATAAAAACACTTTTTATAAAAAAGGAGTTGATTTGACGTTCACAAATCATGTTAAACATAAAATTCCCACAGAAGATAACTCTCCAATTTATACAAGAATCTATCGTTACCCAGAAGTACATAAGTCTGAGGTTAATAGACAGATCAAAGAAATGTTAGAATCCAAAGTGATTCACCATTCCACATCGCCATACAATGCACCGATCTGGGTGGTGCCGAAAAAGGAAGACAATACGGGTAACAAGGAATGGCGTATTGTAATTGATTACAGAAAACTTAATTTGAAAACAAAAGAGGATAAATACCCTATACCAAACATAGAGTCAATTCTAGATAAACTAGGACATTGTAACTACTTTACAACTCTAGATTTAACCAAAGGTTTTCATCAAATCGAAGTTGATGAAAATGATAGAGAGAAAACCGCATTTTCTACTCTTTCAGGACATTACGAGTTCATTCGAATGCCCTTCGGGTTGAAAAACGCCCCATCAACGTTTCAGCGTTTGATGAATGAAGTTTTAAAAGAATATATAGACAAAATCTATCACGTTTATCTTGACGACATAATAATTTTTAGTACTTCTCTCGAAGAACATGTCTGTTCAATTAGGAAAATTTTAGGAGCTTTACGAAACGCAAATTTGAAAGTCTCACTGAATAAATCAGAATTTATGAGAAAGGAAACGGAATTTTTAGGTCATGTAATAACGCCTGAAGGGGTTAAACCAAACCCGAAAAAGATTGAAGCTATTCAAAAATTTCCCATTCCTAGCACAGTAAAGGAAATTCAATCCTTTCTAAGACTTACCGGTTACTACCGCAAATTTATTTATGACTATGCTGGAATAATAAAACCCATGACATTATGCTTAAAAAAAGACGTTAAAATTAATATCAAAGATGAAAATTATATAGAATCATTTAAAAAACTTAAAAATTTAATGGCAAATGACCTAATAAATAGGCATCCTGATTTCCAAAAAGATTTCATACTTACTACCGATGCTTCAAACTTCGCAATTGGAGCAGTATTGAGTCAATCTCATGGTCCACTTTGTTTTGCTTCACGCACTTTAAACAAACATGAATGTCATTATAGTACTATAGAAAAAGAGTTATTGGCTATCGTATGGGCTACAGCTCAATTTCGACACTATTTGTACGGTAGAAAGTTCGTCATTAAGACTGACCACAGGCCATTAGTATGGCTTAGCAATTTAAAAGAACCAAACAGCAAATTACAACGCTGGAAAATTAAACTTGAAGAATACGATTTCGAGATACAATATATTCAAGGAAAAGAGAATAAAGTGGCTGACGACTTATCTCGAGTTAAAATAAATATGCTACAACAGGATGACTTAGCAACCATCCATAGTGCTGAATCAGATAATTCAAAACTTATTCCTATTAGTGAAAAACCGGTTAATTTATTTAATCGACAAATAATACTTGAAGTCAATGAAAATGATCATCAAGAAATTTTGTACCCACATGTTGGAAAAAGAAGAATAATATTCAGTAGAAGAGAATACAAAGAAGAAGATTTTATAAATATAATTAAAGAAGTAGATACTACAATGCTTAATTGCATATACATCAAAGAAGATGAAATATTTAAAAAATTCCAAGATATATGAAAAAAAGAAAATTCATTAAGTAATAACATTTTACAAAGAAGCATGATTTTATTAAAAGATATAAAAGAATTAGAAGCAAGAGAAATAATATTGATAAATCATAAGAATCATAATCATACTGGTATTGAAAAAATATACTTAGAAATAAAACGTGAATATTATATACCTAACCTAAAAAATTTAATTAATAAAATAATAAACAATTGCTCAACATGCATGGCAAAGGCAGAAAGAAATCCAATTAAGTTGCCATATGAGAAAACTGAAACTCCAAAAAGCCCAAATGATCATTATCATATCGATATATGGTTTGTAAGTAAAAAAGAAAAATATTTATCATGTATTGACAAATTTTCCAAATTTGCAGCAATTGAACCGATAAAATCAAAAACTTATATAGACGTAATAAACGCTCTTACTAAAATATTCTCATACATGAAAAAACCAAATAAAATAACTCTTGACAACGAAAACGCATTTGTTTCAGAAACACTAAGGAACTTTTTAGAAAATAACAAAATAACCACACATTATTGTACAGCAAATAGACACACCGGAAACTCCGATGTAGAAAGACTTCATGGTAGTTTAAATGAACATATGAGAATCTTACAACAACTGCAAATATCCAATGAAGAAGATTTACCAATCAAACATGCTACTAAAGCCGTTGAATCATATAATAACGTGATTCATCTTACTACTAAAGAAAAACCAATTGATGTGCATTTCAATAAAATAGACAACAAAATAATATACGAAAGAATAGAAAAAATTAAAATACAAAATCTAAATAAAATAAATATATGTAGGTCGAAAAGACAAAGAAATAGATGAAAATTATATCAAAATAACTCAGCCTGAGCAAATCAAAAATAAGGTTGCACCTAAACATAAAAAGGTAAAAGTAAGTAATAAAAATAATAAGAAATACAAGTTAGACATAGGTAATATATTTAAAAAGATAAAAAATAAGATAGCTCATAAAGATCAATTTCCCGTAAGAAAGAAATTTACACAAAATATCATTGATTCTAGATCCAATGAAAATAATGACATCAAGGCTAGTAATACTAAGTAGAGACATTTTAACTACAGATGAAATAAATAAATTTGGCATTAATATAAATAACTTAGAAGATCTAAATCTCAGTTTAGCGCTATACAAAACCAATATTATATTTATTATTAAAGTCCCCAAATTTACGGACGAATTATATAAGAAAATATACGCCCAACCCATTCCTAACAAAGAGGAAGGATTACAATTAAAAATTGATAAAAAATTATATATTTAATGAAAGACAAGGAAATTTTCAATTATACTAAACATACAAAATATTTAAATAAGATCGAAGATGAATGTATAGAAAACCTCTTCAAGGAAAAAATGCAATGTAAATTAACAAAAAATTTAAATGAAGAAGTAGTTGAAATAGGAAATAATAATGTAATCCTAATAAACGTAAAACTACAAAATTTGAAACAAAATTGTAACAAACAAAACATTGCAATAAAAGGAAACTATATAATAAAATTTGAAAATTGTAAAGTTGAAGTTGATCAAAAAACATATTCAAGAAATCAATATTTGCATGAAATAATTTTGCCAAATACTATTATGAATATTAATTACACAAAAATTGAAAATCTAACCTTCACTGACTTGCATTATCAAAATATAATAAATTTGAAAGAAATACAAGCATTAAAGTACAATCATAAAAATACCAAATTAACTATGTATATTATAATCATTGTAATCTTTATAACTATTTTAGTTTATGTAATTCTGAAATATAAAAACAGAAAAATGGAAGTCATAAATGTAAATCTTCCAACGGTTGCTTTCCAACCATTAGAAGAATCTAAGGGGGGAGGGGTTATATCAGAGCCAGCTTGTGCGCCCCCACGGCTTGACTTTAAATTCAATAAATTGTAAACAAATATGATGCGATGTATACAAGTACCTTAAAATTGCATGGCAGCACCTCTTTGCCTTCAGCAACTTGTGCAAGAGATTTATTTCACAATAAGAATTATGATATCATCGCATCATCCGCAGTCAAACCAAGATTTGCTGCATAGACATTTAAATATTATAAAAAGGGATCATTCGATCCCATACAGTTCAGTTCATAGCTCAGTTCTAAAGTATCATCTTCGTATAGCCTAAGATTTTCCCCCACCAGTGGTAAGGAATCTGAAGCTTTAATTAATCAATAAAGTATTCTTTATTTAATAATAAAAAAGTGTTTTATTTTTTTGTTGAAGTTCTCTGACAAGAACAGTAAAATCTATTTTTTTGATTGAAGGTGAACTCTTTAATAAAAATTATATATATATATATATATATACATAGCATATATACATATATACCTACATATACAATTTAAAATTACAAAATTATAATTATCTGAAAATTAATCAGTTCAAAAATTCATTACAATTACAATATTCTTGTTTAAAATTAAAAATGTACGGTTATTATTTTAGATTATTATTTATAAAAATTTATAAAATTGATGAGAATTGATAGAAACATTTATATTCTGCAGGGTTTACTGTAAGGAAAAGTGTGTCTTTAGTTCTTTTTTAAAAAAACTTCAAAGTTCTAATTACCCTAATTTTTCGAGGGAGATAAGTCCATAGCCGCGATGCATGGACGAAAAATTGTCGTTCGGAAGTAATACATGTAAAACGATATAGATTTGTTGAGATCGAATTGATGAGGTCATTTGTATTCTGGAGAAAATGTAAGAAGGCTGATGAGTGAGCACAAAAAGTCAAACAACAAAATTAACGTTCGATAGCGGATTAAACTATAAAAAAAAATACCATATATAGATTTTGAGTAAGAGAAAACATGATCAAATCTTTTTAGACCATATATGTATCTAATAGCCACATTAAGTTTACTTCTGCTTACTTGGTCGCAATTGCAGTAAATTTCACATCCTTATAAGAGTATAGGTATGATCATGGTTTTAGCAAGCATTAGCCTTGTTTTAGGTTGTGTATAATAATGTGTTGGCCACAGTCTGCGGAGTACTCCATATACTTTCCCAATGGCCATGTTTATATGCGTATCCCATGTTAGTGTCCGATTAAATGTAAATCCAAAATTCCTTGCAGTCTCGACATAATGTACTGCAGCCCCATCTAGTTTAATTTGTGGGAACTGAGAAGAGTCAAGAGGTTTCTTTGAAATAATAAGACACTTAGACTTGGAAGGGTTCAGAAAAAGTCCATTACTCTTAGCAAAATTTGAAATATTTTGTAAGTCATAGTTGATATCGATGAAACAATTATTAACTTGTCCAATAGAACAACTTTTATAAATTTTAACGTCATCAGAATACATTTGAACAGTTGATTCAGAAACTGTTTGAGGGAGTTCATTGATATAGAGGAAAAATAGAAGAGGACCGAGGATCGATCCTTGTGGAACGCCTCTTGTTGTAGGGAGAAAGTTTGATAAATTGCCATTTAACATAACAGCTTGTTTCCGATCTTGGAGATAAGAGTTAACCAGTTGAACTGCTGAGTTTGAAAAATTGTACAATCTTGATAATTTTCCACAAGGATTAGAATGGTCAACCTTGTCAAAGGCTTTTAAAAAGTCCAAAAGGTCCAGGGAAGTTGTATATCCATTGTCTAAGGCTAATGTCATGTCTTCGATAACGTTAATTAGAGCTGTAGCGCAACTGTGCTTTTCCCTAAAACCGGACTGTCTTGGTGATAGAAAATTATACCTGCGAAGTTACAAATTTATTTTCTTTTGAACCATTTTTTCAAAAATCTTTGACAAGAAAGGAAGAATGGAAATAGGTCTAAAATCTTTAATTCCTGGACTTTTCTGAACTGATATTATTTTTCCAACTTCCAAAAACGATAGTTGTAAGAATAGTGTTTAAGGTATGTGTAACATACTTTCAACACTATGGGCAGTATTGCCTTAAAGAAAATTGGGTGCATTTCATCAACACCCATAGCATTAGACCTAATCGACAAAAAACTTTCTACAACATCTGTACCATCAACCCTTGTGAAATAGAACGCATTTACATCATCGTTTTGAGAGTGTTGGCGTGAGACTATTGGAATACAAGGAAAAGGTAGCTCGACAAATTTTTTATTAAGTTCAGCCACATTAATATCATCGGGGAAACCGGATTTCTTATTCTTTACAATACCAATCTCACGAAGATTATTTCATAATTGCCGGCCGCCCAGAGATGGATTCAATTTACCAAAGAGCATTGTTCTTTTCGCGGCTCGGGTCTTGCTTACCACTGTATTACGTAACGTTCGATAATATTGTCGAAATACTTTCAATCTATAGTTTTTCCAGTTATTGAAAGCACGAGTTTTTAGCTGCATTAACTGATGAATTTCCAGAGTGAACCAAGGCTTATGATCATGTTTGAGGTTTGAGTGTTAATGAATTCAAATCAATGGAGAGCAAATTTTGTTCTAGGACCTCGTATTCAATATGTTTATAGTCCCTATATTCAAAAGTCATATCATCATACTGGAGATCGAAATCAAAAGCCATACAAATAAGGTCATGTGTTGAAAAACCTGGGCAGAGAGCTGGTCTTGGAAGGGAACCTTACGTAAATCACTCACAAAGCATACATCTAAGAGTATACTTGAATATTCACTAAATTGTGTTGCAACAGTAGTATTTAAAGAAAATAAGTTAAAAGTGCTCATTCCATCCACTAAACTTCTTTCAAGCAAGAGATTGTTGTTGAAATCACCAATTATTAAAATCTGGGATGATATAGCAGATATTTCTTTCATAAATTTAAAAAATGAGCCAAGGCTAATGTACTTATTTGGTCTGTAAATTGCTCCTATAAGTAGCTTATTTTCACCATACCCTAAATCTACAAAAACATATTTGATTGCAATTATGTTTAATAACAAAATTTTTATTTCAACTCTATATTGAAATACTGTTATACTTATAACTAAAAAGTATTGTTTCTTTTATTGTTGTTAACATATTTTGTTTTAAAAATAATAATTTGTGGATCCATATCAAGAAATTGCATTTTATTTAAAAACCAAATAAATTTAATTAAACATAACAACTCCATGGTTTTCTTCCTGTTACCGAAATAAAAAAATGTTATTGGTAAATATTTTTGGCGCAATTACGAAAAAATAATTTGAGGGTATTTCGGGTTAGAAAATTTAAATTACTTATATGAAAGAAAAATGCATTTGAATTTTTTTTAATTTCATTAATAGGGTTTGTGTTGAACATTTCATCAACTTAGTTTTTCCTTGTTCTTATGAGTAAGTTGATTAAGTTCTTTTTTATATCTAGAATAATAAAAGTTTGGTTTTTCGTGTTTGACTAAAAATTTTCAAAAGCATTGGATATTAAAGACGAAAATAGTCATTAACATAACAATAAAAATCAGTTCAAACAATTTGATGTTTTCAAAATTTGGGTTTTGACAATCAATTTTTCAAAACTGTTAATTTAAAAAGAAAATTAAACTAAGTTATTTCGAAAACCATTTCCAATTTAAGCAAAAATTAAAAAAAAAAATTACACACAAAACTATTTTCGACTTTTTTCGACTGATGAAACTAGTCCCATATGCAATTTTTTTGAAACTTTTGACTAAATTGAAAATGGGTTTTAAAATAACTTAGGAGACATAAATTAAGACTCATAGCCATTTCAATCATCCTAATCCAATAAGTAGTTTTGAAATAACAGCGTTTTGTATCCGGCACCTGCAAGAATTTCGATTAAAATTATTGCAAGTGCTGGACATAAAACGTTGCCAATTCAAAAATACTAGCTCGATTTTGTTAGTTGAAACGATTTAAGTCTCCTAAGTTATTTCGAGAACCATTTCCAATTTAAGCTAAATTTAAAAAAAAAAATACATACAAAACTATTTTCGTCCTTTTTCGAAATGCAAGAAAATGATAAAACTAGTCCCTTATGCAATTTTTTTTGAAATTTTTGATTCTTCATCATTCCCCAAAACTTGGACAGTCTCTTCAGTCATAAAAAGAATGTCAGGAATAGCAGTTTGTGTAAGACGATTTCGTTTTCATTTCAGAGAAATGATTGTTGCAGACTCTTTGAGCTTTCGATAAAGAAGATAAGCCCAGACGTTGTCGCCAAACTTCCCTGTTATTAGCAAAAAAAAAAATATTTTGAGTTTGGGAATTTGAAGAATCTTTAATAGATTGAAGTTTGAATAAAGTTGCATTTATAACATGGGACAGAAAATATTATTTGAGAAATCAACTGAAGGCAAACAATTACAGTAATTGAAAAGGCCTGGTTGCAAGTAGAACCATAAGCACAAATAATTGATAACTTGTTCTATTGCTTAAATAACAAGTTTACAAATGAATCGGTCATTTCAGAAACCACATATGAAAGTCACATTTTTTCAAGTATAATTTTTAGCTGTAAAAATTACGTCAGTCCAAATCAAACTTTCCTTCCCTTTCAAATAATACCTCACAATAGACATTCCTCTCATAAACAGCATAAATCAACTGGCTTTTGTGGTTTTTGCATGCACTACTAGATTATGGAAGTAGTTATTGCCTATAATGTTGACGTTTTTTTTTCCTTTAAAGTCAGATTCACATTTGTTCTAATACAGAGCCTCGATACGATAAAATATTGTTACAAAAGCAACAATGAGTATATATACATCATCGATACCTGATACGATTTCGATCCTCTCATTGCCTCTAATGTAGAAATATTTTATCGCAGCGAGAGTGTATCATTTAATATTTAATACAATAGTTTTTATTTGTTCCTGAAAAATGCTAAGTGTGTGACTTATGCGGTTTTTGAAATAACCGATTCAAATATGATTTGACTTTTGAACTCGAGAAAAGAAAAATATTTATAAGCATACTTTTGGGCACTCAAATAAAATCCGTAATCCGTTTTCCGCCATCGGCACGGTTATTTTGCGGCTTTGTTTCAAAGAGAAACGATTTTATCAACTTAATTTACAACGGTTCAAGTAATTATAGTAACAAACTCTTAACATCAGCATTAACAAAATGTGTTAAGAGGCCTCCACCGTTTATTTTGACAAAAAGAGAAATTGGGCAAATGGTAACAGCGCTTGTGAAGGCCATTGACAAATATGTTTTCTTAAATTGTTTCAATACAAAAAATGTCTAAAAGTAACCTATTATTGCAAAATAACACATTTTTCAAAAGTGTTATTTTATTTTTGAAAAAAGTCAATTTGTTATTGGCATTTATTAGTTCACATACGAGTATTTGCCACAAGATATTTTTTTTGAAGATACCTTTTTTATGTTTCGAAATAAACAAAAATGATATAGTACAGGTAAAATAGGATAAATAAAACAAAAAAAGTAGTACCATCATGAAACTTTGTGAAAACGTTTCATGCACCATGAGAATGAAGAATCAAAAGAGTCTATACAAATATTTCACATGGAAGGGTGAATTTTTAAATGGTAGAGAGGGAGAAGTTGTGGTGTATCAAACTGAACATTTTTTGCTCTAATTTATTTTTAAGCTTCAAGTTCTGAGAATCTGAAAGTGCTAGCCAACAAATTTGGGCTTTTTCAGTCATTATTTAATCAAAATACGAGCAAAAAATATACTAATTTTAATTTTAACAAATCGAAACAAAAATTCTTTTTTTTTTATGGGGTCTTCACAACCTCTTGAACCACAAAAAAAAAAGAAATTATCAACATTTTGAAATACTTTTCTCTTAACTTGTAATTTCAAGAAATGACCTGGTTTAATCTTCCATTATTCGAATAAATTTGATGCACGTCAAAAAAAAAATAACAGTCAACGCCACATTTTGTTTTGTTTCCTTCTCTTCGAAGTCTTTTGCAAGTTTTTCTTTTATCAAATTATCCATTTTTTTTAAGTTGTTCTAAAATTTTTCGAAAAAAATCGTTCTTTTGTTCCAGACTCCCCCCAGAACCTCTGTCCCAGTTACAGAACCATATCCGAAACATATCCCCCGACTGTAAATAGTTTGGGACAAGGAATTTTTTTTGTTTTAATCCTTTGCCACAGCTCTAGACCCACCTTCAGAACCTCTTTCGCATTTCCAGATCCATTTCCGAAACCTTGTCTCCACCCTAAATAGTCGCGAACAAAGAAAAATAAAAAAATCCTCCATCCAAGTTCCAGACCCACCTCCAGAACTTCTGTCCCAGTTCCAGACCCATCTCCGAAACCTACCCAGTTCCAGACCCACTCCCAATCGCCTGAAACAAATTTTCCGAATAAAAGGTCCTTTGTCCCAATTTAAAAACACACTGCAAGAGCCTCTGTCCAAGTCCTGGACCCATCACCAGAGCTTTGTCCCAGTTCCAGACGCACCTACGTTCATGGAGCTTCCGCAGGACATTTATGCGTCAATAAGATGCTGGAACGGTCAGCGGTCAGCCATCAGACGAATAGGGGGAATAACATGTAGCATACGAAAACATGCACGTGCCGTAACTATTCGGGACTGGTGGAAGTGTGATCATAGCCTCTTCGCGGCGGCCGCTAGAAACAAGGCTTTTAAAAAGGTTTGGCTAATATGATCAGGCTGGTTCTTCAGGTTGGCGACAGGTTAATTCCCTGTCCCGTAAAACCGAGAATTATGAGACTGACAACAAGCCTCGGAAACGGACAGATCTCACGACGACACTTTGCTACGAAAACGGACACACGATTTACGAATTTTCTTATGGAACGTTCGCTCGCTCTATAGAGCTCGAGCTGTTCAGCAGCTAGCCGATGCCCTGTCAGAATATAAAGCTGACATAACAGCATTACAAGAAATCAGATGGACAGGGAATGGTGTTCTACAGAAGAAGGAATATGACGTATATTACAGCTGTCATACAAAACACCATGTGCTCGGGGTAGGCTTCCTAGTCAGCGAAAAAATGAAGTCTACCATCATCGGCTTTAACGCTATAAGTGAAAGGCTATGCACTCTCCGCGTGCGAGGCAAATTTACAAACATCAGCCTCATTAACGTTCACGGACCTACGGAGGAGTCCTCAGACGAAGAAAAAGAGACTTACTACGAACAAGTCGAGAGGGCAGGCACCCATAGTTTGCATGAGAACACTAATGATAATGGACTTCGAGTCTTAGAATTGGCAGCATCGAAAAACATGGTCGTTGCGAGTACCAGGTTCCCGCGTAAAGATATCTACAAAGCCACCTGGGTATCACCTGATGGAGTCACTCGTAACCAAATAGACCACGTGTTGATAGACCGTCGCCACTACTCGAACTTGATGACGGTACGTACGTACCGAGGTGCCAATATCGACTCGGATCACTATCTTGTTGGTATGGTTTTCCGAGGGCGGATTGCCTTGCGGAGACGCATTGCATCCGCCGATCATGTTCGAATCAACACGGCTGCTCTACGCCCTAGAACAACAATCTCATAGAACGCGGGCACGCGAAGAGGAATATAAAGAGCTCAGAAGAACAGAAAAACGGCAGGCGCGGAAGTTCTACCAATCCGTCCGAAACATGACGCAGTACACACCACGCTGCACATACTGCAAGGACGGAGAGGGAAATCTGATCACTGATCTACAAAGCATACTGGAGCGATGGGAAGTGTACTGTAATGAATTGCTAAATGGTCAGCTCACAGCAGAGGTGGAGGCTCCACTACTTCAAGATGAACACCCTATGCTACCGCCACCAAGCATAGAAGAGGTTGAGAAGGCTATAAAACGGCTCAAACGAAACAAAGCCCCGGGAGCCGATGGCATACCAGCCGAATTATTCCACCACGGCGGGCCAGCCTTACGTCAAGCAATTCATGATATCATAGTGCACGTATGCCAGAAGACTGGCGAAAAGGTATCATATGCCCCATACATAAGAAGGGAGATGTCACAACGTGCAGCAATTATAGAGGTATCACGTTGTTGAGTACCGCCTATAAGATACTCTCCTCTATTCTACAAGACCGGATAACCCCATACGCTAAAACAATCATCGGCCAATATCAGTGTGGTTTCATTCCAGGCAAATCAACAACTGATCAGATCTTTACCCTTAGGCAGGCGATGGAAAAATGTTTTGAATTCAACATTCCAACATACCATCTATATAGTAGTATATAGTTATAGACTTTAAGGCCGCCTATGATAGCATAGCCAGGGTAGAACTTTACAAGGCCATGAGAGAATTCGGCTTCCCAAATAAATTGACACGACTATGTAGGCTGACCATGACCAACGTAACAAGCCAAGTAAAAATTGCCGGATTGCTATCCAGACCAATCAACATCTTTAATGGACTCCGACAAGGGAATGGTTTGGCCTGCCTCCTCTTCAACCTGGCGTTGGAGAAAGCAATCCGTGACTCTGGCACGGCAACAAGAGGGACCATCGTCAACAGGTCCAGCCAGATACTGGCTTACGCGGACGACATCGACATCATCGGAAGAACCGAACAAGCTGTACACGATTCCTTCATCCAGATCGAGCAGGCGGCACAAAATCTGGGGCTGCACATTAGTGAAGGTAAAACAAAGTACATGGTGGCGTCGAATGCGAGAAGAACAGTTGGTCAAACAATCAAGGTAGCGGAGCACGAATTTGAAGTTGTGCAATCCCTTAAATACCTTGGGTCAACAGTAGCAGCCGATAACAATATAGAAGAAGAAATACGCGGGCGGCTTCTCAAATCCAACAGAGCCTACTACTGTCTGTCAAAGCTATTCAAATCTAAAAATCTAACCATAACTTCAAAACTGCTGCTGTACAGGACCATGGTCCTGCCAGTACACATGTATGGATCCGAGACTTGGGTGCTTAGCAAAAGGCACTGTGACCTCTTAGCCGCATTCGAGAGAATAGTCTTACGGAGAATTGTTGGCCCCATATATGAGGAAGGACGATTCCGGAGACGGTACAACCATGAGTTGTACGCAATCTACCTTGAAGCAGACATAGTGACAAAAATTAAGCTCGGTAGACTCCGGTAGGCAGGGCACCTAGCTTGAATGAGCGAAGAGGAACCTGCTCGGAAAGTCTTTTGTGGTACATTCTATGGTAGACGGCAGCGTGGTAGACCATGCTTGCGCTGGAGAGATGGCGTAGACCAGGACGCCCGAAGCCGCACAACTGGATGGCGTCGGCTTGAGACCGGGAAAGGTGGAGAGACTTGTTGAAAGAGGCCAAGACCGGACCCCGGTTGTCGAGCCGATGATGATGAAGATGCTGGAAAAGGTAAGGCAGCAGTTCTATTGGCTACATGCAAGAGAAGACGTCGAAGAGTGGTGCCGAAAATTTGATACCTGTGCTGCAAGCAAGGGACTAGGCAGAAAATTCGAGAGCACGCCTTTTGAGAGGATTGCAATAAATGTTGCAGGTCCTTTTCCAGAAACCGAAAGCGGAAACTGATACATTCTGGAAGTAATGGCCTACTTCAGCAAGCAGCCTGAGGCATTTGCAATCCCAAATCAAGAAACCAAAACAGTCACAGATCAGATTGTCTACAATTGGGTAAGCAGGTTTAGTGTAAATACTTATGAAACTCCATTAAGATCAGGGGAGGATCTTCGAGCCCAAGATCTTTTAGGAAGTTGGTGCATTCCTTGGCATTTACAAGACGAGGATAGCACCGCTACATCCACAATCTGATGAGATGGTCGAACGGAACAATTGAACCCTTAAAGAACACCTTTCCAAAGTTGTGAGCGAATGCAAACGAGATTGGGATCGGCATATTCAGTTATTCTTGATGGCCTCCCGAAGTGCGGTACATAGCTCAACAGGACCTACACCATCGGAAATTCTACACGGTAACACAATTCGACTGCCAAGTGAAATTGAATTTGAATGCTATGCAAATGAGCCACAAAAAATGGACAACTACGTGGACAACCTCAAAGAAAGACTAATTGACATTCATGAATGGACAAGGGCGTATATAAAACCTTTAAGTGATCCCAGCCGCTGCCACCTAAAAAAAAAAAAGAAACTGAAATGTTTTTTTCCGAGGTACTGCCTCTTGCGAGAAACTGAAAAATCCTCCAAGAGTTTACTTGTCATAAATAAGTGCTTTCTCATCTAGCCGTTTGGACTCAGCAAAAAATTGTAGGTACCCTCCATTCCTGCCGAAAATACGCACACAGGAATGGTTGAGAGTTGTAAGTCACTAGGCCTTGGTTCTCCACGAGCTATTGTGCCACCAAATTTATTTATTTTTTATAGTGATCGGATGAAAACAAGATACGATACAAAAGCAACAACAACAGAATTCCAAGCGGGAGACCTTGTGTGGTCTTATATTCCCTACCGTCGCACAGTGGGACGACCCATAGCAATAAATAAAAAAATCAAATGTTATAGCGGTACTTTTGAGTGATTGGTAAGTCATCACAAATATATATAGGTTCTAACTGCATCAACATTTTTTGCATTGACCAATTAGTGCAAAAGTTAGAGAGTGGCAAACATTGTCAAGTTTATTTTTTTTTTTGTGGTGAAAAAATCAAGTGTTTTTAAATTCAATTTTATTTTTCTCTCAAAATTTTTTGTGCGCTAAAAAATTTAATCAATTATGGATAGTAACACTGTTCAAGGTATTCAAATTAATATTTAATAATAAAAACATCTTATATTTTTATTGTTTTTTATTCGTGATTTTCCAAGTGAGAGTAGAAGTTAAAAAAAAAAAAAATGACTTTGAGTAAGCTTTTCTTTTTTAGGCCCAAAAGGCCCCCTGAGGTTTGTATGGTTTTATACTCAGTAAAGTGTCCTTTAAGTGAATCAAGAAAAAAATCTTGCTACAATTATGCTCCAAGTACTTAAAATCACGTTTTTTAGGTTCAACTCCCTGTATTAAAAATGCCGAAATTTTTGAAACGTGGCTGGATAGAGATAGAACCAGGAAATTTGAGAATGTTTGTGAAAGAATTAAAAAACTTCTTGGCTTAGAAGAGCGAATGGAAGAGTTGGACAAGCAAATTAAGGAAGTTGATAAATTTTATTGTCTCAAGGTGAAGCAGAAGTGGGAGCAGTGTTGTAGAAGACTTGATCGGTTCATGAGCGCTAATGAAACATGGCTTAATTCCAATCTGAATTTACCTAAAGCTTTACTTGATTGCGTAAGTTATAAAATCCTATTTTAACCAATATTTTTTATAACATTTTACCCGCCTAACCCAAAAAATTATAGTGTAATCTAAACATGCCAAGTACGAGCAAGGGAAGGCCAAGAAAAAGTTTTGAAACGTGTACTGATCGCACTAAAAAATGTCGTGTTCAAGAACTTGTATCGCAAACCTCTCCAGAGGATTTGGAGTATGCGGCAAAGTTGACTGGTCGTGCTTCAGGTTCTCCTTGCAAGAATGATAAGACCCTAACTCTTCAACAAACCTTGGCCTTATACTTAGACTTGGGTTTATCAAAAAGAAAATATTCTTTACTTCGTTCCGTTGTAAACAGTTTACATAAAGATTGTTTTCCAAGCTATTATAAGTTGCAAACATATAAGTCAGAAATATTGCCAGAAGTTGCTGTTGTTTCTGAATCCACCGCTGACGTAAATTTGCAATCTTTATTAAATAAAACTTCAAAAAGCATACTCAACATTGTAAAAGAAAATGAAAAGGCATATGAAAATACAAGCCAATCTTTTAATCTTGTTTGTACTCGTAAGTGGGGCTTTGATGGCAGCTCCGGACACAGCAACTATAAACAAACTTTTGAAAATTCACGAACCGATACGGATAGCTTTTTATTTGTAACAGCTCTAGTGCCACTTAAATTATTGGATTCTGTAGATGAAAAAGAAATTTGGGTGAATTCTCGTCCAGGCTCAACCCTTTTCTGCAGGCCAATTAAATTAATCTTTGCAAAAGAAAATAGTGCGCTAGTTAGATCTGAGCAAAGTAAAATGGAAAAGGCTATTTCAGAACTTGAAAGCTATGAAACCTCAATTGGTAACAAAAATATTTCGGTTTCCTTTAAAAGGTTGTTGACAATTCTTGATGGAAGTGCCATAAATGCATTGAGTGGAGCAAATGCAGCTCAAAATTGTTACATTTGAGGAGCGAAACCCTCACAAATGAATTTATCTTCAATTGCAGAACGAGCGCCAAATGTCCAAAATTACAAATACGGCCTATCATCTCTTCATTCCTGGATAAGATGCTTTGAATGTTTGTTTCACATCGCATACAGATTACCAATTCAAACTTGGGCAGTTCGTGGCCAAGAAAATAAATTAATATTTGATGAGAGGAAAAAGCAGATACAAGAAAATTTCAGGGAAAAAATGGGGCTCCTTGTCGACATTCCAAAGCCCGGTTATGGAACAACCAATGACGGAAATACCGCGAGAAGGTTTTTCTCAAACCCAAGGCTCAGTTCTGAAATTACTGGTGTGGACAAGGACTTGTCCTTCGAATAATCGCATCTGGTCGTCAGATAAACAAGGACAATTTTGTAAAGCTACTGTACTTAACAAAATACAGTTGGTATTACATGCCAAGCAGCGTGCACAAGCTTCTTATTCATGGGAAGGACATAATAAGTTATTTCGAATAACTAATTGGTGTTCTTTTCAAAGAAGCCTTGGAAGCAAGCCATAAGGAAATAAGAAAAGCTAGACTGGATCACACCAGAAAAACAACGAGAAATCATACAATGAGTGATTTAATAAATCATTTACTGATTTCATCTGATCTGCAGCTTTCGCATTTGCGGTCAAAAAATTGAATTATAAGTTTTTTCTTTATATTGCTATTTTCTTTTTTGTTTTTGTATTCAAATAATATTGTTATTTATTGTTATATTTGTCATACATAGAAATCATACAAGAAATTTAATTATTTGTTATTAAAAGAAGAAATAAAATTAATAATAGAATGAAAATCCTAAAAAAAAAGTTCGCTGCTCAGCTCTTTTGATGAAATGAACTTTAATTTCCTTGCTAAAACTTTTCATTTATTTGGTTTTCATGTTTAATTCATAGATTTAGATGTAAAAAGACGTCCCAATGCAACTTTGCATGATTTCAATAACTTAAACAAAAGATATGAGTTTTGCCGATTTCCCCATACATTCGTCCCACTGTGCGTCGGAAGGGACTTTCACCGAAACTTCAACAAAATTGGGTTTACTGTTGTAACACGAATATACGATGTCGTCTACCACATTCGGTGAGGACAAAGAGGCAAACTAAAAGTAGTTCAGAGTGACCGTTTACACCATTATAATGGTAAAGGAAGCGACGGATTTGCTCTGGACGATCAATCCTAAGGAGGAGCCAGTGTTACGAGTTACGACTCTCATATTTGTACTAAAATAACTCTCGAATTAACTATAACCACTCTCGAATAAATGAAGCATTAAATTCGGTGAACTTTAGAACTGCCAATACTAAACGTCAGAATGAAAGCTTTGAAAAGGGAAATTAATGGGAAATTTCTCCTTTGCAAAGCTCTAGATGCAAATACTGAAACCAGCTTTTTCAGGAACCTGTTTGAAAAGTATAAAACCACATGTCTGGCCGGCAGAGGACGCAATTTATTTTTAATCGTGAATGAGTAAAGTTGGTTGTAATAAAAAGAAAAATTGATTAATTATTTTCAGTGGTGAATCATAAATTGTTTTGTTGTTAGAAAAGTAAAGTGTTTTATTTTGTGAAGTAAATAAGTGCAGAATTTGAATAAAGTGAATAAGTTTTATTTACAAACCTGAGAAAATAGTACTCGTACAATAAGCTCCCAACTAACAATTTCGCTTCTTTATTCCTCAATAAATGCTTTTCGTTTTCATTTAACCTATGCATATAAGCATGGCTTAAAACTGTATAGAGTGAAAAAGGCGGCCTTTTTTCACTCCTATTGTACCTTTATGGAGTTAAATATTATGGTCTTAAATAAGTTCACATACAATTAAATAAGCAAAAAAACTTGTTGCTAGAACCAGGAATGGAACCCGTGTTCCTCTGAACCAATTGTCTTACTCGCTAACCGCTAAACCAATCTCAGATATACAGTTCAATGCATTAAACTGGAATCACTTTATCCAGAATATCTCGTATGAGACAAGAAGTTTGCATTAATGATAAAAAACTTTTTTCAAGAAAAATATTAAATAATTGATTAGTATGGCTACAACAAACACATATTTTTAGAGATATAATACATTATTTAATTAATTAATACCAACCTTAAACATTGACAATAATACGCAATATATGTGCTCAGGTGTTAAATTGAATATAAATTATAAAATGGCTGATTATAGCTTGGCTTCACCATATTCAATTACGGGATGACTATTGATGCGAAAGTGTCTTGGTTACTTCATAAGAGCATTACAGAGCGATTAAAAAAACAGAGGTACATCGCTTATATCAAGCTGAACCAGAAAATATTTAAGGATTCAGTAATGCTCTAATAAGGTATCTAACGGGTGATTTTTTAGCTGGTTTGGTTTTGGCAACACTGGTTTTGACAGCTGACGTGTGTTTAGTACCTTGTGTCACTGTCAAACAGCTTCAGTTTGGTTTGCAATTTAACCATGGATCATCTTACAAATGAACAACGCTTGCAAATTATTGAATTTTACTATCAAAATTCGTGCTCGGTTCGAAATGTTCATCGCGCGCTGCTTCCATTTTATGGTCGGCATTCTCGACCTTCTGAGCAGTCTATTCGGAAGATTGTGACCAAATTTCGCACCAAATTTACTTTGTTGGACATTAAACCACCAACACATTTACGTACTGTGCGTAGTGAAGAAAATATTGCGGCCGTATCAGCTAGTGTGACAGAAGACCGCGAAATGTCGATTCGGCGCCGTTCCCAGCAGTTAGGCCTTTGTTACAGCACTACGTGGAAAATTTTGCGGAAGGATTTGGGCGTAAAGCCTTTTAAGATACAGTTGGTGCAAGAACTAAAGCCAGCCGACCTACCACAACGCCGAATTTTTGGTGAATGGGCTCTTGGAAAGCTGGCCGAGGATCCGCTTTTTTTATCGAAAAATTGTGTTCAGCGATGAGGCTCATTTTTGGTTGAATGGGTACGTAAATAAGCATAATTGCCGCATTTGGAGTGAAGATCAGCCAGAAGCATTGCAACAGCTATAAATGCATCCCGAAAAAGCCACTGTTTGGTGCGGTTTATGGGCCGGCGGCATTATTGGGCCATATTTCTTCAAAGATGATGCGAATCGCAGCGTTACTGTCAATGGTGAACGCTACCGAGCGATGATAACAAACTTTTTTTTGCCCGAAATGGAAGTTCTTGACTTGCATGATATGTGGTTTCAACAAGATGGTGCCACATGCCACACAGCACGCGAAACAATGGCGCAATTGCGAGGCGAGTTTGGTGAACAGTTAATTTCACGTTTCGGGCCGGTCAATTGGCCGCCTAGATCGTGCGATTTGACACCATTAGATTATTTTTTGTGGGGATATGTCAAGGCTAATGTCTATAGGGACAAGCCCGCTTCGATTGACGCACTGGAAGCCAACATCCATGCATTCATTCGTGAGATACCGGCCGATATGTGTGAAAGAGTATGCCAAAATTGGACTCAGCGGATGGGCTACCTGAGGCGCAGCCGCGGTCAACATTTGCATGAAATTATCTTTAAACATTAAATTGCAAGGTTCAAACTATCGATTCAAATAAATATTTCATTCATTTTTTCGAATTTTTTGTGTTTTTTTTTAAAAAAAGTTCTAAGCCTCCTAAAAAATCACCTGTTACTTTCTGTCAAAGGGCTAAATGGAGCGCTATAGAAACAAATAACACTTTAATGTCTGAAATGCGAAGCAATTCTGTTAATTTTGGTATACCTTATATATTAATCCTGGGTTTTGGTTTAATGGAATTAAGGAAGTAAGGTCTTTATGAAGAAAAACATTTAAAAATAAAAATGATGTCGTTTTCCTTTTCATTAAGAAGCTGAATTCGTGGAAAGGCTGAATTATAGCGTTTTCGTTAAGACGTCCAGAAGCATGCCGAATGCTTCTGAAAATGTTCGTATGTCACTAGATGACAGTTCTTTTTCTGAAAAACGATTCAAGATTTGAAGAAAGAATCATAACCAGAAGAACGCACACATGCATACAATTGAAACATCTTTACCCCCCGCGGGTAAGGGGAAAGAATATACCCGAGGTAGGCACTAAAATCCAAACTCTGTATACTGAGATTGATGTATACATAATTATGCAATGAGCAAAAAAAAATAAGATATAGTACCTTTAGGTGGCAGTCCAGGTCCACCCTTTCGGAGATCGGCTCTATGGATTCTGGTGAGACCCAATTATTGTATTTATTAAATCCCTTCCTAAAAAGTACAAGGGTTTATCGATCACCACCATCTAAATCGAGTGCAAAACCATCGGAATTCGAGGAAAAGAGTCCACCCGTCACGCTTACGTGCGCCAAAATAGACTCAGATAAAACAAAAAATCTTGAAAAAGATAATAACGAACTTCAACAAGGACTTTATCAAGTAATGGAACATTACCAAGAGCTATAGAAGGAAGTCAATCTTCTTCGAAAAGAAAATGAGATATTGAAATGTAAAAATCCTCCAATAAACTCAAAGTTGCCACAAGTCAATAATTGTAGATATGAAACGGACGAAGAAGAAATAGCACGTGAAACGGAAAAGTCCTCAAAGAAAAGATTAAGTAAAAAGCGTAAGGCTGGCTCTTCACCTGAAGCAGCCTCTTCTTTTGAAATAAGGGTTTCACCAAAACATACGACAGTAAAATAAAAACCTGTTAAGGAACGGCCCCCGCCATCGATGAGTGTTATGCGGAGTATAACAAGTTGCAAACAATATTAAAGGCATTATTACTATAGGCATTTAAAATTATTTCATTAATAACATAAATTCGGGCAAAAGAGTTCACCCGTCACGCCTGCGTGCGCCAAAATAAACTCAGATAAAACAAAAAATCTTGATAAAACAAAAAATCTTGAAAACGATAATAACGAACTTCGACAAAAACTTGATCAAGTAATGGAACTTTATCAAGAGCTAAAGAAAGAACTCGATCTTCTTCGAAAAGAAAATGAAATATTGAAAAGCGAAAATCCTCCAATAAACTCAAAGTCTAGCTTGCCACAAGTCAATAATTGTAGATATGAAACGGACGAAGAAGAGCTAGCACGTGAAATGGAGAAGTTCTCAAAGAAAAGATTGAGTAAAAAGCGTAAAGCTGGCTCTTCACCTGAAGCAGCCTCTTCTTTTGAAATAAGAGTTTCACCAGAATATGCGACAGTTAAAGAAAAACCTGTTAGGGAACGGCCCCCTCCACCGATAAATGTTATCGGTATTGCGGAGTATAACAAGTTGCAAACCATATTAAAGGCATTATTACCATCGGCTTTTAAAATTATTTCACTTAACAACAACAAGTGGAAAGTTTGTGTGAAAGACCCCGAAAGTTATCGCCTTCTGTCACGAAAACTAAACGAAGAAAAAGTAGAATGGTATACCTATGAAAATAAGTCGGAAAGACCCCCACGTGTTGTGCCAAGAGATCTACACGCATCATGTTAAAAAGACGATATTATAAGTGATCTAAAAGAGCGCAACCTAAAAATCTTAGATTCGACGAACATTGTCAAAAGAGAGAAACAGAAAAAAGAGGGTGAAGCGATAGTGGTACAACGTGGTCTCCCACTATTTATACTTTCGTTCGATAAGACTGAAAAATTAGATGAAATTTATAAAATTAAAACAATTCTAAACATCGTAGTTAGGATCGAACCTCTAAGAAAGAGCACACGGTTAATCCCTCAGTGTAAACGCTGCCAAGAATTCAATCACACCCAAACCTATTGCAACAAAGAGCCAAGGTGTGTCAAATACGCTGAAAAATATCTAACCATTGACTGCAACGGAAAAAGTGAAAGTCCACCGACGTGCATTAATTGTAATGGAAATCTCCCAGCAAGTTATAGGGGCTGTGAAGTAGCTAAAGAATTACAAAAGCGACGATCTGCCCAAACACAAAGAAACCCACCAAGGCAATTAGAAACCGCAGTTCCCAAGAGTACCAAATCTACGAAAGGTCCAAAACCTAGTATCCGTAAGGAAAAGAAAATAGTGTCAGTACCTTCAGAGAAAATATCGAAGCAAGGAAATGCAGAAACATATGCCCAAATAGCGCCAAAAAATATACTCATAAATAAAGACACTGAAACAGACCCGGTTTCGAAAGTCTTTTCAATAATTTTGTCAAAACTTGAAGAACAATGTGAAACAAATAAACTTATCTTTGATAGGTTAAGTAAGCTCGAAAATTGTTTTCGACTCAAACCTCTTTCAAAAAATATTTGATGGAAAAGCTTAAAATTCTAACGTGGAATGCCAACGGATTATTGCAAAAACTTGGAGAATTGGAGATGTATATGCGAGAAAATGAAATTGACATATGTTTGATATCAGAAACGCATACCAAAAATGAATCAAATCTCAAAATCCACGGGTTTCATGACTACCACGCCATTCATCCGTCAAACAAAGCAAGAGGTGGATCATCATTGTATATAAAAGAATGCATTGAACACTCGATAGGCCTTAAAATAGAGGTGGAATCAATGCAATTGAGTAGTGTACAGGTTAAAACTAAAAATGTTCCTCTCAATGTCTCTTCCATATATTGCCCTCCGCGTTGCAAAATTGATAAGAGTGAACTTACGACATTGATAAAGTCAGTAAGTCCAAATTTAATTGTTGGTGGTGACTTTAATGCAAAACACACCTTCTGGGCCTCACGATGCATATCTCAAAAGGGTCGCATGCTATATGAAGCAGGAATGGAAAATAATTGTGACTTTCATTCGACTGGCAAGCCAACTTACTGGCCAACTGATCCGTGGAAAATATCTGACCTAATCGATTTATTCATGGTAAAAGGAATACCCTCTAACCGTATAGAAATTTCAGAGGGCTATGACCTCTTCTCAGATCATTCTGCCGTCGTACTCACTATGAGCAAAAGCCTTGTCAAAACTGAAAAACCACCCAGGTTAACAAACAATAAAACCAACTGGGATGGATTTAAAAAAGATATCGAGGACAACGTTGAGTTAAGGGTATGATTACAAACGCCTCTTGAGCTTGAAGACGCAGTCTACCTTTGTTGATATAAAACAAAAAGCAGCTTGGGATAACAAACCTAATCAATGGCTAACGCCTCGCTATAAAGATATAAAATATCCGCAAGAAATAAAAGATTTAGTGAAAGAGAAACGAAAAGCACGTAAAAAATGGCAGCAAACCCGTGCTCCTCAACACAAAGCTCATTTAAATCGCTTGAGTAATATGCTAAAAACGGCGATATCAGATTTCAAAAACCTTGAAGTTGAAAATTACCTTGAAGACTTGACAGCGGGGAAAGAATCCAACTACTCACTTTGGAAAGCTATAAAAACAACGAAAAATCCAAAGCTTCCAGTGCCTCCGATTAAGAAAACTCAAAATGAATGGGCTAAAAGTGACAAAGAAAAGGCGACGGTTTTCGCCGATTACGTAGAGGAAACATTTAAGCCGTTTGATGGGCAAGAACTCAACGAAAATATTAATATGAATTTTACCTCAAGTGAAAGCTACATAACGAGAAATGCTACACTTGCTGAATTAAAAAGAGAAATAAAGAAGCTTAAGTCCAACAAAGCTCCAGGATATGACTTAATAACGGCAGAGATTTTAAAAATGCTCCCTCGTAAAGGGTTTATTAACCTCCTTTACATAATAAATGCCGCTCTAAGGTAAGAATATGTTCCGAGCCAATGGAAAGTTGCTGAAGTCATAATGGTTTTGAAACCTGGCAAACCTTCTCACGAAAAGAAGTCTTACAGACCGATTTCGCTTCTTCCTATTATATCAAAAGTTTTTGAAAGAATACTACTCCTGCGCCTGCAACCGATAATAGAAGAGAAACAATTAATACCTGAACATAAGTTCGGATTTAGAAGCAAGCATTCGACAATTGATCAAGTGCATAGAATTACTGACGTAATTGAGAGAGCTCTTGAAGAAAACATAATCTGTTCGACTGTCTTTTTGGACGTGTCGCAGGCTTTTGACAAGGTGTGGCACGAAGGCCTCAAATTCAAATTAAGACAAGTTCTGTCTGAAGGACTTTACAACATTCTAAACGGATATCTAAACGAAAGACTTTTTCGTGTAAGACACAGAAATGACTATTCTGATTTCAAGGAAATAGTGGCTGAGGTACCACAAGGAAGTGTATTAGGTCCAGTTCTGTACCTTTTATTTACACGCGATATACCTCAAACAGAAGACACTATTGTAGCCACGTTTGCTGATGATACTGCAATACTACCAGTAGGCAAAACGATTAGCGAAGCTACAATTAAATAACAAAATGCTCTTAATAATGTTTATAAGTGGACGAAAACATGGCGAATAGCGCTCAATGAACAAAAGTCAGTCCACGTGGACTTTACGTATAAACATATAAATAGATTACCCGTCTTTCTTAATACCGCTCGTGTTCCATTTGCAAATGAAGCAAAGTATCTGGGAATGACTCTGGACGCGAAATTAAAATGGAAGCCGCACATGAAAAAGATATGCGAAATACTAAAAAGTAAATTAAGAGATATGAACTGGTTACTCGGTAAATATTCAAAGCTTAATATTGAAAATAAGTTGATTTTATACCGACAGGTTCTTAAACCTGTTTGGACTTATGGTATATAACTTTGGGGTTGTACCTGCGATACAAACTTAAATAACTTACAAACTTACAAATGCTCCGTGGTAAATAAGAAACGAAGATCTTCATAGGGATCTCGCGATTCCTTCGGTGCGGGAGGAAATAAAAAGTTTCGCGCGAAAACAGAAATCGACTATTAGAATACGCTAATTCAACGATTATAAACATTCTTGACGAGTCGAATTTAGTACGCCGTCTGCGAAGAACAAAACCTTCCGACTTGGTGCGGTGAACAAAAAACCGCTTTAAAATCGCGGATTAAGCAGGAACTTTCACCGGAGAGTAACCTGCAACACGTTACTTAACTTCGTTAAAAATAAATTGCTAGATAAGTTTCAACTTAGTTGCAATCGGGAAGTGGAGGTGGTTTTAGTGTAGTAAGAATCTCAATCTCTTTTTCGGTCCTCATAGAGCCTGAATAGCAGGTTTTGCACCTACCCACGGGAAAATAATAAAAAAAAAAGAAAAATAACAACAAATGGAAAGTTTGTGGGAAAGACCCCCAAAGTTATCGTCTTCTGTCACGAAAACTAAACGAAGAAAAAGTAGAATGGTATACCTATGAAAATAAGTCGGAAAGACCCCCACGTGTTGTGCCAAGAGGTCTACACGCATCATGTTTAAAAGACGATATTATTAGTGATCTAAAAGAGCGCAACCTCAAAATCTTAGACGCTACGAACATTGTCAAAAGAAAGAAACAGAAAAAAGAGAGTGAAGTGACAGTGGTACAACGTGGTCTCCCACTATTTATACTTTCGTTCGATAAGACTGAAAAACTAGATAAAATTTATAAAATTAAAACAATTCTAAACATCGTAGTTAGGATCGAACCTCTAAGAAAGAGATCAAGGTTAGGTCGGTATAAACGCTGCCAAGAATTCAATCACACCCAAACTTATTGTAAAAAAGAGCCAAGATGTTTCAAATACGCTGGAAAACATCTAACCATTGACTGCAACGGAAAAAGTGAAAATCCACCGACGGACGTGCATTAATTGTAATGGAAATCACCCAGCAAGCTATAGGGGATGTGAAATAGCTAAAGAATTACAAAAGCGACGATCAAAATCTGCCCAAACACAAAGAAACCCACCAAGTCAATTAGAAATCGCAATTCCCAAGAGTGCCAAATCTAAGAAAGGTCCAAAACCTAATATCCGTAAGGAAAAGGAAACAGTGTCAGCACCTTCGGAGAAAATACCGAAGCAATGAAATGCAGAAACATATGCCCAAATAGCGGCAAAAAATATATCCGTTAATAAAGACACTGAAACAAACCCGGTTTCGAAAGTCTTTTCAATAATTTTTTCAAAACTTGAAGAACAATGTGAAACAAATAAACTTATCTTTGATAGGTTAAGTAAGCTCGAAAATTGTTTTCGACTCAAACCTCTTTCAAAAAATATATGATGGAAAAGCTTAAAATTCTAACGTGGAATGCCAACGGATTATGGCAAAAACTTGGGGAATTGGAGATGTATAGTATATGCGAGAAAAGATATCCAAATATGTTTAATATCAGAAAAGCATGTCAAAAATGAATCAAATCTTAAAATCCACGGGTTTCATGACTACCACGCCATTCATCCGTCAAACAAAGCAAGAGGTGGATCATCATTGTATATAAAAGAATGCATTGAAAACTCGATTGGCTTGAAAATAGAGGCGGAATCAACACAATTGAGTAGTGTACAGGTTAAAACTAAAAATATTCCTCTCAATGTCTCTTCCATATATTGCCCTCCGATACGACATTGTCAGTTAGTCCAAATTTAATTGTTGTTTCATTCGACTGGCAAGCCAACTTACTGGCCAACTGATCCGTCGAAAAAAATGACCTTATCGATTTATTCATGGTGAAAGGCTATGACCTCTTCTCAGATCATTCTGCCGTCGTTGTCATGAGCGAAAGCCTTGTTAAAACTGAAAAACCACCCAGTTTAATAAACAGTAAAACCAACTGGGATGGATTTAAAAAAGATATCAAGGACAACGTTGAGTTAAGGGTATCATTACAAAAGCCTCTTGAGCTTGAAGACGCAATATATGCCTTTGTTGATATAATACAAAAAGCAACTTGGGATAACCCACCTTACCAAAGGCAGATGCCTCGCTATAAAGACATAAAATATCCGGAGGAAATAAAAGATTTAGTGAAAGAGAAATGCAAAGTACGTAAGAAGTGGCAGCGAACCCGTGCTCCTCAACACAAAGCTTATTTGAATCGCTTGAGTTGAAAATTACCTTGAAGACTTGACAGCGGGGAAAGAATCCAACTATTCACTTTGGAAAACTATAAAAACAACGAAAAAACCAAAGCTTCCAGTGCCCCTGATTAAGAATGGTCAAAGCGAATGGGCTAAAAGTGACAAGGAAAAAGCGATGGTATTCGCCGATTATTTAGAGGAAATATTTAAGCCGTTTGACGGGCAAGAACTCAACAAAAATATTAATATGAATTTTGCTTTAAGTTAAAGCTACATAACAAAAAATGCTACACTTGCCGAATTAAGAGAAATAAAGAAGCTTAAGTCAAATAAAGCTCCAGGATATGACTTAATAACGGCAGAAATTTTAAAAGTGCTCCATCGTCAAGGGTTTATTAACCTCCTTTACATAATAAATGCCGCTCTAAGGTTAGAATATGTTCCGAGCCAATGGAAAGTTGCGGAAGTCATAATGGTTTTAAAAACTTGGCAAACCATCTCCTGAACATCAGTTCGGATTTAGAAGCAAGCATTCGACAGTTGATCAAGAGCATAAAATTACTGACGTAATTGAGAGATCTCTTGAAGAAAACATAATCTGTTCGACTGTCTTTTTGGACGTGTCGCAGGCTTTTGACAAGGTGTGGCACGAAGGCCTCAAATTAAAATTAAGACAAGTTCTGCCTGAAGGACTTTACAACATTCTTAACGGATATCTAAATGAAAGACTTTTTCGTTTAAGACACAGAAATGACTATTCTGATTTCAAAGAAATAGTGGCTGGGGTACCACAAGGAAGTGTATTAGGTCCAGTTATGTACCTTTTATTTACACGCGATATACCTCAAACAGAAGACACTATTGTAGCCACGTTTGCTGATGATACTGCAATTCTAGCAGTAGGCAAAACGATTAGCGAAGCTACAATTATATTACAAAATGCTCTTAATAATGTCAATGAGTGGAAAAAAACATGGCAAATAGCGCTCAATGAACAAAACTCAGTCCACGTGGGCCTTATGTATAAAAAAAAACAAATAGATTACCCATCTTTCTTAATACGCTCGTGTTCCATTTGCAAATGGGGCAAAGTATCTGGGAATGACTCTGGACGTGAAATTAAAATGGAAGACGCACGTAAAAAAGAAATGCTAAGAACTTAAAAGTAAATTAAGATATATGAACTGGTTACTCCGTAAATATTCAAAGCTTAGTATTGAAAATAAATTGATTTTATATCGAGAGGTTCTTAAACCTGTTTGGACTTATGGTATACAAGTTTGGGGTTGTACCTGCGATACAAACTTAAGTAACTTACAAACGTTTGAAAATAAATTGCTTAGGTCATTTGTAAATGCTCCATGGTATATAAGAAACGAAGATCTTCACAGGAATCTGGGGTTCCTATCAAGGGCGGATCCAGACTTTGCCCCAGGGGGGGGTCACGTTTCTTAAAACTTCAGTAAAGTATTGCACCCAAAAAAAATTTTTAATTACGATATAAGGCAAGTTTTGTATTCGAGCAAAGTGGGTGGCACAATTCTGTCTAGTTGTCTGTCTGTCTATTCCTTGGCCTACAGCTACAGCCTAAGCCACTGAAGTGATTTTCTTCAAATTTTTAAATTATTTTTTTCAATTCTTCGGAGGGGATATTTCTTACCTTCTAAAATTATACCAAGAAAATACCATTAAGAAAAAGCTTACTTATCTGAAATACGGCTTTAGCGAATTTAATAAAACCAGTGGATTTTTTTTTTCTCAAATTTTTTATTTTTATTTTCAATTTTCTTAAAACTATCTTAAAGCTAGACAAAAATTCATAAAAACTAGCCTACTTATCAACATCTTAATACTAACTTACTGGCCCCAGTCGGGCGCTCTAAGTTAAACTAGAATAACTTAATGCTAGTGCCTTTCGGCCTAAGAACTATCTTAATACTAAATCCAGGTCGGTTTTATTTTTTACCGAGAAGAATTTACAAAAAAACTCGGTATCTATATCTTTATTTTTTGGTTTTATATAAAACTTACAAACTACATAAAACTAAATTAAAGCTAATTAAAACTACTTAAAGCTACTTAAAACTAATTACAACCTACTTACAAACTAGAACAGCCACAGCAAACATTTTCCGGTTTTATAATTTTTTTTTTTGTATTTTTGTGGATTTTATATTTTTTTTTTTTTTGGTGCCACCATGTCTGTCCCTACTTAAAACTAACTACCTAAACCTATGCAAGTCGGCCATACAAAAGAAAATAGCAAGGTCAACTATTAAATATCTGAAGGAACTTCATCTTCGTTTTTCAACCACCAGAACTGGTTCTCCTGCTTTACCCTATCTCTTCGGTCCCGTTCGGACACAATCCTACTGAACCGAAGGTGCTCAGCTCCGTCTTGTGCGAGGACGTCTCGACTGTAAAGGAGCCGCCGATCTACAGTTCTACGGCCGACGTGGTAGATTAGCGGAACCGCCGCTCTATCCTGGATCAACCCTCGACTGTCTAGGTGGAGGAATGCATCGGGCGGAATAAAGCCGCTTAGGCGCACACTCTCGTAGTATTCGTTGTCGGAGTAATAAGCCCCGAAAATTAAGCTGTTAGACGAGGACATCGCTCTTGCAATGTGACCTCGAATAAGCTTCAGCAAGAAATTATCTATTCTGTTTATGTTGGCGCCGTTGTATAGAGCCAGGTTGGAATAGTAGTGTTTGTACTCCGAGTCTGGTGTTCTGTGCAATCCAAGGCAGCGTCGAAGACACTGCCTCTCAAACACCCGAATTTTTTCCATTTGAGACGGGGCAACGTTGAACCAAACCGGGCATCCATAGGCAATCATCGGCCGGATAAGGGCCATGTAGCAAATCACCTTCACCCTGCTGTCAAGCCGGCTGCTATAGAACAACCGTTTTGTCAGGGCAAAAGCTCCCCTAGCCCTGGCCAGAGCAGCATTTATATTTCTGTCGAAATACAAATACTGATCCATCCAGATGCCAAGGTACTTTACTACACTTTTACTCGCCAGTGGATGTCCATTTGGCCCTACGATCACCAGCTTGCGCCAGTTCTTTATCGTATCCCTGGTGGCTCCACGCAACGGAGTCCTAAACAAGATAGTTTCTGATTTCTGAAAGTTGATTTTCAACTTCCAGTCATCGCAATATCGCTGGATCTTCTCGAAGTCACGTTGCAAAAGAACCCTGATGACCTCGACTTTCGGAGCTGTTCTGTACGCAATTAGATCGTCGGCATACGCAATAGCCTGAGTTAGACTACTTATCAGATCGCTGGTGTAAATGCTGAATAGAATCGGCGTGTTGACCGCTCCCTGCTGAAGACCATTTTTAATATTAAAGGTTGTGGCAGAAGTTACATTGCCACTCTTGACAACAAACTATCTGCCATTGAGCATATCATGAAGCATATATAATAGTGGTTTACTAATGCCAAGTCTGGTCAGCTTTAGATAAAGACCCTCTTACCAAACGGTGTCGAAGGCCTTCTCCAAATCAACCAGACAGGCACCCGTACACTGTTTCTTAGATTTGTTCCATTGGACATCAGAAACGAGTTTCGACGCGGCATGAATGGTGTCATGTCCCGCCTTAAAACCGAACTGATTGTCCGGTATGATATTATTGTCATCTGCCCACTTAGACAGAGCTCTATTGATAACTTTTTCGAATACCTTGCTGATACTCGGAAGAAGACTTATCGACCGGAGATTCGCCGTATTGGAGTTGTCCTTTCCCTTTTTCGGGAGAGGATGCACCACAGCTGTCTTCCACCGCACTGGATAATATGCATTATTCAGAGCGTTGTTAAACAGAGTGGTATAAATGTCTACTGCTTCTTGAGGCAAATGTCGAAGTACAACGTTGGATATGCCATCGACTCCTGCTGACTTCTTCTTCTTTAATGAATCGAAGATGAGCTGGAGCTCAACCTTCGTAGTAAACAGGGAACTGGGCCCATTTCGCTCGGCGATTATGGCGTTTGCCAAATGATCTTCATTAAACCTGGTGAAACCTAGGTTCTCTGATCACGATTGCGTGATGTCATTCCGATGGTAGAAGTGATGGAGCAAGGCTTTGTTTTCCAGGTCATGATTGGGACGAATGGACGCATTCACCTTGTTCACTTGCTGGAAAGCAGCCCCCACAGCCTCCACTTTCTCCTGCGGATCTTTGACAATAAAGAGGTCATCGTCCAAGACGGCGTCATCTGGATCAATTCCTGCTGTCAGAAGAACGTCTCTGTTGTCCGTCGTTCTCTGAAGCTTAAGACACGGAAGATCGTTCTGATCATTCCTTCTGAATATTTTGTTAATTTGGGGAAACATGCTCGGGTCACTAGAGTTAACGGCCCGAATTTTGTAATCCCAATACAAATTAATTGACAACCGATAGTTTTCTTTAATTAGTTGGTTGATGTTCTTGATCGACGACTTCTGTGTCCTAATCTCCAGATCGTGAGGGTCAGTAAACCGTCGGTACAAGAGTTTTAGTCTTGTCAGCAGTCCACTTTTTTGTCGGTGTAATGCGTCAATGGTCACATTTCGGTACACATCGGTTGCATCCCGTTGTTTCTATTTCGGTATTGTTCTGTTCATTGTTCGTTTGATTGTCTCGTCCATTTGTTCTAAGTATTGGTCTATTTCGTTATTTGTCAAATTTCTGTCATTTGGTGGGGATATATTGTTCAATCTAATTTCGTTCGTTAATGCGTTGGTAAAGCGTGGCCAGCGCACCTTACTGTAATTGTAAGTCCGCAGAGGTACATACTCATCCAACTCCACGAGCTCGTTCGGAAGCTGTACGACGGCGGCGAGTCCGCAGTGGTCACTATCGTACTCGATCGTTCGTAAACAGTTCCTTGGTCTTTGACCCACAGTGTCAGTAATTGTCAGTCTTGCGTCTAATAACAATAAATCCAGATAGGCACCGCTTCTTGGAAGCGATAGCCGATCTGTAGCCAGCAGTTCTATACGATATTCACCATTATACTGACTCATCCAATTAAAAAGATGAATACCTCTCGGATTCTGTACTTGATTTCCCCAATCTAAGTGTTTGGCATTCAAATCACCGGCCATGAGAAAGTAATTTTCGTCCAGGCTCAAGTGTAGACCTTCGAAAAGTTTTTCAAGCTCTGTCAAAAAATCAGTTGACTGAGGTGATTCCGGTGCATAAGCCGCGATCACATACATTCGCTTCCCCTGTTGGTGAGGAATGCATACGATACACGCCTCTAACAGCCGAAATCTACGTAGATCACTATTATATATAACTTTATGATTTATGCCTTTTCGTATGAAGATTGCGACGCCCCCCCCTTGAGTGGAGCTGGGTCGGTCTCTTCTAACGATATTCTAATTGTTGTTAGTCAATTTATGTTTCTGGTTCAGCTTAGTTTCGCTGGCCATAAACACATCTGGACTTTGGTCTTTCAACAATTGGAAAAGATTAGCTCTACGTTCGGTCCTTATCAGTGAATTTACATTCACAGCAAGGATCCTAAGAGGCCTCTCCGACAGCGCACCTCTAACCTCTAAATTGTGTTAGGCTAGGCAAAACAGAGTAGAGATAGTCTACCCTAATCGCCTGCTCCTTTATCTGGTTGTGAAGTCCTGTCAACTGGCTTTGAATTGCCAGCAACATGCTTCTTATTTCGGCCTGAGCGTCCGGCGCCTTTGGCACTAGGGCCAGTTGGACTGCCTTAGCTGCAGGCTGTACCGTTTTTCTCCTTCCTGCTGCCATTTGGGCATAGGAAATTTGGGGATTAACGGGCGTTGCTGTAGGAGCACGCGTTGATGGGCGTATCTCTACCGCTGTCTGCTTAGTCGCTTTGTTAATCCGAATTTGCTGAAAAGCTGAGCAGCCCCGATAATTAGCAGGGTGCCCCTCCTTTCCGCAAAGTGCACATTTAAGCTGGGTCATGTCTTCGACCCGTTCCTCACCGAGCTTACACTCCCCTTTTATGTGGTCCTCACCGCACTTAAATCAGCGTGACTGCATTTCGCAGTTTGCTGCAGCGTGACCAAACCTTTGGCAGCGCATGCATTGAAGCATGTCACCGCGTCTCTTTAATTTGTCCCAAGTAACAACCTGGTAGTTGAGGACGGAGATCCTCCTCAGGCTATCCAGTTTCCTGCGGGCCGATAGCTGTACCAGGAAGAACGGCAAAGTCCGCTTCTTCCGTCTGGCTCTGACTGTAGCGAACGGCTTGACCCCGATAAAGTCGAGACCGTCGCTCGCTTTTTGACGGAGCTCATTTAAGAGCACCTGTGGTTCCGTGCAGGAATCTATGCCCTTCAATAGGACCGTTTGATATTTATCCACTTTGGGGGTAAAACTGAAGAACTCAGTCGTGGATTTTTTCAATAATTCTTTAATAATTTTGTGCTGCTCCACTGTGGAGCAGTGGATAGCATATCTATCTTTACTCAAACGTTTAATAAAAAGTTTTGGCCTATGGCCGACTTACATAGGTCGATGGTTTCTTGCAGTTCCATTTTATAAGTGTTGATTGGCGGCACTTTTTCTTTTTTATTTTGGGACGGCTGTGGCTGCTGCTGGTGTACTCCCTGCTGCTGCTCGTTCCTCTGCTGCTGACTCCGCTCCTGTGGTTGCTGCTGCTGCTGCTGTGTTGTTTTCTATTTTTGCCGTTGTTGTTGTTGTTGCTGCTTATTTTGGTTTTGTATTGGGTGTTGCTGTTGCTGTTCCTTTGGCTGCTGGCTTTTCGGTGGCAGCTCAGGCTATGGCGCTATCTTTTGTGGCGCCTGTAATGCTTTTTTCTGCTCGCGCTCCTGCCTCTCTCTTTCGCGTCGAGCTACTTGTTTTTGCTTTAAAGCTTGAATCAATGGGGTCACAATGGCATTGAGACGTTCCATCTCCCCCCGTATTATATCGATTTTTTGGCTGATGGCCTGTTCATCCAGAGCTTCTTGCGCCTCATTTTCATCTTCAGAGGACGCCTCTGGAGATGTAAGATCAACAAGCAGGTTGCTGTTGCTGTCCCCTGTTGTGTACAGTCCCTCGCCAACCTCTGACATATATTCGATGTCATCGTCGGATGGCGAGGTATCCAGTTGTTGATGGATTTTTGCTGCTGCTGTCGTTTTGGCTGTGCGCGCCGTCTCCTTCACCCCGGCTGGCAGCTGGGCTGAGGTGGTAGTGAAGCGGCGCTTGACGAGGTTCGACGCACAGCTCTTCCTCTTCCTCCTCTTGTTTTTCGTATCGGCTGTTGGTGCCGTTGTTGGTTTCGCCGTTGCTACGGCACTAGTTGACGGTACGGCTGGTGGTGCCATTGCTTGCTTGGTTTTTGTTGTTGTTGCTACGGCTGCTTGTTGTAGGCTACTTGTTGTGGCTTTGGCTGTTGGTGCCATAGCTGGCTTTATTGTTGTTGCTGGGACACCTTTTGATGTCCCCGCATTGTTGTTCGATGCCATTTGCTGCTCCTCCCACTCAATGAATCGACTTCGCGATTGTGGAAAAAAGCAGCTAAATAATTATCGTTGTCCGACTGGGATTCGAACCCACTACCTTTGGGTTGTCGGTCTGCGACCTCTTCCTTTGTACTATTGGCACTATTAAAATTAGCTTCACTGTATGTAAACTTCAAAAAGTCACTACGAAATATTTAATTTAAATAAACTGGGGAAGCCGAAAACGTCTTATCACTTCCACAGTACGAGATCGACTGAAAAAAAAAAAAAAAAAAACAGTGGATTACTGTAGGTATGGTGAACATTCTTGAAAAAAATCCGAAAAACTGTAACTAACGGTACCTGCCATTTAAGGCTTTTTGAACTTCGATTTGTTCAAAGAATTTCAATCAAAATTTGTATGCAAAGGGTCCATTAAAATCTCAATAAAATTGCATATCAAAATAAAAAATAAATGTTGGCCTTTTAAGAAGATATTATTTTTTTTTTAATTCAATATTTCAAGAACGCGTTGGTGAATTGTTTTGAAACTAGTTTATAAATGTATTTTAAAACTAATTATTATTTAATTTAATATAAAAAATAGCTTTTTAAGAAAATCGCTACAAGGTTTTTTTCGTGCTTATATATTTCTTCAAGTTATCAAATTGGTTTTAAGCCTTAAGCTATCTGAAAAGTTGTTAAACAATTAAAAGAACAATTTAAATGCCCTTATTTTATATATTTTTATATTTTTTATGTATGTAATTACTGGCATATTTTAAAAGTTTTTAATTACAGGCAACTTGAACATCAGAGCAAGTAGCTGCAATACAGTCGTACAATTCATTGCAAATATTTTTTGAAAAATAAAATAATTAATTAAGGAATTGAAGCCAGAACCACCATGCCACTAGATACTTAAAATATTGTCTAGGAAAAGTTTATTTTTGGCCTTAAAATCGTAACTCCTTACAATAAAATCGTATTTACGTTACAAGATCTATTTTGATCTTTTGCCTGGCAACTAGAAGCTACTTTTGTTATACGTACCAATTTCCTTAATGACATCCCCTGAACAAAACAAATTCATGAAACGTCAAAATTACAAAACAAAAAAAAATTCCCAAAATGGTGCACCCAAGTTAGTGGAAAAGCGTAAGCAATTACAGTCTTGGGACAACGAAGTAAAATGAGGTAGTTTTTCCATAAAAAAAGGCTTGCTACCACTCATGTCTCCAAGTTGGTCTATGCTTAAGGTTACTTCATAGTGCTAGAAACTAAAAATTTATCGCAATTAACAACCTAGTTGCCTAATGGTTACTAGACCTTGATTTTGAGATTAAGCAAGCGATATGTCATTTAGGATATTTGCAAAGAATGTATGTGATCAGTAAAAAGTCCAAAAAGTTTAATTTTATAAATTTGTTGAGTTGGACTTAGAAAATTTTGAATCAGCTGTAAGAGTTTTTCCAAGTACCTCCCAATTTTTCGCACTTCACTGTGAGAAATTGCAAGATACCAAAATCTAAAATATCGAAACTGCAGTATTTATAGATATTGTAAAATGATATCTCACACTAAGTAAAAAAAAAACATTGCATTCTCACCTTACAATCTTGCCAATGTCAACCAAAATCTCAAAAATTGAAATCTCGAATACGTACTCAAAACTGAGTTGGTCACATATTTAGTATTACTTTTATTTGCAAGATCTCGAATGCGAGTTTTTCATTTGCACGGTTTTGTAATTTGTGCCCAAATCAAAAGACTGCTGATAAAAGGTCATCTAGCTACATTAATTGGTTGCGGATTTGTTTTAATGGGATTTTAAAGTTTTTTTTTAAGTCATTCCAGGTCACTGAAGAAAATTTTTAGGTTCATATCTTATTAAGGTTATCTTAAAAAACAAATATTTCATATCAAAGGTCACTAATTTGTTATTAAAGGTCTCCTAGATTCATTGGTGACATACATTTTTTAAAATGAATTTTCAAAGTTTTTTCATGGTTCAGTATTACTTTTTGAAAATTTTATGCCTGAAACATGGTCTGCTGTTACTACCTGGCCTTTTATGACCAGTAACCTTTCGAAGAGTACATATACGGGATGCCTTGGAATTTGTAATGTGATTCGGTGTACGGTGTCAGAAATGTTCACAAAATCATCAAATCAATTTCAAATTATTTTTACGGTAGAACTATAGTAAACAAAAAGTAGAATTCTGTATTATTCTTGATATGAAAACTTTTATTGTTTTTTTGGCAGAAGAATTATTTTTTTCAAATTTCACGAACGATATACATATCGTCGGCTTTCTGTCAAAACCTAGCAAGTCCTTAAATGACATTTTAATGTACTTTTGTTCAACAAGAATTACTGAATTCGAATATTAATGTCTAGTAACTGTGTCATGGTTTCTTTTGGCTCTATCAACCAGTTTTAAAACCTTTCATTATCTTAGAATTCCATTTTATTACCTTTCAAATCGGTGTTTTGTGTCTTCTAACCAATTTTTCAAATTTGAGATTTGTTTTGACAGAAAGCCCACAATATGTACTTTTTACTTTGATTTTTGTGTTTTAACTCTTAAATACGCACGTTTAATTAAAATAAATTTGAAGGCAGATTATATCCTTTGAGCAGTGAAATTTTTTGTTTATGATTGAATTCATGTGTCTAATATTTTATATCTGGAAAAAGCCCAGGAGCCCCAGGGGGGGACCCCCATGACCCCCCCCTTGTATCCGCCAATGGTTCCGATGGTCCAGGACGAAATAAAAAGATTCGCGCGAAAACATAGAAATCGACTATTAGAACACGCTTATTTAACTACTCGTATTATTGACATTCTTGACGTGTCGAATTTAGTACGCTGTCTGCGAAGAAAAAAACCTTCCGACTTGGTGCCTTGGTGCGGTGAACAGAAAACCGCTTCAAAGTCACGGATCAAGCAGGGACTTTCACCGGTAAGTAACCTGCAACACGTTACTTAACTTCGTTAAAAATAAATTGCTAGAAAAGTTTCGGGAAGTGGAGGTGGTTTTATTGTAGGAAGAATCTCACACTTCTATGAGCACGCACGCATTTTTCGGTCCTCATAGGGCCTACCCACGGGAAAATAAATAAATAAAAAGGGGTTAAAGGGGGTAAAATTCAATTTTTATTAATTTCTCAAAAACTATAATTTTTTTTGAAAAATGTGAAGGTACAAACTGTAGCGTATGTCATTCTATAGAACAAAGATTAACATACTTTTTTTCATACAAGCAATAGATTCTAAGAAAATCATCCAAGAACTTCACGGTGGAGTGAATTTTGTCAAAAAATTTATAAGAATTCCATTAATCGATGGGTTAAAATTTTTGTACGATTTGAGTTTGACTACATCTCCTCTTAATAAAAACCAAGAATTGGGGTGTCCGGGGTCAGGCGATCACTGCCATTTTGAAAAAGAAAGTGATTTGGTTTTTGTTCAGCAACTCGATGAAATTTCCTTTTACAACAAAATCATGAAGGAATAATATTTAGACAATAAAATTATCTAAAAAATGAGCAATTAACGAACTCTGTACATTTATTGATCTTGAAGTTATAGCGTATCAGAGTGACACTTTTTATTTTGTACTGTAAATGGACAAATAACGATTTTTTGTTAATATCTCAGCAGATGTTATTTTTTTTCGAAAAACTTATGAATTTATGATAATGCTCATAAAATTTTGGACAAAAAAGATTATAACACTTTTTTTCTTAGGAGCAACCGATTTTTAAGAAAAACGTGCACAAACGTTATAATAAGAGCATTTCACTGTAATTAATTTTCTTTCTTCATTTTGCCTTGGTAAAATAGGTAAAGAGAGCGTTTGTGCGCGTTTTTCTCAAATTGCTCCTACGAAAAAAAGGGTCATAATCTTTTTTGTCCAAAATTTTATGAGCATTAACCTAAATTCATAAGTTTTTCGAAAAAAAATAATATCTGCTGAGATATTAACAAAAATCCATTACAGTACAAAATAAAAAGTGTTACTTTGATACGCTAAAATTTCAAGAATAGCATCTGCAGAGTTTGTTATGAGCTCATTTTTTAGATAATTTTACTGTCTTAATGTTATTTCTTTATGACTTTGTTGTAAAAGGAAATTTCATCGAGTTGCTGAACAAAAACCAAATCACTTTCTTTTTCAAAATGGCGGTGTTCCCCTTACCCCGGGTACCCCAATCATTGGTTCTTATTAAGAGAAGAAGTAGTCTAACTCGAATCGTACAAAAATTTTAACCCATCGATTAATGGAGTTTTCATACATTTTTTGACAAAATTTACTCCACCGTGAAGTTCTTGCATGATTTTCACAGAATCTATTGTTTGTATGAAAAAAAGTAGGTTAATCTTTGTTGTGTAGAATGACATAAGCTACAATTTGTACCTTCACATTTTTTAAAAAAAAACTTAGTTTTTGAGAAATTAATAAAAATTGAATTTTACTCCCTTTAACCCCCCCTAAAAAATTAAGCCCCGGCCCAAATTTACGGAACTTTTCAGGAAATACTTAAGATGCCAAAACAAAGCTCTCTACCAAAATTCAGCTGTGTCGGAATTTTTTCGAAGTGAAAGTCTAATTTTCCTGGACTAAATCACAAAAAAAGGTTTGTTACTTGTTTGTTTGGTATTCTGGAGGCTTCTTTCGGATTACCAAACGTAAGCGCTATTATTATGCATTTAACTTTTTTAATTACTTGTTTGATTTTTAAATTTTTATGCTTTATTGTGCGTCCTATATCCAATGCAAATTCCATAAATGTTTCACCTTTTTGCGTTCTATAAGCTATCCGTTCTGCAAACTCAATTGATGTAGTGTTCAAAGTTCAAACAACTTACAGTAGTATTAATAAAAAACTGCTATCCACTCCTTAACACACGTGTTAACTGGCACACGGATAGACAACTTGTCCGTTTGATAACTTAGTAGAAGAAAAATTCATTTTGATGGAAATAATTTAATAAAGCGAATTTAATATAAAACAATAAAAGGACACAAAATTTATAATGAAACCAAAAACAAATTTTTTTTAGATTGTTACTAGTATTTTGTGATAATAAATAGCATTCTTAAAAAACTATAAACATACTTAAGAGGAAAATATATAAATATTGTCATATAAAAACGAAAATTTTCCATGTTATTCTTTTTTGACACTTATTCACTTATTTTTTCCAAACTGAATTTCTTTTAACTTATTATGTACCTACTTAATAGAGATTGGAATACGGTTTTATTTTTATCTCCTCTTTACTGCTGGGCTTGACTTTATCAATATTGCTGGGTGCTTCTAAGAAAACATTATTATTATTATTATCGGCTTGTTTTTTAAGATTTATTTGGATGTCGTAATTTGAATCAGTAGAACCGTTATTGTTGGCATCGTTTTCGTTTCTTTCATTAGAACTACTAAAGACGGTTGAACTTCTAGGAGTGTTATAACAATTGTTTGTAAAGTTTTTACTTCCATCATCGCCGTTACTATTATTTGGACTGAATGTGACCTCTTCTATGTTTAGAGTGTTGTTATTACCATCTTCATTTGATTTGGACCCATAGAATGGAATTTCATCATCCAAATAAGTATCCTTGTGGGCGTCTCGTATTTCCCCAAAATTTTGATTGTATGTACTATTGTCGTTTTTTGATTCTATTGGGGTGGCAGGTACAAATCTGTTCGGAACATTTGGTGCTCCATTTTGTGCTAAATTTAGAATTTCTTCGTTATTTGGTTGTGAATTATTATATGGACGCTTTTCTGATATTTCAATGTTCCTTTTTTCTTTAAACTCGTTTTCACAATGAACAGAGACTTTTCGTTTCGTTAAATACTTTTGCTGCTTAAGATGGTCTGAAAGTTTTTTACTGCCGTTGGTTTTAAGAATTGAAAATTTATTCGATGCCTGCTCAAAATTTAATGTATTCATGTTGTACTTTTGCGGATCTAAATTCTTATTGCGATCAATTGGATGAAAAGTAGTGTGACATTGTTGCTCTTTCTCCATTGTAAATGATGCTGCTGTCGATTGCTCCATTAAATTAATTGGCATAGATGATGAATTTAAAGCCTGCAAATTAGCTGAAGTGTCATCTCGAGAAAATTGTATCTCGTCAAAATTTTGTCCTTCAGGTTTCTGATAAATATAATGTTAAATTAGTTCCTAAACTTTTTATGTTTTATCAAATAAAAATATTACCTCAGTATGTAAGCCTTTGATTTTCATAGCTTCTGCAACTTTTAAAAAGACAGGAAGATCTTCATACTTCACATTAACCTGAAATTAAAAAAAAAAATTGTACTGGCTCTTTCTGTGTGCTTAAAGCCTAGTTTACAGTTCTCTTCCATGCGAAAAAAAAATAAAATTTTTTAAATGTTTGCCTTGTTTTAAACCACCCATTGAGCCATTAATTTATTTTTCGAAAAAAAACAACCATTTGGATGCAAATAATGCCTTGAGGTGAATATATTTTTTTACGAAGTGTAAGCCGACCAAAACTAGTTTTTTACTCATCACGTTTTTTTCGCGTGCAAAACAATTGCTAGTCCATTGTTTTGCCTGATATTTCAAGACAACCATGGCTTTTTTGCATGAAACTGTAAATCAATCATGCAAACAAACAGAAACTGTAAGCCAGGATTAAGGTAAATTTTTTCGGAAACGAAACTTAAATATTAAAGTTCAACAAAAAAAGCTTATGTGACACCTTATAGCATTGACTTATTATATATGGACTGCTAGTCGTATGTTTTTTCCATACAAAAGCTCGATAGAAAAGGGTTCAGCTTCTCCTTAGCAACATAAGAGCTTCCGTCGAACATGCGGCGAACAAAACAACTATCCTATGTCAATCACTCTGTATGTCAATCACTCTATCATATTTGTCAGTCAAAGTCAAGTATTTATTATTATTTTTAGTGAAAAAGTCATATTCATTTTATTTAATTAAACAAATAACTAAAAAAAACAATCATGGGGCAGTTGAACTTACAGGATAGGTATTTAACCTTCATCAATCACCAATCATCAACATGAGACAAAGAATTGCAAAATGGTAAGTCAAAAAAGAACTCAAAAGATCAAGTGAGAGATAAATAAAAAGCCCTTGAAACTATCTTGTTCTTTTTCAGAACTCAAAGGGGTGGTGACTGACTGGCAAATCCAATAAAAAAGAAACAAATTTCCGAGGATAAAGGAAGCTCCTATTTATTTTTTTCTTTGCCAAAGAAAAGGCGAATTACTAAAAAAACATTATACAAGTGTCAAGCCACGAAGTTGCAATAAATGATGATTCAGAGAAGAAAAAAGAAAAATCAGTATATGTACATACATACTTAAGTCGATTAAATGTTTTAATAAATGGTTTTCAATTTTTTAAAAACTTAATTAATTTGTTTGTTGTTATTGTCTTTCAAAATAAAATAAAAAACAAAAGAAACACTCAATTCATTTGTCAAAAGTTACACCATGTCTGCCACCTATTCGACGGCAGCGCTAGTGGTGTATAGTAATAGATAAATAGAAGTGAAACTGGCTCCTGGCAGTCCATATTTTAATTTGATCTTTTTCTTTAATTTTCATTAATCTTCTTTTTCAAAATGTCCAAAATTTATACCTTCTCTTGTCGTTTTCGATTGAATTTTGGAATTGCTCCATTCATATCGAATATGGAAAACCTTCTACTCCATATTTTACAAATTCGATGGGAATGGAACAATTCCAAAATCAAATCGAATCAGGTAGCCATGGTTCACATGGCAATGTACTGCAAGTTTTTTCACAGTAAATACAAACGGCAGTATAAAACCAAACCACAAACGAAAAAACGACATGTGAAAGGTTCTGTATAGAATGTATACGCCACTGTCCATTCGCACGGATTTAAAAATCCCAATCCAAACTTTAAGTTTGGCGTTAATTATCGAAAAAATACTGCCAGCTGAGAACAGACAGAAAAAGGAACACAAATTATTGGCACGTGAAACGAAAATCATATCGCACTAATATTACAATACTGTAGTAACTCAAATAATTCTGATTTTGAGATAACACTGTGTTCAAATGTAAAATTAAATTCCCCACAAGTCAATAAAATCGCCATTTTTATAGTGCAAGAAACCACGGAGAGATGGCAATAACAGTCATTGTTTCTGATTGGCTGACGGTAGTCACCTTCATTTTAATATTGAATCATCTTTAGTTATAATCGAAACGTTGTTATTAATTAATTTGAGTTCGATTGGTCAAGCTCCGGTTGATGGTCCACCAGGGGAGAAAGCGTTAGGTTAGAAAAACCTTAAGAAGATGAGATGTGCGGTATGAAACTATAGCAAGATGTGCATAGCCGAAGATTCCTCTATAAGTCAACGACCTCTAGCTGGAAGAACAGAAAAATTTGTTGTTTGGTTCTATGTAAAGCTTTTGTTATAAGAATAATGAATCTTGTATTTAAATTCCCAGTTTGAAAGCCGCGTTGAAAGGTTCAATTTAGTAAAGAAGAATTTTTTACTATAGTTATTTAAAAAAAAGGAAAAAAATTGCAACACTACCTTTTCTCGTCATCGACGTCGATCTATTTCGACAGAGAAATAATCGTTTTGTTTGTTCTACCTTTTGCAATCCCACTCAACCTATCGATTTGACTCCGCAACAGTTTGACTGCGGATGATACAATCCTTCTTTTTATTTATACCTTTTTTCTGCTTGTGTCCTGGCGATACATAGTGGTCCTTCCAGCCGGATTTAAAAGGATTCATAAAAGGATCAGTGCAAAAAACAACTAAAAAACTTAATAGACAGTGCGCTTTACGAAGATATGTGTTCATCGTGTTTAAAGACATTTGACTTTGTAACGGTCGGTCTAAGGATATATTTCCTATGATGGTTTGGATATGAAGAAGCAGTACAACGAGGGAACAACGCTTTAATACCAAGTGTGTAGAATTCATTTAATAATAATATTTAATTCTGAAATAATTGATTCTTGCTAATCTAAATAAATCATGTGTTTTGTGTTCTTCGAATTTTACTATTTTTCTTCATAATGAGTAAAAGCAGGGTTTCAAATCTAGTAGGTGCTATCCAAACAATTTCACAAGACATAGACGCAGATTATAAAGCTTACGTAGACTTAGACTCTTCAAAAAGGTCTGTTCATATGAATGAAGCTCGTCTGTCTAATTTAGACGCATTTTTTGCTGAGGCTAGAACAATTCATCAAAAAATTGTTGAGGCTCCCAAAGAAGACGCAAAAGTTGAATATATGGAAGCTCTTACATTCCACGCGAATTAAATTCGTGTGAATTAAAAGAGTGTCTTACGAGTTGGGATATCCAAAATGGACTTAAGAAATCTGTAGGGGGATCAAACACACCGCCAGCCGAATTAAAACTTACTCCTATTAAAATTCCAACCTTCGATGGTTCATTAAAAATGTGGCCAGAATTTAAAGGACTATTTAAACGCTTGGTAAATAAAAACGCTTCAATTTTTGATGCTCATAAGCTGCAATATTTATAGAATAATTTAACTGGTGAGGCATCGCGATTGTAACACAGATACAAATTTTGAATCTGCATGATCTATTTTATTGATTGAACGGTTTCAAAATATAAGGCTACTTAAAGATAATCAATATCAGTTACTTTTTAATCAGCCAAAACTTGCTCAAGAATCATCTGACGACCTTAAATTACTGTTAGATACGACAAACAAAGCTAGGCACTCGCTCAAAAACCTTGGAGTACCTGTACAGTCATGGGAAGACGTTCTCATTTTTCACACGGTACGAAAACTTCCGCTTACCACACGAGGGCTTTGGGAATCGCACATTTCAACACATGTAGACTATTCTAAATATACCGTGTTAGAGGATTTCATTTTGATAAGATCAAGAACTTTGGATGTCATTGGACAATCCTCTTTAAGTCTTAGTCAGCAAACATCTTAATCTAAATTCGCATCAGGTACAATTCGAGTTCATAATTCTACAATTATCTCTAAATGTTCATTATGTCAAGGTCAACATCCTTTTCGAAATTGTTTAAATTCAAAGCAGTTAACGTAAAGAAAAGAATAGACTTTGCAAAAAAGAAAAAGTTGTGTTTACACTGCCTACCAAGTTCACATTTTACACAAAATCGCATACGCACTTTCACGTTTTCCTCGTGCCACCAAAAACATAATTCACTACTGTATATGACTGAACCAGTTAACGCAATGCATAGCAATGACCACGCTCCTACAGGAGCTGTTCACAATCTTCTGCTCCTTCCGTCCCCCTCTTCCGCTGATACATCTTAATCTGGTTTATCAGAGAACCATCCATCTTCTTTCGGAACTGCTTCAGCACACAATGTATGTGTGTGTATGTAGCCGAAAACAGTCGATCACCTGTTCTTCTGGCTACGGCCCTCATCAAGGTTTTAACACCTGCTGGCCAAACGTTGGTGCTGCGAATGCTTTTAGATCCTGGATCAGAGGCTTCCTTCATTGAATCTGCCACTCAGCTTTTGAAGTAAAAGAAGGAAAGGAGTTGCGTCAACATTCTTGGTGTTGAAGAAACCAACACAAGCACCTCAAAGTATAAGGTTTCTTTCACGATAATATCTAATGTCAACTTCAAACTTTGGCTTACAACTTAATGCTTTAGTCCTACCTTAACTCAGAGCCGTGCTCTCAACACACAATATTCCAAGTGCTAATTGGAATTGGAACTTGCCGATCCTAGGTACAACAAACCTAGTAAAATTGATGATTTACTTGGTAGTGATATTTATCCATCCATTATCTTCGAAGGCATTATCATAGGTGAACCGGGTACCCCTATGGCTGAGAGGACGGAGCTTGGATGGGTAATTTCTGGAGGTATCTCACCTGACAACACATCAAGGATAACATCCCTTCTCATAACAACAGAAGAGCAAACCTTGGACACTTTATTATTTAGGTTTTGGGAACTCGAACCATTTCAGAGTCGTAAGCTGCTTTCTCGTCAACGACAATTGGATGGGGAATATGTTGTCCAACTTCCTTCCAAAGAAGGAACTCGCCCCCTGATAGGTTGGTCGCAAAGGTCGACGCTTGTACGGTACATGCAATTGAAGAAAAGAAAAAATTTAAAACAAATTCATCTTTCTATGAGTACAAAAAGGTATTCAACGAATATAAGGATCGTGGGCATATGACTGAGGTAGGGCCTACTGCATTATGTTCTTCTCATTATTTTCTTCCCCACCACGAGGTCATAAAGGAATCCAGCTAAACCACGAAGTGGCGAATTGTCTTTGACGCGTCTTGCAAAACATCCGACGGCACATCACTCAATAATCATCTATTCACTGGACCAAGATTACAAGATGGTATCTTCGACCATATCGCTCGTTTCAGATTACATAAAATTGCATTTACAGCCGATATTACTAAAATGTATAGACAAATTTGGGTTACGCCAGGGGATTCACTGTACCAACTTATATTATGGCAAGATGCTGAGGGAGATGAAGTTAAGATATACCATCTCAACACGGTCGCATTTAGCACAGCCTCCGCACTATATTTAGCGAATCATATGCTGCAGAAACTTACGGCTGATGAGCGAGATGACTACCCCATTGCATCAAAAATTGCCATCAAGAACTTTTACGTAGATGATGTCATTTATAGGGCAGATTCTGTGGCGGAAGCCTTAGAACTGCAGTCCCAGCTCATCACGTTGTTAAAGCTAGGAGGTTTTCCATTACGAAAGGGGGCAAGCGACAACAAATTCCACTTTCATTAAACGAAGAAGATTCTATAAAAGCCCTTGGCATCCAGTTGCATCCTGAAACTAACTACAAAACGAACTATTCTGTCGGATCTCACTCGTCTTTTTGACCCAATGGGTTGGATAGCACCTTGTGTAATTGTTGGCAGGATCATAATGCAAGATATCTGGAAAGACAGCCATACATGGGATTCTGACCTCCCATCAACAATTATTTCTGCGTGGCACAAATTGAAGGCCGAGCTTCACGTTTTAAAGGCTATCGAGATTCCTCGCTGGATCAATTTCACCAACAAATCAAGGGTCGAGGTCCACGGATTCTGCGATGCATCTGAAAAGGCTTTTGCTGCAACAATATACCTTCGAGCAACTACTGGAACCGAAATATTAACAACTCTGATTGTGGCAAAGACTAGAGTGGCACCTCTTAAAATAAGACTCTAGCTCGAGTGGAACTTTGAGTTGCCCTGTTGTTAGCGCAGCTTCTGGATCATAAGGTGAAAACGATGGAGCTTCAATCTGGTGTGATTCTTAAATCACACTTGCCTGGATTAAAAGTGCACCATACACCAGAACAGCGTTCGTTGCTAACAGAGAGGCAGAAATTCAAGAACTTACTTATCCTCAGTGCTGGATTTACGTTCCGTCCAAGGAAAATCCCGCGGATATCGCATCTAGAGGAGTTTTTCCGAATGATCTCATCAAAAATCATCAATGGTGAGAAGGGCCTGAATTTTTACAGGCGTTTGGGGAAAAACTTTATATCCATCCAAAATAAAATCCACCGACCTTGAAACGAAAGCGTCGGAGATTTCAAAAAGAAAAACTGATTTGATCGCATCTGGGTACCAAATTACAAATATTTATCAGCTCTGCGTTCACTTCACATCATTTAAAAAACAAATTAGCTGTTATTTACTCGTTTTCATCGTTAAATCGCTTATATCCAACTGCTGCGTATGTCGCTGTTCTATCAACTTGCGATTTAAGGCAAAGAAAATTATAACTCGTGTATCTAGACCGATTACAATCCGTGAAATATTCTTGAGATTGATAGCTCTCGTTCAGGAAGAATATTTTGCTAAAGAAATTTCAAGACTCATCAAAGGTAAAACAGTCTCCAAAAAAAGAAAATTGGCACGACTTTCTCCAATCATCGACGAAAATAGAATTCTTCGAGTTGGAGGACGATTGGACAATGCTGACTTGCCTTATGCACAACGACATATTGTCTTCACAAAACTTTTTAACACCACTCATCGTTCATGACACTCAACTTAAATCTCTGCATGGTGGTCAACAATTGATGAAGACTACACTACGATCTGAATATTGGATTATGCAGCTCAAATCAAAACAGTTAAAAAATGTATTCATAAGTGTCTAAAATGCTATAGGTTTAAGACAACTGAGATGCAACAACATACGATTTAACCAGCCACGGCCGTTTCAAACATCTGGAGTGGACTATGCTGTCCCTGTTCAACTCAAAGCATGGAAAGGTCGATGTAATAAAATTACAAAGGCGTATATAGCCATTTTTATATGCTTTTGTACGAAGGCAGAACACCTTGAGCTTGTGAGTGATTATACTGTTATGTCTTAGATTAAATAAATCGGTAATACACGTCTTATTTCATTAATAATTTATTAAAGACTAACTTATATGTAACATAGTTCATTATCATAATACGAGAGTGCAGAGAGAGAGTATTGTACAGGGTTGCTAATAAGCATATATGTATAACACTCGCCGATATTAAGATTAAATGTACTCGTACTTATATTTTTCAATTAAATACAAAATAAAAATTTTTAATATTATTATGAACCTACTTTATTTTTATTTCAAGTTTCATTCTTAAATTTAAGTTTGATAATATTAAAATTTATTATAAATATCTATGGATTATACATTCAAGTTCACCTCGGTGATCTTCGAGAAGGAAGAACTGTTGGTGAGGTTTTTGTTTTATTACGTTTTTTAACAATAGGTTTTTGTAATTCACATAATACATTTTTTTCAGACTCTTCTTCCTCATTATTTTTAGTTACTTCTAAACTTTCAGATTTTTTTTTTTACTTTCGGTATAATTCATTGTTCTGTTTAATCTACTTTCAATTGACAATCATAACTTTTTCTTACGTTCCTCCAACATTTATCAAATAAATACTCTTAGTAAGTTGCATTACTATTTGAACGGCGATCCATTTAACCAAATTATTAAAAACATTTTCTTTAAATATAATTTTTTTTTGATTTTCTTTATAGTTTGATTTGTTATTCTTTTCTTATTTCTTAATTTTAGACAATTTCTTTTAAGATAAGTTCTTTCATATCTATCATTTCTATTTCTATCATTCTCCCCCTTTCTTTAATTCTCATTATTTTTCTTGTTTACTTGAAGTTGGTTATAATTTGTTCTAAATTGTCGAATGTTTGCTTCTAAATCCGAACTGATGTTCAGGTATTAATTGTTTCTCTTCTATTATCGGTTGCAGGCGCAAAAACTTTTGATATAATAGGAAGAAGCGAAATCGGCCTGTAAGACTTCTTTTCGTGAGATGGTTTGCCAGGTTTCAAAACCATTATGACTTCCGTAACTTTCCATTGGCTCGGAACATATTCTAACCTTAGAGCGGCATTTATTATGTAAAGGAGGTTAATAAACCCTTACCGGTGGAGCATTTTTAAAATCTCTGCCGTTATTAAGTCATATCCTGGAGCTTTGTTGGACTGAAGCTTCTTTATTTCTGTTTTAATTAGGCAAGTGTAGCATTTCTCGTTATGTAGCTTTCATTTGAAGTAAAATTCATATTAATATTTTCGTTGAGTTCTTGCCCATCGAACGGCTTAAATGTTTCCTATAATAATCAGCGAATACCGTCGCTTTTTCTTTGTCACTTTTAGCCCACTCATTTGGCTTTTCTTAATCGGGGGCACTGGAAGCTTTGGTTTTTTCGTTGTTTTTATAGCTTTCCAAAGTGAGTAGATGGATTCTTTTCCCTGCTGTCAAGTCTTCAAGGTAATTTTCAACTTCAAGGTTTTTGAAATCAGATATCGCCGTTTTTAGCATATTACTCAAGCGATTTAAATGAGCTTTGTGTGGAGGAGCACGGGTTTGCTGCCATTTTGTACGTGCTTTTCGTTTCTCTTTCACTAAATCTTTTATTTCTTGCAGATATTTTATATCTTTAAAGCGAGGCATTAGCCTTTGATAAGGTGTGTTATCCCAAGCTGCTTTTTGTATTATATTAACAAAGGCATATATTGCGTCTTCAAGCTCAAGAGGCGTTTGTAATGATACCCTTAACTCAACGTTGTCCTCGATATCTTTTTTAAATCCATCCCAGTTGGTTTTACTGTTTATTAACCTGGGTGGTTTTCCAATTTTAAGAAGGCTTTCGCTCATAATGAGTACGACGGCAGAATGATCTGAGAAGATGTCATAGCCATCTGAAATTCCATACGGTTAGAGGGTATTCCTTTTACCATGAATAAATCGATTAGGTCAGGTATTTTCGACGGATCAGTTGGCCAGTAAGTTGGCTTGCCAGTCAAATGAAAGTCACAATTATTTTCCATTCCTGCTTCATATAGCATGCGACCCATTTGAGATATGCATCGTGAGGCCCAGAAAGTGTGCTTTGCTTAAAGTCATCACCGACAATTAAATTTGGGCTTAGTGACATTATCAATGTCGTAAATTCACTCTTATCAATTTTGCAACGCGGAGGGCAATATATGGAAGAGACATCGAGAGGAACATTTTTAGTTTTAACCTGTACACTACTCAATTGCATTGATTCCGTCTCTATTTTGAGGCCTATCGAGTGTTCAATGCATTCCTTTATATACAATGAAGATCCACCTCTTACTTTGTTTGACGGATGAATGGCGTGGTAGTCATGAAACCCGTGGATTTTAAGATTTGATTCATTTATGGCATGCGTTTCTGATATCAAATATATGTCAATATCATTTTCTCGCATATAAATCTCCAATTCTCCAAGTTTTTGCCATAATCCGTTGGCATTCCACGTAAGAATTTAAAGCTTTTCCATCATATATTTTTTGAAAGAGGTTTGGGTCGAAAACAATTTTCGTGCTTACTTAACCTATCAAAGATAAGTTTATTTGTTTCAAATTGTTCTTCAAGTTTTGACAAAATTACTGAAAGTATTAATGAAGTAAGACGTGTGCATTACCGATTTATTTAATCAGAGACTTAACAACGGGGATGGGATTATCCAATAAAATGGAAAGTGAATTTAGGAATTAAAAAAAAAACGTTTAAGGAAAAAAAAAAAATAAACTAAAGATCTTGCGAAAAGAACTCGATTTTTTTATCTTGTAAAAAAAAATTTGTCTCAGTGCACGTGGATTTTTTAAAATGTTCAAAAAAGAAAGCAAGCATGGCCTGCACCTACATTGGGACTCCTGGGTAACATTGGACCTTTTTTACCAGATGATGAATTTGAGCAGTACGTACAACAATAACCGCCTATAAATATTTTAATTCCTCTTTCACTCAAGCATTTCAGCAAAGAAATAGGACATTATTTGGAATCGATGTTTTTTTTTTCCTCTCTTTTTTTCAAGGAGAAAAGATGGAACAATTGTTCGTCCTCAACAACATCGAAGACACAAAAAAGGCGCCATTATTCCTAGGCTGTGTAGGAGGTGATACTATCGCAGCTCTTCAGCTACATTTTAGACCAAAGAAAAATACACGCATGGAACGTCATAAGTTCTTGTCAAGATCACTTCAAGCTGGGGAGTCGCTGTCAGATTCCATAATCGAATTAAAAACTTTGGCAGAAAACTGTGAATACGGTTCATTCTTAGAGCAGGCCCTATTTGATATATTCATCTTATCACAACCGGATAAACGAATACAACGGAAGCTTCTAGAGGAACCAATAGCTATCATCATGAAAATTTAAAAGCAAAACCAACAATAAGCAACAGAACGGGAAAGCAGCAGTCTACGAGGAGAACCAGAATGTCCAGTGTTTCAACTGTCAAGGCTAGGGGCACTACGCAACTAAATACCGAAACAAAAGAGTTAAAAAGAATGTCAGGTATAAAAATAATTTTGTGAAAAATATAGATGATAGTTCTTTGAACAATAAGTTATCTAATCTTAAATTGGCTAATATAAGGGGTATGGGTAGGATGACATCTCTTTCTCTTATAATAAATATTATAATTAATTATGGAAATAGATACCGGTGCTTGCATATCTATAATTCCTGTTTACCTCTATGATGAATTTTTTTCGCACATTGAATTGAGAAAATTTGACAAGTGTTTAAAGGTTGTTACGGGTATGAAGGTTGTTGTTGTTGGTGTAATTGATGTTTCATCGCAAGTAATTTTCGGGAAGAAAAGTGGGTCTGCAGTTGCAAATGCTAGATTACATGGGTGGGCTCTCATTTTGTTTCAGTATGATTACGCAATCAATTACCGAAAGGCTTCAAAAATGGGAAATGCGGATGCCCTTTCCAGGCTTCCTTTGAAATAGCCGACAGGAATTGAAAGCGAATTCATAAACGTTTTTAATGTTGCAGGAAACATTCCTATTGACTAAGTTTGATTGCAAAAGAAACTAAGTCAAACCAAATTTTGCAAAAAGTACACAATTTTGTTCAGTATGGGTAGCCTAAAAATATTGACGAAGACTTGGAAAAGTACTTTGTTCGTCGAATGGAATTATCTGTGCAAAATAATTGTGTGCTTTTAAGAGACAAACTGGTAATACCAACTTCCCTTAGAGAGACAATTCTTGATACAATAAACGAGGGCCTCATAGGTATTGTGAGAATGAAGAGGTCTATTTTGGTGGCCAAGAATAGATGATAGCATAGAATATTTTGTAAAGACATGCAAAGTGTGTCAACAAACATCAAACAAGCCAAGCCCAATCGTTTTCAGCATGGCCGAAAACCTCACAGGCTTTGGAAATAATCCACATGGATTTTTTTTTACTTTTCAGGAATGAATTTCATAGTTATAATAGATACCTACTCGAAATGACTAGAGGTAGTGAAAATGAATAAAACTAGTACCAGTGATGTTATCAAAGTGTTAAGAAACATATTTTAAGTTTTTGGATTACCAAAAGAAATCGTATCCGACATTTGGATCACAAGAACTAAATAATTTTTTCATTGCAAATAATATAAAATTACTTAAAACTCCTCCGTATAACCCGCAATCAAATGGTATCGCGGAAAGAGCGGTGCAACGGTTTGCAAGACCAGTTTAAAAAAATATTTGATTGATGAAAAATTACGAACAATATTTAAATACAGAAATACGCCAATTTCAACAACAAGTGTCTGCCCATCGCAATTAGTTTTTCAATTTCAGCCGATCAAGTGCATAGAATTACTGACGTAATTGAGAGAGCTCTTGAAGAAAAGAAAATCTATTCGACTGTCTTTTTAGACGTGTCACAGGCATTTGACAAGGTGTGGCGCGTCGGCCTCAAATTCAAATTAAGACAAGTTCTGCCTGAAGGACTTTACAAACATTCTAAACGGATATCTAAATGAAAGACTTTTTCGTGTGAGACACGGAAATGACTTTTCTGATTTCAAAGAAATAGTGGCTGGAGTACCCCAAGGAAGTGTGTTAGGTCCAGTTCTGTACCTTTTATTTACACGCGATATACCCCAACAGATGACACTATTGTAGCCACGTTTACTGATGATATTGCAATACTAGCAGTAAACGATTAGCGAAGCTACAATTAAATTACAAAATGCTCTTAATAATGTTAATGTGTGGACGAAAACATGGCGAATAGCGCTCAATGAACAAAAGTCAGTCCACGTGGACTTTACGTATAAAAAAATAAATAGATTACCCGTTTTTCTTAATACCGCTCGTGTTCCATTTGCAAATGAGGCAAAGTATCTGGGAATGACTCTGGACGCGAAATTAAAATGGAAGCCGCACGTGAAAAAGAAATGCGAAATACTAAAAAGTAAATTAAGAGATATGAACTGGTTATTCGGTAAATATTCAAAGCTAAGTATTGAAAATAAATTGATTTTATATCGAGAGGTTCTTAAACCTGTTTGGACTTATGGTATACAACTGCTTAGGTCATTTGTAAATGCTCCGTGGTATATAAGAAATGATGGTCTTCACAGGGATCTTGGGATTCCTACGGTCCGGGACGAAATAAAATGTTTCGCGCGAAAACATAGAAATCGACTATTAGAACACGCTAGTTCAACGATTATTGACATTCATGACGCGTTGAATTTAGTACGCCGTCTGCGAAGAACAAAACCCTCCAACTTGGTGCGGTGAACAGAAAACCACTTTAAAATCGTGGATTAAGCAGGAATTTTCACCGGAAAGTAACCTGCAACACGTTACTTAAATTCGTTAAAAATTAATACTTTATTTAAGACAAACTTATATGTAAAATAGTTCATTATCATAATGCGAGAGTTCAGAGAGAAAGCATTGTACATGGTTGCTAATAAGCATATATAACATATACGACATCAGCATTCCTCGCAGCCTTTAAGCGGTTCATTGCTCGTCGTGGAATCTGTACAAATCTGTACAGTGATTGTGGAACTAATTTCAAGGGAGCAGCAAATGTTTTAGAATCTGAGAGATTACACATGTCAAAGCAATGGACAGAGGATATTGCCCAGCTTATGGAATCCAATGGTACGAAATGGCATTTCAACGGGCTGCTCCACATTTTGGTGGACTTTGGGAGGCAGGAGTAAAATTCATGATGTACCACCTTAAGCGAGTAATTGGACATTGTACCCTTAGATTTGAGGAATATTTGACGATATTAACGCAAGTAGAAGCATGTCTCAATTCACGTCTACTTTGTCCGAGGATCCAGTTGACTTATCTATTTTGACACCGGGACATTTTTTAATTGGGACTGCACTAAGCACTGAACTGGAAAGGGATCTAACTGGATTAAAAGAGTCCTATTTGGACAGATGGCAGCTCATGCAAAAGATTTAGCAAGACATATGGAAATCCGAATACTTGGTTTGGCTACAACAGCGTCCAAGGCAAACACCCCAACTCTTCGGCGGATAGGCAGAATCATATTAATGCATCCTAGCGCAGATAAACGGGTTCGCGTCGTCACTGTTTAGACTGCCACCACCAAATTAAAGCACCCTGTAGCCAAACTATGTTTTCTACCAATGCTTAACGACTCAAACACATAATCTCACACACACATACGTTAAAAATAATTCAAATCTCTATCTTAAAACATACAACCTAATTTTAATGAATTTAATAAAATCTTATAGTTAATTTATAATTTATAAACCTATTATTGCCACACACCACTCACCACACCTTCCTTATATTATTCTTTCATATATACATACAACAATCGCACTTTGAGGATCGTCACATCATTGAATATATCTTCATCCATGACCAGAACGAACATCAGAAGACAAACAATAAACGCAGCAGATGACCTTCCGTTCGTGTTTTCTTCTACTCTTCCGGCTGGTGGCCCGCAAGATGTTGCAGCGCAACATGCATTTCAATACAAATTTGAAATGACTACGGATAATCATTAACAATCATTATAAACGATGCGATGTTTTTTTTTGTGCATGTATGTGTCAGTTGGTCAAGCTACGGTTGATGGTCCACCTGGGAGACAGCGTTGGTTTAGCAAAACCTTAAGAAGATGAGAGGTGCTGTGTGAAACTATAGCCAGATCTGCATAGCCGAAGATTTCTCTATAAGTCAACGACCTCTAGCAGGAACAACAGAAAAATCAGCTGTTTGGTTCTATGCAAATCTTTCGTTATGAGAATAACGAATCCTATATTTTAATTCCCAGTTCGAAAGCCGCGTTGAAAGGTTCAATTTAATAATGAAGAAATTTTTATTATAATTATTAAAAAAAAAAAAGAAAACCGAGTCTTTTATTTCTAACTGGAAAACTATCTTTTCTCATCATCAGCGTCGAACTATTTGAACAGAGAAATAATCGTTTTTTATGTGGTTAATTTTGTTCTACCTTTTACGATCCCACGGCAACCTATCGATTTGACTCCGCAACAGTTTGACTGCAGATGATACAATCCTTCCTTTTATTTCTACTTTTTGTATGCCTGTGTCCTGGCGATACAAATGTTAACAAAAAATTGTTATAATTCAAATCATTACCCTATTGTTGATTCACAAAAAATGTGACTTAAAATATAATTTTAACTTACGACGTTCTTGTCAGTTTATTAAACAATTTTAGACTTAGTTCAGTTTAGTTGAAAAAATTTTACTTTCCAATTTTTTGTAATAATTTGTAAACATCGAAACAAATACTCAATTGGTATTATTAAGTTTGAAATTACGAATGCGGTGATATGATTTAAAACATTTTCAAGTCGTCACTTTCTCTGTTTTGAAAAAAATTTTGAGTTACTACGTTCTTGTTGACATATAATGTTTATGGTGCTTTATTCAATACATCACTTCCTTTTTTTGTAGGTTAAGAATGCATCGTGCCCGATTGTTTGTAGAAATGTCTACAAAAGCCAATATAAATATTTACCAGGAGAAGGAAAACGGCAAGTCATACCCCATAACTTCACCCTCTCCAGTTCTTCAAGAATTGAGCAGTGCACCAAGTACATCTTCAGTTCTTCGAAAATTAAACAGTGCACCAAGTACACCACTGCAAGGTGTTGAGCAAAAAAAATATTATGATTCCCCTATACGCACTGATCATAGTGACTTTGATGATTCCGACGCTGACGCTAATTTTATACCTAGCAATAAGAAACGCTCAAGGTTTAATGCAACGTCTATTAACAAAACCGCCAACTCGTTCTTCGTCAAGTATCTCAACTTTAAGCAACTCTTCTTCAAATAGTGCCACTAGCTCCTCATCAAATAGCCCGGATAATGAAGCAAATAATTCTTTGAATCCCGCTACTCGACTGACGGACCAGCTGTTCAAAGTGCTTAAGAGTTAAAAATTGCTCCAGAAGTGCAGGTGAAACAAAGAGGCAGAAAGAGGGTAAGAAAAACAGAAAAATGGAAATGTAAAATTGAAAAAACCCTTCGCAACTCTGGCAAAGCGTACCAATCGAATACTAAAAAACAAGTACCTCCAAAAAATTTGGGTCCGGCGTGTGGTGAATAATGCAGGTTGAATTGCAGAACCAAAGAAAATTTATTATTCGACATACAAAAAAAAAAATTAAACCAAAATACAGATACTCATCCCCTCAAGATTTTTGACAACTTGATACCGCATTTTATTTCCATATTATACATGTTAGAGTCTGCAAAACATTTTTTAAAAATAGTGTCAAGAGTTTTATCGATAGTATACCATGAATCGAATCACACTATCTCAGAGCACAGACGTCACGAGAGTTTATTCAGTGTGATAAATCCTTAGTTGACTTATACCGTGACTATAAAGATATTCGTGAAAAAGAGAACCTGGAATATGCTTCTGCGTCATCGTTTAACCGCGTTTTTAACAAAGATTTCAATATTTCATTTTACACACCAAAAAAAGATCAGTGTGATCTTTGCGAAAGTTTTAAAAATGCTGAAAATGGAGAAAAACAAGAAATTGGTGCAAGTTATGAAAAACACTTGAAAGAAAAAGAACTGTCCAGAAAAGAAAAAGACAAATCTATGACCGACAACGCAATTGTTGCTGTTTACAGCTTGCAAGCTGTGATGCCAATTCCAAAGGGGCAAATTTCAGTTTTCTATTAAGAAAAATAAAATTAAATGTTTTAACTTCACTGTAAGCGATTTACATGCTAAAAACGTTGAATGTTGTTTAAAGAAATAAACATTAAAAGGACTTTAGATAGAAATTAGAGAACTTATTGTTACAAAACGAAAATCACTTTTACGTCTCCGCGTTTCAGGCACCAATATCTGACTCACTGACTGCCTGCAAAGACCCATTTTGTATCATCTCTATTCAAGTAGGCGTGTATATTCATCCCTTTCTATCGACTCATTTCAAAGAACTGCCAGCTTGTTTTTGTTACAGTTGCTTCTGTGATGAAATGAAAGGAAAACGAGGTGCCGTTGAAATTGGAAGTTGCATAATGAATTATATAGAAAAAAATACTCAAGCTAATACTAATGGAGAACTGGACTTTATATTTTACTCTGATAATTGCTGCGGTCAGCAAAAAAATAAATAGCTCCTTTCAGCTTACGCCTACGCAACACAAAAAATTAATGTAAAGAGTATTACACATAAATTTCTTATTCGTGGTCACTCTCAAAACGAGGGTGACAATGTGCATAGCGTAATTGAAATAACAAGTAAAGCGCTTTCTTAAATCCGGCCCAATCTATGTTCCTCAACAATACGTTACTTTAATACGTACTGCCAAAAAATTAGGAGAGCCTTATAGAGTGAACGAAATGTATCAAGACAAATTTTACGACCTGAAAATACTCCAAGAAGAGTGGGGTAACCATTTTAATATTAACAAAAAGAGAACGCAAGCAAAATGGCACGACATAATACTTCGGGTTGAAAAAGCACATCCATTATCTTTTTTCTATAAGAACTCTTATGAAGAAGAAAATTATCAGAAAGTTTTCGTACGGAATAAACAACAAACAGTTAATCGAAATAAACTATTCGTTAATAATTTGAAACCAGCATACACAGAGAATATTTCACTTACCGAAAATAAAAAAAAGACAGAAGCGAACTTATCGTATATGAACTATACATTTCTTAAGTATCTTGTGTTTCTGGTTTTATCTCTCAATGTCTTATTTGTCTACTTCTCTGGTAATTTTTTTTGGACTTGAAGTAACCAAAAAACTTAACCCAAAAAGTTATAGAAAAACTTAACTAAAACTGTAGTAACTCAAAGTTTGTCAACTAAATATAACGACATAACTAAAAATAAAACATCTTTCTGAAAACTTTACTTAGTGCAATATAGTCCTAACTTAAAACCTATAAACCTATAAATATTAGTCTTTTCATATCTGTAACTGGAAGTTAGTAATCAGTTTTTCGTCTATTCTAAAAAAAACAAAAAACAACAGTTTTGTAATACTTGTGCGATATGTCAACTGAAAACAATTTCAATCATTGAAATAATAAAAATGATTTTATAAGAAAATGGCAATGCAAATGAAATACGTTTTAAGAAAAAGCTATAAAATATTTAACTAATTAGTTTAAAGTATCGAAATACTATCAATTTTCTTTGTTTAATTATTTAAAAGTCAAAGAACAAAGAAAGAAATTTTCAATATGTAATGGTTTTCAATGTAAGCTATAACTAGCGCCTTATACATGTTTCTCTTTGAAAAGAGCAAAAAATACGAAAAAATACACCCCAATTACAGAATCTGATGAATAAGCTGCGGAGGTAGTCAGACTTAAACCTAGCCAAAGCTGAAAATGTATGGATCTTCCTTTTGGCATAACAATTAACAAATCAACTGCGAAAAGATCCCGTTGGGCATAAAAAGTTATTCATGGTCAAGTGTTGAAAAAATTGGTTTTTAGCCAATAACTTTTATACCTACGGTGAATGCTATCGAAAAATAATATAAATAAGCTTTGTAGATCATGCAATTCGCTATAAAAAAATATAAAATCCTATTTTTTCGTAAGTCTTCTCGTTAAGGAAATATAGCTATTCCAAAAAAGCTAAATTGACGAAAATATTGTTTGTTTTTTTTTTTTTGTAATAACGCGTTAAATGAGGTAAATTTTATCGGAAAATCTTTCAAGTAATGTTTGTAGATCTTTTGACCTTTTATACAAAAATTTCAAATTTTTTTGTTCTGAAATTCACCGTTAAAAAGATAAATGTATTGCTTAGTTATTTTAGGAATTTAGTCAAACCCCAAAAATAGTGGGTTTCTGGTTTTTATTGTAAATAGCGAAGCTGTTCAACACAAATGTATGCTCAGCTTAAAGACGTTAAAATGTTCTATTAGTTTTTTTCAGTACGAGTGGTGCACAAGATATTACGATTTCAAAATGGCCAAACGTACATGTCTTAAACATTAACGTTTAATATTTTATTCAAAGTTTTTACATAGATTGCGTGATATCATACAAAAAAAGGTGTTGATGCCAAATGTGAAAAAAGGCTTTTTGCGTATAACTCCTAAAGATTGAATGTTATCAAAAAGTAATTTATGATAGGTTTGTAAAGGGTTTTTCAACAGGGACGCTACAAAAGTAGAGCAACAGGGAAAGCAAACGACGCCATATTTCTTGCCACTCTTTTGACATTTCTCTTCAGTAAGGTTTGCTATTTTATGGTGGAAACATATACGAGCCAACAACGAGTCAAAATTATTAAAATTAACCACCGAAATTCGGAGTCAATGGCCTCAACGTTAAGAGCGCTACGTCCAATTTATGGTCGTCATAATCGTCCTAGCAGATCAACAATTGAGCGTCTAGTGGACAAATTTGAATCCACAGGCACAGCACAAAATGTTCCCGTGCCAGTGAGACAAAGAAGTGCCCGTAGTGTCGAGAATATTGCTCCCGCTCAGGCTTCAGTTGCAAAAGGCCCAAATGTATTTCTCACACTTCGTTCTCAGTTCTCAAGCGTTGGGCATCTCTGTGACATCGTTGTGGCGAATTTTACGAAAAGATCTTGACTTACATCCTTACAAGATTAAGTTGACGCAAGAACTGAAGCTGCTTGACCACCAGAAGCGTCGTATGTTCGTGAATTGGGCTGAGCAACAACTTGAAAATGATTCGGATTTTCATCGAAAATCATCTTCAGCGATGAGGCTCATTTCTGTCTGAATGGATTCGTCAATAAACAAAATATGCGGTATTGGGCAGACAGCAATCCACACGTACTCTATGAGTCATCATTGCATCCCGAAAAAATTACGGTTTGGTGTGGTTTATGGGCCGGCGGCGTCATTGGGCCGTACTTCTGCTGTGATGATCAGGACCGGCACGTTACTGTGAATGGGGATCGCTACCGTTCAATGATAACCGAATATTTTTGGCCCCAATTGGATGATATGGACTTAGAGGACATGTGGTTCCAACAGGACGGCGCCACAAGCCACACAGCGAATGTCACAATCAATTTATTAAAAACCAAGTTTGGAGAACGTGTTATCTCACGAAATGGTCCAGTCGCTTGGCCTCCTCGGTCGTGCGATTTGACGCCGTTAGACTATTTTCTGTGGGGCTACGTCAAGTCAATGGTGTATGCCAAATGCCAACAAGCCAGGACTTCTGCAAGCGTGCCCGTGGTGGCCATGCAAAAGAAATCGAGTTCCATACATAATGGCATCAAACGTTCTTTTACAGGAATAAAGAATTTCATTGATATCCAAAACCGTTTTTGTTTTATTTAAAAAAACTTTTGTAGCACTTTTATTGAAAAACCCGATCGGTTATGTCATAATCTACATGATAAATTATTTGTTTCCCCAAAAACTTATAATTCAAAACATATAATCATTTTAACAATTTATCAAAAGTTTATAACTGATTTTAAATTACGAGATCGGTGTCATCAAAATCGAAAAATTTGAGTATTGTCTCTGTATCTTTCTCAGTCCCGTATAACTCAATCTCGTTTGATCTCTTTTAACAATGTCTCGTCTTGGTATCGGGCGAAAAAATGCGAAAAAAAGCTATTCTCATTTTAATATTCACTTTGTTTTTATCTAAAGGATGGTAGGCATGCCACTTATGTCATAAGCATCCGCCCTCCGTTTAAATTTAACAAAACTTTATCTCAACTTTTTTACTGCATTATATTTATTGAGACTTTTGACTTTGTTTTTGTTTACTGGGGAAAGTTTTACAGTGCTAGCTATAAATCTTCAAATAAAACACGCCAAGTATTGAAAGTAAAATGTATGCATAATAATTTTTGTTTGTAAAAAACTAATTTCTTTAAGAAACTTCAATATTTATCTAACAAGATATAGCATACAGGTAAGTTATCACATCAAGCATTGACCCAGCTTGCAGTAAAGTGCAGACGATGCACATGAGTATCCGGTGCACACCTTTGCATTGTTTTTCATTGGGAAATCTGATGCGAGGCCAATGTCAGCGAAATGACTCTGCATGGGAAATGCATATTGAGCATTTAAAGTAAATTGATTTGATATTGGAGATTTTCAACGTGTTTTTTCATGAACAAAATAGGAGAAATTATTTTGAATAACTTAAAAACACTTTTTTTTAATAGTTTATTTATTTATTATTTATTATTTCTATGTGCAAGAATTTAACCAAATTCCCCTAGAATAATATAATTTGCAGTGTTTTGGTGCTGCAAATATTATTCGTGTCAAAATATTGCGTCTTAGAAGGGTAACGACAGCATCTTACTGATGAACCCAACTGTTTTGCTTGGGCAAAACGCAATTGGACTAAAGGTCATAAAAAACTTTAAATATGAATTTATAATTTTTAATAAATAATTATAAAAAAAAGTGTTTTTGAGCTATTCAAAATAATTTCTTGTATTCATTTAAAGTATTAAATTCAGTTTATAATATATTTAAGATTAGAGACTAAGCTTCATTCGAATCATTACTGAGTGCAGTCGCACTATTCAATAAAGAAATTTATAACGTTCAAAAGATTGTGTTTAATTGGAGCAGTTGCGTTAAAATTATTCGAAAAGAGTTAATGATAAATTACTATCCTGGTGACAAAAAGTGCTCATGATCATCTTCTGTAAAATTTGACCTGTAACAAGAATTGAACTGAGTGTGTCCATCAATTATTCAAAACATTAAATTAACACTAAATAACTGCAATATTGGTAATACGAAGCGTACATGATATTCATCTGTATAATTTGACCTGTTGAACATTTCTATGCATCGAAGCTGGAGTGTCCATCAACTCTAAAAGAGGAAAAAACACCGACGATGAGATCTTGATGATGCTGTTTTTTTTAGTGTAAGATAAGACTAAACGTTTATATCTACATGCAAAAATATTCTAATAAATATAACCAAGGAGAAAAAAATATATTTTATGTCATTCATATACACATACATTCTTTAATATATCATAACAACCTTAATTAAAATGTTCACAACTTTTCAAAAAGAAAGGAAAAAAAAGTAAAAATTAAGATTATTATAATTAAATAGAAATAGCGTTGAAGACAAATTGGCTTCAAATCATCATAACACCAACATTTTGTTACTCTTTACATTTTTTGGACAAATAACGTACAGTATTCTTTCTTTTTTATTGATACATGCACTAAGTCACTGCCACTTGCGATACGCTTATGCACGCCTGAGTTGAGCATACGACAGAAATTTACTGAGAAAATAACGACGCAAACGCAAAGCTAATTTTTAGATTTCGTGATATCTGCCTGACACCACGTCAGTCGCAGAGGATTAATTGTTATTTAAATCGTAATTTTTAGAAATTGAGGCAGATATCTTTCTCGAATAGAATACAATTTAAAATTATAATGCAAAGAATGTAATGGTCTACAGATTCAGCATATATATTGATTTAAGACAAATTCGTCATTGAACAATAAACCGAAAGAAATCTATATGTGGTATTAACTTTTGATAAACTCTTAAAATGATTGTTTCTTTCGAATTGTAAATTTGAAGAAAAAGAAAATAATTTCACCAGAAGTGTATGACATAATCTATACAAACCTTAAATAAATTACTTTTTTATGACATTCACTGTTTAAGAGTTATACGCGAAAAGCCTATATCTTTGAGCTTTGGCTCTTTTTCAAACGCTATATCTTTTGACCAACAACTCTAGGACGAAATTTTCCTACATATTAAATAGTATATTTCACTTTTTACCAACTGAGCATACATTTTTTTGAACAACCTTAGACACTAAGAAAAACGTTATTTTTGGCTTCTGACCAAATTCTTAAAAGAATAATATCTTTTCAACGGTAAATTTCAGGACAAAATTTTTAATGTTTTTTTCATAAAAGGTCAAAAGATCTACAAACATTAATAGAAACATTTTCCGATCAGATTTACCTTTAGCGAGTTATTTCCAAAAAAAAACACTAGTTTTGTTAAATAATAATATTTCCTAAATCAAAGAAGTGTGCTAATATTTTTAGTAGCAAAATTCATAATTTACAAAACTTATTCATATTATTTTTCGATACTTGACCTTGAATTACTTCTTACGCTTGAGTTGGGATTGACGGGGACTTATTGCAGTTGATTTGTTATGCAAAAAGGAAGCGTTATAAGAATTTTCTGTCTTATCAGAATTTTGTCTAGGTCAAATGTCTATTTTGGCTGGACAAATTCGCCCGATTCCCTCCCCAGCTCATTGATCGGATTCTGTAATCGAGTTGATATTTTTGGTGACGTGAAATAAGGCCCATCGAAATAAGACCAAATCTCAAATTTGGCCTAATTTCAGTTTAAAATTGGAAATAAGGCCACATTGACTTTATTTCCATTTCAAAACCGAAATAAGGCCAAATTTCGTTTGGAAATAAAGCTAAATGTTTCCATTCAATATTTTTATGGCTTTGTATACACCCAGCCTCGCACATACCCAAAATCCTATAGTGAGCCCAAGCAGGGGGGCAGCATGGCCCCCCATACACACCTCACTCTTTGTGCACCATTAGTAAATAAGCAAGTGTAAATAAGGACTCGATAAACCAGTTTCTTTTGAGGCTATGGTAACATATTTTTACTCAACAGTACAATCAGGCTGCAAATAAAATATGAAAACGAAATAAAGCCAAATTGGTCTTATTTCGTTTTCAAAAGCGAAATAAAACCGAATCGAAAATTTGGCGTTATTTCCATATTGAAAACTATATAAACTACTAAGGCCAAATTTTATATTTTTGGCTTTATTTCGTTGGGCCTTATTTCACGTCACCGATATTTTCAAAAATATAAATATTTTCTTATGAGACTTTCATTAATTTAAGTGAAAATATAGTTTCTGAAATAATTTCAATTTCGGATCGGTGTTTTTGAACAAAACATTTTATTCATTTTCGATTTCAATGTCAACTTATTTGCATTTTCAATCACAAGGTTAATAAGGAATTAAAAATTGCTTTGATTTAAGTAATTCAATGTTAATTAATTTAAAAAAAAGAATTCACATGAATTTCATTACAGTTAATAAATAAAATTATGTCTTCAAATCCGTTCAAAAGGTAGCGGAAAAAAATTTTATTCAAGGCAAGATCAGATATGAAAATTAAAAATTCGAGCGAATTTAATACTAAACTGAAAATAAATTAATTGTTATCCATATTGTAATCTTTTCTCAGGTTCGTTAATAAAACTTAATTTACTTTATTTCAATTCTCCACTTATTTACTTTACAAAATAAAACACTTTACTTTTCTTACTACAATACAATTTATTGTTCACCACTTAAATTTATTACAACCAACCTTACGCATTCACGATTAAATATAAACTGCCTCCTTGCTGATCAGACATGTGCTTTTATACTTTTCACAATGTTCCCGAAAAAGCTGGAAGGTTCTAGTATTAGCTTCCAGGGCTTTCCATAGGGGAAATTTCTCATACATTTCCCTTTCCAAAGCTTTCAGTTTGACGTTTAGTATTGGAAGTTCGAAAGTTCACCGTAGGTTGGTTTGTGCCCTGTCTAATTCGAAATTCGGTGTTTCTTTTATTCGAGAGTGGTTATAGTTCATTCCAGAGTCGTTATAGTACAAATGTGACAGTCGTTACTCTGCCTCCTCCTAAAGATTGATCGTCCCGAGCAAATCCATCACATCCTTCACCATAATAAGGGTGTAAACGGTCACTGTGAACTACTTTTATTTTTCCCCTAAGTCCTTTCTGAATGTGGTAGACGACATCGTTTATTCGTGTTACAATAGTATACGGGCCCTCCCAATTTTGTTGAAGTTTCGGTGAAAGTCCCTTCCGACGGTGGGGATTATAAAACCACTCAAGTTCTCCCGCTTGGAATCCGTTCGTTTTTGCTTTTGTGTCGTCACGTGTTTTCATTCGATCACTTGTTAGTTTTCTATTTGCCTTGTCCTTTTCCGAATGTTGCCCAGGCTTTCTTCTCTACTTTCACTATCGCTCAATTTCACGCGGCCATTCTGTTGAATCTGCACTATTCTTTCGTTGTTCTTCAAAGCCTTTGGTGGAGTTTTGATTGTTAGGATACCGTCCATTGAAACTGTTGAGATGACGTTCTTAGCATCATACCCCTTTGGCAGCTGATACTTCCGCACAAATTGAAGACTTATGGAACCATGATCATCTTCACGTTCGTCGTGCTTACCTTCCACCACCACGTTCTGTCCAACAGTTTTGACCGTTAACTCATCTGGTCTGAAATGGCTGACATCCATGGACACTTGAAACCCGTGCTTTCCAACTGTGTAGCCTTCTTTGGAATGTCGCTTGTCACCCTTTCCCTGATATGTATGGCATGGATACAATTCATATCTGGAGTCATCTTGTTGGGCAGTTATTATTTCCTCTATACTCCAATCGTCAGTGGAATCCACTCTTAATCTCTGGATAGCAACAACCTCCTTTTCCTCTTCACGAGTGCAATGCTTGTAGTCGGATTTCCATGGTCTTCTTGGTGGCAATCTGCCCTGGCGTTGAAGATGTCCAGTCTTGTTGCAATTCCAACATGCAGGTCTTTTAGGTGGCAGTCTGCGCTGGCGTTGAAGGTGCCCGATCTTGTTACAAATCCAACATTCAGGTCTTCTAGGTGGGAATCTACACTGGCGTTGGAGATTTCCGATCTTGTTACAATTCCAGTATCGAGTAGGTTAATTTCGCTTGTTCCTTTGCAACGCTGTTCTCTGGAATGAACACTCCTCAATTTCTAGCTCTCTTAATCGGTGGACTCTTTGAGAAGCCTGTTCTGCTGCTTCCATAGTCAGGGCGAACACTAATGCCTCAGGAAGTATGCATTTTCCAGCAGTTTGAATTGCTCGCTGAAGGTAGATATCAGATACAGCACGGACAAAGGCTTCTGTTGCTAATTGGTTGATGATTTCATTCCCCTGCAGTCGGATATGCCAGATGTGCCAACCGTTCGATGTCTGCTTGGAGCTATTGCAGAGTTTCTTCTCTTTTCTGGACTCAGGTATTGAGTTGAACGTGGAAGACTTCTTGCATATGGCCATCTCCAAAGCATTTGTCAATGGCCTGAACAAGAGCACTGAAGCTGCCATTCTTATCTGCTGGTATAATTTGTAGTAGTTCAGCAGCAGTTCAGTGTCATCCTCATCCCTGCCATTTGTTGTCACGGCTGCCTCAAACTGCTTCTTATATATTGACTAAGAAGTCTGTCCATCGAAGGTTGGTGGATGCATCTCCTTTCTCTTTTGACATTCGCCAGAACTTTTTCGAACCTTCATTCTCTTTACTTTATCCAATTTCTTTGTAATGCATTCGATTTTATCTTCGACCTTTTCGAACTTTGCTTCTACTATCGACAACTGCTTAACGACAGTCAAAAATTGTTTATCGACACGCTCGTCAAGGGCAATAATTCTGTTGTCAAAGGCTCCTAACTTACCTTCGAACTTGTCTGTTCTCGGAAATGTTGTAGAAGTTTTTTCTCTTGATTTTCGAGCAGACTCTTTTGTTCTTGGCTTTGTTGTTTGAATCGTTCGAGAAGATTCTTTTGTTCATTGCATTGTTCATTGTGTTATTCTTCAAATTTGGCGAGTAACTGAGACAGCATACTGCTCATGTCCTGCTTGTTCTTGCTCTTCCTCCATTTCAATGTCGAATATCAACGTGTCTGGATTTTCTCCACGTTTTCTTATACTCTCTTGCAGATGAATTATAAGATCATTCTTTGTTCCAGTAGTAGTAGTTGTTCTTCAAAGACTTTGGTGGAGTTTTGATTGTTAGGATACCGTCCATTGAAACTGTTGAGATGACGTTCTTAGCATCATACCCCTTTGGCAGCTGATACTTCCGCACAAATTGAAGACTTATGGAACCATGATCATCTTCACGTTCGTCGTGCTTACCTTCCACCACCACGTTCTGTCCAACAGTTTTGACCGTTAACTCATCTGGTCTGAAATGGCTGACATCCATGGACACTTGAAACCCGTGCTTTCCAACTGTGTAGCCTTCTTTGGAATGTCGCTTGTCACCCTTTCCCTGATATGTATGGCATGGATACAATTCATATCTGGAGTCATCTTGTTGGGCAGTTATTATTTCCTCTATACTCCAATCGTCAGTGGAATCCACTCTTAATCTCTGGATAGCAACAACCTCCTTTTCCTCTTCACGAGTGCAATGCTTGTAGTCGGATTTCCATGGTCTTCTTGGTGGCAATCTGCCCTGGCGTTGAAGATGTCCAGTCTTGTTGCAATTCCAACATGCAGGTCTTTTAGGTGGCAGTCTGCACTGGCGTTGAAGGTGCCCGATCTTGTTACAAATCCAATATTCAGGTCTTCTAGGTGGGAATCTACACTGGCGTTGGAGATGTCCGATCTTGTTACAATTCCAGCATCGAGTAGGTTAATTTCGCTTGTTCCTTTGCAACGCTGTTCTCTGGAATGAACACTCTTCAATTTCTAGCTCTTTTAATCGATGGACTCTTTGAGGATCCTGTTCTACTGCTTCCATTGTCAGGGCGAACACTAATGCCTCAGGAAGTATGCATTTTCCAGCAGTTCGAATTGCTCGCTGAAGGTAGATATCAGATACATCACGGACAAAGGCTTCTGTTGCTAATTGGTTGATGATTTCATTCCCCTGCAGTCGGATATGCCAGATGTGCCAACCGTTCGATGTCTGCTTGGAGCTATTGCAGAGTTTCTTCTATTTTCTGGACTCTAGTATTGCGTTGAACGTGGAAGACTTCTTGCATATGGCCATCTCCAAAGCATTTGTCAATGGCCTGAACAAGAGCACTGAAGCTGCCGTTCTTATCTGCTGGTATAATTTGTAGTAGTTCAGCAGCAGTTCAGTGTCTTTCTCATCCCAGCCATTTGTTGCCACAGCTGCCTTTACTTTATCCAATTTCTTTGTAATGCATTCGATTTTATCTTCGACCTTTTCGAACTTTGCTTCTACTGTCGACAATTGCTTAACGATAGTCAAAAATTTTTTATCGACACGCTCGTCAGGGGCAATAATTCTGTTGTCAAAGGCTTCTAACTTACCTTCGAGCAGACTTGTGTGTTCTGAGAAATGTTGTAGAAGGTTTTTCTCTTGATTTTCGAACAGACTCTTTTGTTCTTGGCTTTGTTGTTTGAATCGTTCGAGAAGATTCTTTTGTTCATTGTATTGTTCTTCAAATTTGGCGAGTAACTGAGACAGCATACTGCTCATGTCCTGCTTGTTCTTGTTCTTCCTCCATTTCAATGTCGAATATCAACGTGTCTGGATTTTCTCCACGTCTTCTTATACCCTCTTGCAGAAGAATTATAAGATCATTCTTTGTTCCAGTAGTAGGAAGACCTCGCCTGTTCAGTTCTGCCTTAAGTTCAACTAAATTTAAATCAGTTAGAGTTTTACCCATTGTCTTTTCTTATTTCCACTTTCACATTTACTTTCACTTTTTGTTATTATTGCCTGTTAAAGCACAATAAATTATCTAAACACAAAAAAAATAAGTTTTATCCCACTTCTGACATCAATGTAATCTTTTCTCAGGTTAGTTAATAAAACTTAATTCACTTTATTTGAATTCTCCACTTATTTACTTTACAAAATAAAACATTTTACTTTTCTTACTACAACACAATTTAATGTTCACCACTAAAATTAATTCACTTGACTTTTAGTACAACCAACCTTACTCATTAACGATTAAAAATAAACTGCGTCCTCTGCCGGTCAGACATGTGCTTTTATACTTTTCACAAGGTTCCCGAAAAAGCTGGAAGGTTCTAGTATTAGCTTCCATAGGGGAAATTTCCCAAAAAATTCCCTTTCCAAAGCTTTCAATTTGACGTTTAGTATTGGAAGTTCGAAAGTTCACCGTAGCTTGGTTTGTGTCCTGTCTAATTCGAAACACGGTGTTTCTTTTATTCGAGAGTGGTTATAGTTCATTCCAGAGTCGTTATAGTACAAATGTGACAGTCATTACAATATGTTAAAAATACAATCAGAGGTGGCAAAACTAGACCGAAAAAAATTTGATAAAAAAAACTGTAAAATTAACATTTTTGGGTGAACAAAGTCGTCCAACATTAAAAATATCACAATTCATATGCCAATCATATCGTTTTGACATTTATGTAATGTTTATTGAAAAGTTCAAATTATCAAAATAATAGCTGTGTTTGTTTGCCACTCCAGTAAATCCTGTCTGAAAAAAACGACAGCAAAACAAAGAAATTCACATGTCAAATACAACAACAACTATATCCATGTAGAGTTAGCTATGCCCAGATAATTAAGTTGATTTAACTTTTATCCCGATAAAAACGGTACTGCCAGACTGCTATAGTCGTTGTGTTATCGATAATTTGTATAGAAATGTCAAATGTTTGTTGGTAAAATTATTCAATACAAAAAGGCTGATCAAGGCAAATATTGAAATGTCCCGATGTCGTTTTTTTCGCCAATGTCCATATGGAAGTTACGATTTTGTGCCGCGGTTCCTCATAAAAATTTTTTTTTTCTTTTTTTTTAATTTTATTTTTATATTGTTTTTTACCATTTTTTTCTTTTTCTTATTTATTTATTCAGTTACAATTTGTTTTAATTATATCTTTAAATTTGTTAATTGCTAAGGAGAAGCCGCTGTCCTAAGCGAGCCTGCACTTCCCTGTAGCTTGGTGAATTAAAGACTGAAAATATATCTCAAGCTTAATTCGATGGAGAGTTTAGTTATAATTCAAAAATAGATTTGGTTAGCAATTACACTTCTTTATGAAATAATCATATTTCATTAGTATGTATATAGAAATGTATTTAAGGCATTTGGAAGGAAAAGTTGTGCATCCGATTAGGATTGGATTGTGCTAAGTATGCACAAAGGCGTGGGAACCATTGTTGTAAAAGCAATGTGTCGTTGGGCAAAAAGGGGAATATGGGCGGTATTCGGGGTAACGGTTTGGATGATCTCGATTGTTATAGGAATAATGTGCCGTTATTCAAGGGGAGTGCGGGAGGTGTCCGGGGTAATGGTTTGGGTGACGTCTTAGACGTAACTCCTCCCTATTTTGAACATTTACTTTAATTTTACTTTTTATATTTCTTTTTGTGGAACAAATAGTTAAAAATACAATAATTAAACACAAAATTAAAAAGTTGAAACTATTTATAATGTATATTTTATGTTTAAATTTAATTTCATCAATGAGCTTTCGATTTTCTATTTGATTTACATTGATTTCAGCGCTAGAAAAATTCATATCAACTGCTTTGATTTGTACGTTACTTAAGCTAGGTATTATAAATCTTTCATAGTATATAAAATTTTCGTACTTAATATTATTTATGTTTATTACACAATTTTCAAATTTAATAGCATAATTGCCCATAAATTCTAAATTAAAATTATTACAGTTTTGTTCAATAGTTGTTTTGGGCATATTTTTAAGTATTATAATATTGTTTGCTAATTTTTTAATTTCTATATTTTTATATTTTATAAAATTACAACTTGTATTTTTTTTGAAAATATTCTTAATACATTCAGCATCAATGATTTTCAATTCATCTTTTCTTAAAATTTTCTTATCATCTTTATAGTTAGTTTTTCCATCTGTTATAATTGTTTTGTAATTAGAGTTAAGTTCAAGAAATTTTGAAATCATATTGAAATTTTGTATTATCATATACTGGGATCATTGTAACAAAGATTATTTGTTTTTTATGAAATATACTTGAACTTTTGATATCCTTAAGGTTTTCAAATGATACGAGTATGTTAATATTTTACTACTTCTTTTGGTGACAAAATATCTTTTCCTTGGAGACCTAATTGGCTTAGTAAAATGCTTTCCTTTACTTTTTTAACTTGATTGCTTAGTAATTGAATATCGTACTGTTATTTTATGTCCGTTTGTTGTTTGTTTATGTGTTTTGTTATATTGTAAATGTTTTCGTAAAATTCAGAATTTATTTTAATTTGGTCGTTTAATCCATCAATTAGATTGTTATTGTTTTGTTCGTTTAAGCTAAGTCTTGTTTTTACTTCGTGTTCGTCTTCGTAGTCCGTTGTTCCTGCCAGATATTTTAAACTTGTTCCTAAAAAATTAAATAAAGCTCTTTTTTGTCTGTGTTGAATTAAACTATTTATTTCTTGTCCTAGTTGTTTTAATCCATGTATAATAGTTGGGTATTCGTTCTTTTTTTTTATGTTTTCAACGCTATGTTTAAGAAGTTCAAAACTTTCCGTCCATAGTTTTAAATATATGACGTGCAAAATTTTATAGTAACTTTCAATGACTTACGTTTCTTCACCTCTAATTGTTATAAATCCATTACCTTCGTTTAAAATCTGTATGTCAATCTTTTGTCCTGTTGTCACAGTTATTGGTATTGTCAGAAGGATATTTAGTAGTGTCTAAAAAGAAATATTTTTAAGAAGTTTGTTCGAATTTATACTTTCGTTTTAGTTGTGTTTTAAAATATTTTCATCTCTCCTCCTCTCCTCTTTCATCACATGGTCATCGTCTAAGACTTCAGGGTTAGCTTTTATATGGGTTAATTTTAGTTTGTTGTTAGTTCTAGTTTTAAGATAGGCATGATTAGTTTTTGTGAGGTCTACGTCGGTTTTGTTTTAATTGTGTATGTTAATATGTCGTTCTTTGTTATTGTTAATTGTTTCTATTATTTTAGGGTAATCTTGGCTTGTTATAGTTCCGTTAGTAAAATCTACTGGTCTTTCCTTTTCTTTGTTTTACAGCCTTAAGAACTTTGTTTCTTTGTTTCTTTTGTGTCTTTATTGTTATTGTCAGTTGCAAATGTTCTGATGTGCTCGTTAAGAGTTTGGTGGAATTTTTCGATATCCGAATTGCCTGTTTTATGGTACGGTGTAGTAATGTGAAGGTCGACATTATTTTCTTTTAGGAATTCTTTGATTGCAATTGATGGGAATCCTGTCTCATTGTCTGTAATTATTTTCTCTTGTATACCATTTTTTGCGAGTCTGTATTCTAATGTGTTTAGCAGTGATGTCCAAGTCCTATGTCTTATTTCTTGTATTGTTACGTATTTTGAGAGTTTGTCGATCATTGTTACATACATTAAATTGATATTTGACTACCAGATGTCAATGTGTAACACTTGATTTGGATTTGTCGGTGTTTCAGTTATTTTGAAAGGAATTTGATATGGTGATCGCTCATATTTTGCTTTGTTGCAAATTTCGCAATTGTTAATGTATTTTTGAATTTTTTCTTTGAGGTTAGAAGTATAATAGACGTCTCTGATTTCCTCTTAAGTTTCATTAATCCCTCTATGATTTAAAGAATTATGGGATTTTGAGATTACTACTAATTTTTTTCCTTGTCTGTGAGATCCCCTAAAAATTTAGTGCATTTAAGAAACCTTAATAGTTTATTTTTGCTAAGATATTTAACATAGACAACCTGACATTTAGCATAAAGGCTATCACATTTGGAAAAAAAGCCTACTATCCCTTTGGGTGGAATGAATTTTTTCATAATCTCTAGGATAAGACTTTCATTAAAGATTTTTATTTCTATTACAATTCTTTTTTTGTTTAAAATATTATATATTTTATGATTGCTCATATTATTGGTACTTTTAAGTATTATCTGAGTCTTGTACAAATTGACCGGAGTTTCGATTATTGGAATATAGTCACTGCTATCTTCTCTAGCACTGTGAATCGTAGCTACCATTGATTGTGCATCTTCGGTAATATCATCGATAGGATTGATTACATTTTCATTGTAATAAACTTCCATTCTAGATAATCCGTCTGCAACCTTGTTAACTTTTCCCTGTACATATTCAATATCGAAATTATATTCCTCTAACTTGATCTTCTTCCTTTGAAGCTTTATGTTGGGTTCTTTTAGAGAACTCACCCAAACAAGTGGTCGATGATCGGTCTTACAGTAAATTTTCTTCCATAGAGGTAGGGTCTAAAGTACTTTGTGGCCCACACTATTGCCAACAGTTCCTTTTCTATGGTTGAATATTTTATTTCATGAGCGTTGAGTGTACGGCTTGCGTAACACAACGGATGATTTTCTTGTGACAAAACAGCACCTAACGCATAATTTGAGGCGTCAGTTGTCAAGACGAACTTCTTGTTAAAATCGGGGTATCGAAAGGTAGGGTCTGAAGTACTTAATTTTTTGAGAGTTTCGAAACTTTCGATGTAATCTTTTATATTAATCTTTGCGTTTTTTTTTCAGGAATAATGTCATCGGTTTCGCTACCTTCCCGTAATCTTTGATAAATTTCCGGTAGTATCCGGTAATACCCAAAAATTACCTGATCTGTTTGACGGTGTTTGGTAGTTTATAGTTTTGGATAGCTTGTATTTTGTTGGGATTAGTTTTGATACCTTCTGTGGTTACAATGTGTCCTAAAAATTCCGTTTCTTTTTTCAGAAACTCGCTTTTAACTAACTGGACTTTGAGGTTGGCTTTTTGAAGTTTTGCAAAAATTTTCTTTAATGATAGAATATGCTCTTCGAGGCTGGTAGAAAAGACAATAATGTCATCTAAATAAACCAAACATATTTGCCCTATGAACTCATGAAGGACCGAATTCATTAATCGTTGGAACGTCAAAGGAGCATTTTTCAATCCGAATGGCATGCGAGTGAATTCGTAGTGGCCATTTCCAGTTGAAAATGCTGTTTTCTTTGCGTCTTCTTCGACAATCTCGATCTGGTAAAAAACTTTCGCCAAATCGAGTGTCGTAAAATACATAGTTCCTCCCAATTTATCGATATGTCTTCCATATTCGGTATTGGGAATTTATCGTCTATCATAACTTCCTTACTTTTCGATAGTCGATAACTATCCTCCACTTATCTTTTCCAGATGCGCCCTTCTTTTTGGGGACGATCCATATCCCTGCTCTAACATTTCTTTTATTTGTGAGTTAACTTCCTCTCTATGTACCTCTGGGTACCGATAGTTCTTTGTATAGATAGGAATGTCGTTTATTGTCTCTATTTTATCGCATTAGTAAATGACAAATCCCTACCTTCTTGGTAAAATATTTCGGAGTATTGTGATTAATAATTTTAATATTTTATCTCTTTCTTCCTTATTAAGATGATTTGTTCTAATTTTTTTTGGGATTGGTTCGTGGTTTATTTCTTTATAGAACATTCCTAGTTTTGGTACTTGATTGTAATAGTTATTATTACAGTCTTTATCATCTTTGGAAAGAAAGATTGGCGTTTCTTTATCGTTAATTGTTAGTTTCCTGTTTTTAAAGTCTAAAGTCTATAGCATTTGCAGGTATTAGAAAATTGTTTCCGATTAATCCATCTAGTGTTTGATGAAATCGAAATTCTAGAAACTCAGCTGTTTTATTCTGATTCTAACTTTATTATAGATTAGTAAAGGCGTACTTGTTGTAAGTATTTGGATTGGGTTATTAAGTTGAATTTGCCACTTAGGGTGACAAATTACAGGGTTGATAATGCTCGTTTCTGAGCCTGGGTCTATCAGGAATCTAAAGTCTTGTATTGTACTGTATTGGAAAATCCAAATTCGTTTGGATGTTATTAACTCGCCTTGCATAACTTGCGTACAGGATGTCCATAGGTTCTTGTCTAGGGTTTGTTGGGTTATTTCTGTATTGACTTGAGTTTTTATTGTTTTGTCGCGTATGATTGATTGAATATTGTCCTGAATTATTGTTATTTCTGAAATTGTTGAAATTGTATTGACCTGAATTATTTTCTCGGGGAGGATTATTGGAATTTTGTCCCGAGTTATTATTGTTGTTGCGATTATAGCTACCATAGTTACTTCTAAATGTACCCGAATTATTATTAGAATTACTTCTATATGTACCTGACCTATTGTGATAATTATTATTACTATTTTGATACCTATTCCTTACACTTGAATTATTGTAGGATGTTAGTTTTAAATTTCCTTCATCCTGTCCAATAAATATTCTAATTTTATCCCGTATTTCTGATAGATCGTGCAATACAGTGATATGATAACATATGCTAGTGCCTCTGAAACTAATTCTTTAATCTTCATCGTTAACATACCATTGAAAATTTCTGTAACTCTCTTACTGTCTTTACTAAAAGTTGCGTGTTCCGCAATATTTTCTACAATATTTTTTATTTTATAGTCTAATTCATAAATACTTCTTGCTCTAAGTACTCCTATGTCCTTGGTTATGGTGAGTTCGTCCTTTGATGCACGGAAATGCTGTTTTAATTTCTCGGGGCACTGCCTCCAATTCGTTGGTGGATCTATTTGCAACAGATTTTTTGTTGCCCCTGATATTTTAGTATCGAAGATGACTTCAAACACCTGCCTCTTGTCATCCTCCCGCTGATAGTTGGCAAGGATTTTCGTGACTGACGTGTGAGCTGTGTGAGTACAGCTAGGCACTGCTCTACATTATCTAAGCTCATTCTTGCGGCTCTCCGTTCGTCGAACGTACTATTCCTTTTTCGATTAATTTCGAATTGCTTTAGAAGCACTTTCAACGCACAATTTTGTTTACTTTGGCTTAATCGCACAATTTGTTATTTTTGATTGTTCTTAATCGAACGTCGCTTTGGATTTACACTTTTATAAAAATGTTTCTAGGGTTAATTGTTCTTAATCGAACATAGCTTCGAATTTACTTTGAGTTACGAACACTTTTCAATTTTCTTTTTCGAAATTGTTTAAATTTATGCACACAGTTTTCAATTTCTTTTTCGACATAGTTCACTTTGGCCTTACTTTCCTTATACACGCACAATTTGGTTTTCGAATTGTAGTTCACTTTCCTTTGCCGGAATGCTTATACTTTCTTATTCGAAAGTTTAAGGTTCTTTTTTTCGAATTTAATGACTTACGCGAAACTAATTTTACTAACTTATTTGTTTTATTCCACGTATTCGAAAAATGTCGACTGCGCCAGTTACGGTTTCGTGCCGCGGTTTCGTCATAAAAAAAAACAAAAGTTTTGTTTTCTTTTTTTTATTTTATTTTTATATTGTTTATTATCATTTTTTTTCTTTTTCTTATTTATTGATTCATTTACAATTTGTTTTAATTATATATTAAAATTTGTTAATTGCTAAGGAGAAGCCGCTGTCCTAAGCGAGGCTGCTCTTCTCAGTAGCTTGGTGAATTAAAGACTGAAAATATATCTCAAGCTTAATTCGATGGAGAGTTTGGTTATAGTTAATACAAAAAAAGATTAGGTTAGCAATTACACTTCTTTATGAAATAATCATATTTCATTGGTATGTATATAGAAATGTATTTAAGGCATTTGGAAGGAAAAGGAGTGTATCCGATTAGGATTGGATTGTGCTAAGTATGCACAATGGCGTGGGAACCGTTGTTGTATAAGCAATGTGCCGTTAGGCAAAAGGGGAATGTGGCCGGTATTCGGGGTAACAGTTTGGATGATCTCCATTGTTATAGGAATAATGTGCCGTTAGGCAAGGGGAGTGTGGGAGGTGCCCGGGATAATGGTTTGGGTGCTTAGACGTAACTTGGATATGCAAAAAAAACGCAGCTAATATTAAAATATCAATACCAATTTGATAATTTTAATGTAATATTTACAAATAAATTTTCAAATTGGTATGATTTCTTAATTATTCCTAGTTTCGTGAACTTTTCTTTAATAAAAATGTTTATTTTTATGTGGGCTATAGTTCTTTTTTGTTGGTTCTTATAAATTGCGACATTTCGAACGTGTTTACGTTCTTTTTCAGGCAATTGGTTATATTGTAAAAATATTAAAAAATTATTTTAGTTGGTTTATCGGCTCAAATGTCTTAAAATCTGTTATATTTTTAAATGTCTTGAAAAAGACGTTTATCAAAAACCTAATATTTTAAAACATTAAACTTCAAATTTTGAAATTTTGAAATTATGAAATATGTGCTAAAACAATTTAAACATAAAAGGTTATCTATAATGTTTTTATATAGATACTACTGAGTCCTTCACAATCCGAACGCCTATTTACTGTATCATTTGTGTTTAAGATATGTAGCATTTCAATAAGCATTCTTTTATTATATTTTTTTCAATTTGTAAGATTTCAACATTATTGAAATCAGGTCTGTGTCCCTCATTCATACTATGTAAAGCTAAAGCTGTTTTTTGTGAGTTACCATTTCTTATATCAGATTTATGACCTGATATACGGTTTTTTAATTTTTGCATCAGTTGTTATGGTCATTTAATAAAAACATTATAGATAACTTTTTATGTTTAACTTGTTTTAGCTGATATTTCATAATTTCAAAATTTGAAGCTTAATGTTTTAAAATATTACGTTTTTGATAAACGTCTTTTTCAAGACATTTGAGCCGATAAACCAACTAAAATAATTTTTTAAATTGTTTAATATTTTAACTATATAACCAATTGCCTAAAGAAGAACGTAAACACCTTCGAAACGTCGCAATTTATAAGAAACAACAAAACAGAACTATAGCCCACATAAAAATAAACATTTTTATGAATTCTTAACATAACAAAATATTAATTTAACATTTTAAATGTTAAATTAATATTTTTAAATATTAAATTTATATGAGAAAATTAAATTTTTCAATGTTGTTTAATGTTGTTTAATTTTTTGTAATTTATTTTATCAATTAAACATTTTACTTCTTACCTTCTAGGCTGTGCCAGAGTTCTGTATTTCTCACATCAAAAAATTGGGCGAGAAACGTTGACAAATGGAACAAAACCCATGTATTTTGTTTCAATTTTCATCATTTTTGGAACGATTCCATCGATGCGAGAGTTAAGGTAGAACTATAATTGCCGGAAGGGCACTGATGTCTAAGACTAACGAAAAGTAGCTTTCCGCATCGTCAAAAGGGGAACGCACCCATACTTTACTTATCATCTAACTCTTTTTGGCATTCATATTTTACCAAATGTCAGTGCGTCAAAAGGGGAACGCACCCATACTGCACTTATCATCTGACTTTTTTTGGCATTCATATTTTACCAAATGTCAGTTAAACAAAACTTGACGAAACTCTCCACTTCCTTATTATAGCCGTAGTATATGATTTCCGTGTATTCGTTTCTTTTCTACCGACCACTGAAGTGCCCCTCCGAGCATTATAGTTCTAGCTTTACAGAACCTTTACACAGCTTAAAAGAAGAAGTAAAATGTTAAATTGATAATAATAAATACTTATTACAAAATATCAATTTGATATTTTTAATGTTAAAACAACATTAAAAACTATCAATTTTCTCATATAAATCTAATATTTAAAAATACCAATTTAACATTTAAAAAGTTAAATTAACATTTTTTTATGTAAAGAAATCATATCATTACGAAAAAATTTTCGTTCAACATCCGAATTTATTTTGTTCTCAATAATACCAAAATTAAATACACAATATTAAATAATATTTTATCGATCAATCAAAATTTATCTACATTTGTATGTATGTACAGCTTTTATTGATTCGGAAACATTTAGACAATTATTATTTTTTTATTTAATTCATTTTTGGTTTTGAAGAGTACCTTCACTATAATGTATAACACTGAAGGTTATTCCAGACGTACTACAACTACAATGGTTAGGTCCGTTCAACCAACACAAATTGACCTTTTGAAATATTTAACATCTTGTATATCAAGTTGGTATTATGAAAAACTTCAATCTGATAATTGCATTATCTAAATGGTCGTGAAATTAAAAATTTCATTTTCATATTATGAACTGATATGAAGATGTAAAAGGAAATTTCAATTTTTTGACATTATATTATGTAATTAACCTTAAAAATGTTGAGGTGATGTTTTTAGTATCATAAATAGGCGAGTTCGCATCAATTTTCGATGAATTGATATGATATGTGATTTGAAATGAATAAAACATCAAAACGATATGCGCTTTTTTTCTCAGTGAGACGTGTGCGATATAAATTTTTGGGTCCCCTTGCACTTAAAAATCTTATTTAAGTCATAAAACATTCAGGGACTTGTTTCAGAAGGCTTATCAAGCACTTCTTAATCCGTTGTTATTTTTCCCAGATTGATACAAAATTATGAGCAGTTTTCAAGAGTGTTCGTCAAGTAATTTTCCTCCAGTTTTTAACTGAGGCTAATGGGGACAACTCGAAAGGAATGTCGTGACTGTTTGGGTTTACTCAAAACACTGCATTAGATTTAAGAAAATAACCATAAAATCTTACCTTTGTGAGGGTTGACATATTCCTTAAACGGAAGTACTATTTTTTCTCAGAGAAAAAAGTAGAATTGCTATAAGTTTTTTGGTGGCATTTTTTTTTTTTGAAATTTGGTTATAAATCTGGTTTCTACACCAGGAAGGTACCTTCCTGAAAACTATTTTTTTAATCAAATCAACTTTAAGCTTAGAAAAGATAGACGATTAGTTCCAAGAAAAATAGCATTTTATGATTGCTCTCGAAAAAAGTTAAACCTAAACTTTGATTTTTTGAAACATTAAAAGTCGGTCGGATTTTTGTCTGTCCAAGCAAATGGTATTCAATCAAAAGTTACACAAATGACATGACTAGGGTCCGTTATTGACTCCCACTTTTGAACGTGTCTGTCGACACTTTTTTAGATGCTACCTTTTCGGTTTTTGCTATTAATGGACTCTTAAACTACCAACGTTTTACAAGGGTTGCCTCATTTTTTCACACCTTTTCGTGAAATTTAAATTTTTGTCACGTGTTCATGGCTTGAAAAACGGTTCTTGGCCTTACACCTCAAAAGATATCTATTAATATAACTTGCAACATTACGCAAATGACTTTACTTTTTGTAAAGTCATTAGCTCTCGGAAGTATTTGGTTAAATTTCGAATATGTCGTTACTTGATATTGAAACATGCTTAACGTTTTTTTATTAAATCGGGTTCATGTGAAGCAAAAGATTGCAATTTTTCTTATAGTTCGTAGGGTTGGAAATTGCTGCTCTCATACTCGGATGACTATAAGAAAATCTTTTGAAACTAAAGAAACACGAATTTTAAAATTGAAAATTGGCTAGAAGTGTAAACAAAGCCTTATGTAAAAATTATTATATTTAAGACATGAAGACCTGGGGCGTTGCAGTGGCACGCACAGCACACGACTTCCACCACCTCTGAATACAATTCAATATAAAAGCATTTAGTAGATTATTTTAAAGTTTTATAGTGAGTTGTGACACTCACAATTTACTAAGACATTTTCAAGAATTTTTGTTTGGAATCATGGATATAACTTTACATTTAAATACACATGGTTAAACCAATTTTTTTTTTTTACTAAAATAAATTTGTACGACCACTTTCGTAAAGTTAAATAAGAAAAAGGACACACTATGGCTAATTTCAAAAAATTGGTTTGGCCTAATTTTACTTTTTAAAAGTAAAATGGACCAAATTTTCAAATTTGCTTTATTTTACTTGGCCTCATTTTACGTTGCCATGAAATTACGCCAAGCGAGTTGACGCCATATGTCAGAATTTGGCTTTATTTCGCTTCACTTAAGTGAGCTGGAGGAGCAAAATCGCATCGTCACCTTCAAGTAGTGCCCGCTGGATAGCCAATTAGGTGAACTAACGACAAGAGTTGGATCTATTGGATCCAAGACCTGAGACACCTGAGTTACCTTCCCAGGAACTAGGAGCATAAGATAAGACATCAATCTGAAGAACCAGCTCTCCATGAAATCCAAGAGCGTCTGACGCAGTGTGCTGCTCATAGGTCAGCGTCTGATCCCATAGGGGAGGCTGTATTTAATACCTTGAATAGAAGAAGTATCTAGCTATTTATAGTTAACAAACAAAAGTTGCAAAATAAATATATATGACAATGAGTAAAACAAACAGATATATTACCCCAGGTGGCAATCCAGATAAACTGGCAAATCCACTCTCTTCGGAGATCTCGGGGAGGACCAATTATTACTAATAGGAAATTGACAGAGTTCTACAACACTAAGGACTCCACCAAAAATATTCTCAAGGGTTACTCCATCGGCAACCCCTACACACAAATCAAATGACAAAATGAAGTCATTAACGAAAAAGGAACCAAACCTATAAAAAAATCGAAATAAGAGATCCGCCGTGTTCCAAAAAAAGCAACGAGGTGAATCCGAATATTATTTAGAGGAATGGCAAAAAGAAATAATTGCCAGAAAACAACTTGAAGTTCTCGCTGAAAGTGGTCAGCAATAAGTTTAAGAGACTTGAAGAAAAAGTCAGCTTGCTAGACAAGAAGACTTCAAATGACAACAAGACTAGTCCAAAAATACTTGTAGTGAAAGCCCAGACCACTAAAAACCATTGAGTTTCATACTGATAAGGAAGAGCTCTGTCTTGAAACTGGTGGTAACAGAAACAAACGCCAACCCAAGAAACGGAAAGCAGAGGGTAGCCCAGAGACTGCTCAAAAAATTATAGCTCCATAAGCAGATATTGCTAAAATAATGAAAACTTGTGCTTAAGATACTAGGCCAACTGCACCACCTCCAATCATGATTTCCGGATTGACAATGTTTGGCGAGCTTAAGTACATAATAAAAAAATGCACTAATAATTCATGTAATTATAAATCATAAAATAAAGACAGTTGAAAGTCAAAACCCGTGTTTTTTTGGGATTTTTTAAATAGCACAGTGATAAATTTCCAATGAAACGCATCTACAGCTGCCTATATTTTTGTATTTGTAATATGGTACCCCTGAATGGCTGTCACAACAAAAAAGTGAATTTTATGAAAGTTAAAGGTAGAAATAAACCAAAATTATTAAAAATAACTAACTTATGTTGAACTAAAACATGAAATATGTAATTTATGATTTAAATTGAATGTATGTGTCTGTTTCGTCTTTGTTTCCCATTTTCAGATTCGAAAATTGATTTTGCAGCTAATAATAGAAACAAAGGTGTAGGGTTTTGTTGAAAGACTATCTACGGTTAAAGAAAAAAAGTCGTCATTTGGTCTGCTATTACACGGGGACTTTTGAGTCAACTTCTTCGAAATTGAATGAGTGCGAAGGTGAAATCAGATATTTTTTTTTTGAAAAAGTGATTACTTTAAAGTTGTCGTATAATAGCGGACTTACTACACATGGAGTAGATGACGTTATTAGTAAAAGTTAAAAATAATTGAATCACCAATTTTGAAAAGGTCACATTTCAATTTTTTTTCACAAATAAATTTTTTCATATCAATGTAATCATAATGCTTCCCTGCTCCTATAATGCTCAAAAAAGGACATCTTTAGTATGTTTACTGTCATTGTCATGTAACCCAAACTGGCCTCTTATATACCAAAACCTGAACATCAAAACCTGAACCATGGTTGTACAAACTGATCTTAAGCCAAGATTACATATATAAGTCTTACTTATCACTTACGTTAAAGTGCTTTTCATAGAGCTGCGAATAGCGACCTGTGAATTGCATGAGAAATGTTTTGGTTGCCGATTGATGCGAATTGCCATTATATAAAAACTACGCCATGGCAATGAGCTTGTGGGTAAATTTGTATCTTCACTAATTTCAACTACAAAACCATCCTCATGACGAAGCCAAAAGTAACAATCTAAACATTCAACATAACTTTACTCTACGAACATAGCCATCGAGAATATGAGATGCATAAAAGTATCAATCGTACCAATAACGAAACACCAAACACAAACAAACGTCAAAAGTTTATCCGTATTATGATTCTACTCTAACTTTTACCAGCAGTGAGCCTACTGCTGATATTGTTTTTGATATTTGTGTAAAACCCTACTATACTACGGATAGCTTTTCCAATAAAACACGGGTATTGTTAAAGACGCTGATGCGTATAGATCTATCACTGAAGGATTGAACAAAAAGAAAATTCAGTGGCACTCATACGAAAATAAAGCTACAAGGTCGATTAAGGTAGTAGTCAGAGGCGTCCACTCTGCATGTTTTGCCAAAGATAATGTCGAGGACCTTATACAAAAAGGCTTTCCAGCTCTCGAAGCGAATAATCTTATTAAAAATGAGATTATCAAAGACTCTACTGGGGTATCGACGACAGCACAGAGATCTCTACCTTTATTTATGTTCACCTTTGAAAATAAAGAAAGTCTCGATAAAATTTGCAGTATAAAATCAATTATAAATGTGGGATGGAGAAGCGAACGATGACAAACGAACGATACATGAACGACACCACTGACCATACCAATTTACAAATAGACAACATTTATGTAGTACAGGGTGGCGCACCAATTGTGCTACAATAAGAAATTCAAATAACTTTTTTTTTAATCGATGTATTTCATTAAAATTAAATTTCATTTTAAATAGTTAGTTGTTTTTAAAGATTATAGACCGCAAATGACCTCCACGCTCTCCCACGCATATGCGGCACCTGATCAAAAAATTATTCATTGCGGCCTGAAGAGTTGAAGTTGGGATCGCCTCAATTATTGTCGTTATGGACTGCTTTAATTCAGTTAAATTCCTGGGCTTCGTTTTATACACCTCTTGCTTGACATAACCCCATAAAAAGAAGTCTGTTGCAGTCAGGTCAGGTGACCTTTGGGGCCAGCGAAGAGTGGAGTTCCTAGAAATTAATTTGTTTGCGAATTTTTTGTTTAGCTCCGCCATAACTGGTCTGGCTATATGTGCAGTTGTTCCATCTTGCTGAAACCAAACGCTGTTGAATGGTATACGTCTTCGGCGCAGTTCTGGGTAAAAAAAACTCCTTCAACATCTTTAAATAACGGTCCCCATTGACAGTAACGGTTACACCATTTTCTTCAAAGAAGTACGGCCCGACAATACACCTTGATGAAACTGCGCACCACACAGTGACTCGTTCTGGGTGCAGTTCCGTCTCATGGAGCATTTCTGGATTAGACTCATTCCATATACGGCAATTTTGCTTGTTTACATTGCCGTTAAGATCAAAATGGGCCTCATCAGACATGAACAAACAATTGATCAATTTGTTGTCTTCTTCGGCCATTGATATCATTTTTTGGCAAAATTCCAGGCGAACAGGCAAATCCTGAGGGTTTAACTTGCTAGTAATTTGGACTTTGTACGGAAACAAGTTTAAATCGTCATGAAGTATCCGTTGTAATGACCGTCTACTAACTCCAATTTGCCCCGATAAGTTTCGGGTCGAAACGTTCGGATTGGCCTGTATTGCAGATGCTACTGCTGCGATTGTATCCTGAACCCGAACATTGGCATCTCGATGGTACGGCCTTCATGCGATGCTTTCAGATTCGGCAAACATGTTTACAAACCTCATAATGGTCCATCTACTCGGGGGATTACCGCCAAACTCCCGCCTAAATTCCCTTTGGACGGAAATGACGGACTGCAAAGCATGGTACCGTTGCACTATCCAAATTCTTTTCTCCGTATCCCAAGCATCCATTTTTATAAATCTAAATAGTAACCTACAAAATAAAAAAAAATAAGCCGATTACTCACACAGAAAAAAAGTTATTACGTTTTATTTTTGTAGCACGATTCGTGCGCCACCCTGTACCTCGTGGCATGATGGTTAGTGCGTAGGACTGTCATGCCAAAGGTCTGGGTTCGATTCCCAGCCGCTGCCACCTAAAAACAGAAATGTTTTTTTCCGAGGTACTGCCTCTTGCGAGGAACTGACAAATCCTCCAAGAGTATTACTTGTCACGAATAAGGGCTTTCTCATTAGCCGTTCGGACTCGGCAAAAAATTGGAGGTCCCCACCAAAAATACGCACACAGGAATGGTTGAGAGTTGTTAGTCACTAGGCCTTGGTTCTCCACGAGCTGTTGTGCCACCAAATTTATTTATTTATTCAACATTTATGACACACACATAATCGAACGAACGAAAGAAAGGGAGTGGGAGACTGCGTCCCTTCCATCGACAAGCCAGTTTCGCTTTAAATATAAGTCAGTCGTTAAACTCACTTTTTGCAAGACGGTCGTTGCTATTGCTACTCTCAGTTTTATATACTAAATAATTTCGGAATAATAAATAGTTAAAAAACAGATTCTTCCATGTTTCATTTAGATCGGAAATATCATTGAAATTGTGCGATTGGAGCCAAATCCCACATGAACATAGTTGCCAAAATTGGACCACTGCAAAAGTCAAAAATTCTTTGAAATCGTTCATTTTGAGAGATTTAAAAAAAAATTTGATGAAAAATGAACAAACGAACATGCTTAAAGCTGAAATCAGCCCATCGAATCTTTCATCTTGAATTTATTTGTTCAAAGAGCTTCAAAATTGAAAACCAGACCCAGAACTAGTAAAAAGTTATTGTAAAAATGTCACAAAAAAGTAACGTTAAGGCATTATGAAATCAAAGACTTGTACTATAGCTTAATAACAATAAATAAATGAAAACGTTATAAGGTCTTAAGCTTCGTAATTCTTTCCCAATTTGTTTGGAAAATTTGACAGATTTACGCAGTTTACAATTTAACTACGTTTACGACGGTGCTTTTCTAAGCATATTTTTTGTTATTTCTAAAGTGCGATTTCAATAAATTATATCTAACAATTTTGAAATGCTTCATAAACTACGAAGTAAAATGTTTAATGTAATTCTATAGTATTTGGGGGAAATACCATAATTCATAACTCAAAAATTCATCAGACATCTAGCCCGATATCCAGTGGACGTGAAGACAGAATGATTTTGGGATTTATCATGTTTTTCCCAAGAACCACAAAATTGATTTCTTTTAATTTATATTTTTTATGAATCTTGAATACATAATACAAACATAATAAGGGTATTCATGCATTTTCGTAAAACCCTAGATAATTTTACAAATTGGCTAAGTTTATCTTTTGGTTAATGAACTGTCAAAATTTGTATGGGAAATGATTTACACAATTTGGTTAAACTTATCAAAGGATTTGGTTGCGTAAAATTGTGACTCTTACTGTGATTGAATTACCTAGCATATACTCAAGTGTATAAAACTTTGCGTAAACTTATCATTTTAGACATTTTGCAAACTTACGACGTTGCATGAATACCCTTAATGTGTATACCCCTACCTACTTATATCATTTTTTTTTTTTCATTTTATTTTCAAATAAATAAATATCTGTAAATTTTTTCACTTTGGGGATGTTTTCAGTGGTGGCTCTTTTTTATTTGAAATAATCTTTTTATTGGCTCTTTCTCAAAATCTAAAAAGGTAGCCCTGATCAAAATAACAAACTGGAACGAATTTAGAGATAAACTTGAAATTTTTATAAACCTAAGATCTCCTATGCAAACAATTGAACAAATTGATCATGAAGTAGAACAATTTATTGCTGATGTGCAACAGTCTGCAGAAGAAAGTACTCCAACAATTTCGAATTTAAGAGAAATAAAATATCCTGTCGAAATAAAGGAACTGATCTTGGAAAAAAGAAGAGCTCGAAGAAAATGGCAAGCTACTAGATTTCCAGATTGTAAGGCTGTTTTTAACCGTCTTAACAAAGAACTTAAGAAAAGAATCTGTGAGTTTAAAAATGATTCACTGAGTAGATTCCTGAATTGTCTGACGGCGGATGTTTCTACGGAATACTCCTTATGGAAAGCAGCTAAGCGCCTAAAAAGACCACAGACACCTCCAGTGAAATCTCAAGATGGGAAATGGATCGGAAACCCAAAACAAAAGACTGATCTCTTCGCTGAACATCTCGCGATCATTCTTAGGCCATTCTCAGAAAGCACAGCTACAGATCCCTTACAACGACGTGACAAAAGGAATTTCACACTCCTTTTGTCACGCTCAAAGAAGTAAGAAAAAAAGTGTTTTCTAACAAAAACTCACCAGGGTACGAAGTCATTGTTTTACCTAAACGAGGTAAGCCACCAACAGAAGTAACATCTTATATACCTATTCCGCTTATACCAATCATAGCAAAAGTTTTCGAAAAACTGCTCATGAAAAGGCTAAGCAAAATAATAGAAGAAAGAAGACTAATTTCAAGCCATCAGTTTGGACTTAGAAATAAACATTCCATGACAGACCAAGTGCATCGGATTACGGATGTTATGGAAAAGGCACTTGAAAAAAAACAAGTATGCTCGACTATATTCTTAGATGGTGCTCAAGCCTTTGATAAGGTCTGGCACTTGGGACTTGAGTACAAACTGCATAGGGATCTTCCCAGGCAGTACTACGAAATACTAAAATCCTACGTTACGAACCGACTTTTTAGAGTACAGTACGACCAAATATACTAGGAACTAAGGAAAATCGAAGCCGGTGTACCACAGGAAAGTGTCCTAGGACCAACCCTGTATCTGTAATATAGAAGAGACATTCATGTGGACATCAACGCTATCATGGCCACCTTTGCTGATGATAATGCAATATTGGTGCCAGATAAATCCATTAAGAAGGCTACACAAAAACTGCAAAATGCAGTCGATGAAGTAAGTGATTTGACAAAAAAATGGTGAATCAAACTAAATGAAACCAAATCGACACATATATAAACTTTACAAACAAAATAATAAACAATGTTAAAATTCTTATAAACAGTACAACAGTACCTTACTCCAATACTGCCAAATACCTTGGATTGACTTTGGATGCAAAGCTTAAATGGAAAGAGCACATAAAAAAGAAAAGAGAAGAACTAAACTTGAAGTACAGAAAAATGTACTCGTTACTAGGAAATAATTTTTACCTATCTATTCAGAACAAATACTGCTCAAAAAACTGATTTGTTTGTCCCTTTACTATCCAAATGTAAGGGGACTTCGTTCCAAGACCCGTGATGTATTTTTAAAGTCACAAGAACTTCCTTTCGATGTTTTTGCTCTAACTGAAACAAATCTAAATTGTAATTTTAATAATAATGAGTTATTTACGTCAGATTTTAATGTTTATCGGAAAGATGGTCTTTCGAACGAGGGGGAACCTACTGGGCGAGGGGTTCTTGTATCTGTTCACTCCAATTATGATAGTTCCTTATTTAACATCCCTAATACCGAAAATGTCGAATTGATTTGTGTGAAAATCAAAGTCAAACTAAAAAGTATTTATGTATTGTGCTGTTATTTGAGACCTTGCAGCCCAATTGACTCTTACCAACATCTGACTAATGCAGTTGACTTTTTATTTGACGCCATGGAGGGAGGTACATGACGCTGTATTAGTCTTGGGTGATTTCAATCTTCCTAGTCTTGCGTGGTCACGTTCTGAAGATGACTCTCATTTTATTGCTTGTAACGCAACAACTCAAAAGGATATGTTATTTACTGACAATCTTTCGGATTGTGGCCTACAACAGATTAGTGATGTTAAGAACAGTTTGAATAGGCAACTTGACCTAATTTTTCCTAATAATTCTATTAACTGCATCGTTGAGGAAAGTAGCTCAGCTCTTTCTACTCGTACTATTGACCTTTTCCATCCCCCGTTATCCATAACTTTTGCTTATGAGCATGAAAATACTATTTAAGAGTCCGATATTACAACATATAGTTTTGATTTTCACAGAGCAGATTTATTAAACTCAACGAGCTTCTGAGTAATGTAAATTTTGATTTATTTTTAAACTCCAGTTTAAACAATAGTATTGATATTCTTACCACTAACTTTTATTCAGTAATTTTTGAATGTTTTTATTTATCTGTTCCGTATGCACGCAGGAAAAGTGCATCGTCTTCACCTCCGTGGTATTCGAGAGAACTGCGTTCACTCCGAAACTCACGAAATGGTCTGTGAAAAAAATATTTAAGATCAAGAACAGAAAGTGACTACTCTCACTATCTAGATGCGCATAATGAGTTTTCAACTCTTTCCAAACTGCTATACGACGCCTATATCAACAAAATGCAATTCGATATTATCACAGATCCTAAACGATTTTGGCAATTTATAAACTCAATGAAAAAGTCTGATGGCTATCCTGCTACTGTTAATTATTTAACTCATTCTTCAAATGATTCTAAAATCAAACCTAACTTATTTGCCAATTTCTTCAGCCTTGCTTTTTGCGATAGTAATTTTGTGCCAGGTTCTAACTACTTTAACTATTTAAATAATTGCAATAAAACCTCATTAGAATCAATAAATATTAATGTTGATGATGTGGTCCTTAAGATAAATAATCTCAAGGACGATTTCTCATCGGGCCCAGATGGTTTGCCAGCAATTGTTTTAAAGAAATGTGCAGCAAATTTGGCCCAGCCTCTTGCCGTCTTTTCCAAAAATCTCTTTCTCTACGGATTTTTCCATCGATGTGGAAGGATTCCTTCATCATTCCGATCCACAAAAAAGGTTCTAAGGCAGATGTTGCTAACTATAGACCAATTGCGAAATTATCGTGCATTCCTAATCTTTTTGAAAGTATTGTATTCGACTGTCTTTACTTTCATTGTAAATCATTATTTTCCAGCAAACAGCACGGGTTCCTTAAAGCTAAATCTACCACCACTAATTTAACAGAATTTGTTTCCTATACAATAAAAGCTATTGAAAATAAAAGCGAAGTTGATGTTATTGCTACGAACTTTAGCAAGGCATTTGACAAAATCTCGAATAAAATTATATCTTTTAAGCTAAAGGCTTTAGGATTTCCTCACGGTTTCATTCAATGGATGGAATCATACTTATTGGATCGCAAATATCGGGTTTTGCTTAGGTCTGTAGCATTCGATCCATTCATTGCAAAATCTGGTGTCCCACAAGGTAGCCATCTGGGTCCAATTATTTTTATCCTCACATCCTTTTGACGTACGCGGATGATATGAAAATTTTTAGAGTAATTTCTTCATCTAGCGATGTTTTACCTCTGCAAAATGACCTGAATAATTTTTTTGTCTGGTGTCAAAATGTCAGTAAATGCCAAGCCATCACATATTCCCGTAAACGTTTACGCTCACCACCACGGGACTATCACATAAATAAAGTCCTTGTTTCCAGAATAACAACCATTCGGGATTTAGGTGTTATTTGTGATAGTGAGCTCAACTTCAGATCCCATTATGACAACATAATTTCTAGGGCTAACTCCGCTCTTGGTTTTGTTAAACGCTGGTCCAAGGAGTTCTCAGATCATTACGTTACGAAGTCTCTGTATACAACCTTTGTTCGACCTTTACTTGAGTATGCTAGCCAAGTATGGTCCCCCTTTCACCTTGTGCATATAAAACGAATCGAAGCAATACAGCGTAGATTTCTCCGCTTTGCTCTTAGGGGACTCCCATGGGTTGACAACTACAACTTACCTCCGTATCAAGATCTCATTAATTTACAATCTCTTGAAAAACGTCGTGAAGTAGCTGATATCATTTTTGTGAACCAAATTCTTTCTGGTGCAACTGATTCTTCTGCCCTCCTTGAGGTAATGAGTATTAACATCAACTTACACTCTGTAAGATCAGTACCCCAATTCCGTAACTGATTACGGCAGAAATGAACCAGTTACTAGAATGTTAAGGGAAACAAATTCGAACTCATATATTTTTGATTATAATCATAGCAAGATCACACAGAAAAGGCTTCTTTATGGTTCCTCCTATAACTAGTCTAAATAATGTAGTAAAGTGATGAATATTGAAATATTTAATACAAAGAGAAACTGAATCTACAAACTCCACTAAACTAACAAATGCCTTAGCACGCTATTTTCTTTAAATTCACAACTAAGATTTTATTATTTTACTATTTTTATTTTTTATATTTCTATTTTATTTTTGATCTGCTTAAGCTTGATCCCATTTTTCAGTTTTTTTAGCTTTACTTTTTTCTTTTTATTTTTTCTAACTGCTTGAATTAAGCAGACCCTACTTTTTTCTCATTGATGCTCGCGTCGCGTTTGGAAGGAAGCTGTGTGTTATTCTGGCTTCAGCATAAAATAATATTTTTTTTTTTTCTTACTGATTTTTCATCTTAAAAATTTTTGTGCATAAGTTCCGATATGACTTGCAATCGAAGTTGCCGTCATACTCGGTGTAAATGGACCCCAGCGCGTGTGGTATCTGGGAGGGAAAGAGGCGTGGGATACTTTTAATAAACTAGTGTTATATAAGCAAGTATTGAAACCCGTTTGGACATATGGCATCCAACTATGGGGCAGTACCAAGCAAACAAATGCTGGACCCACCCAAAGCAAGGTCTTTCGTGGAATAATAACTGCCCCTTGGTATATAAGAAACAGCGATCGTTACCTTCAAATTAAAATGGTTACAGAAGTGATCACAAAACACGATGTATCACACAATCAGCGACTGCAAAGTCATACAAGCTCCGAAATGGAGACCGTTTTAAATGTACGAGACAATGTTAGGAGATCAAGAAGAACCAAACCTCAAACCGCTGATGGTTTGAAAGCTATGGGAAAGGGTTATAACTTTGAACTTCCTACAATATGATTTATAAATTAAGAAGGAAAACTCATTTGTCAATCTTTCATAGATCGGTCCTGATTCACCGGTGGTTTTAGTGCGGTAATAGTCTCACACTACTCAGTACCGAGTATTTTTTGAAGATTTTCATCGGATACAAAAAATCAATTTCTTGAAAGTATATTTTTCAATTATATTGTGGGTACGACTGAAAATAAATACTTTTTAAATTTTGTTTAATATCCTATCACTTATCAATAATGAGTATGTAGAGTAAAATTAAGCCGAAGCCAATATTATCATTATTTGTTCTCAACAATTTTTAGCATATTTTAATTTATTAATTTCTGTTTGTCTGTTTTATATTTTTATCGTTTTGTTTTTTTACTTTGTTAATACCTACGCATGCGTGAAATAAAATAAAGCCGAATTTGATATTGTTCTCCAGATATTTAAGGGTAATGAAATGACATTGGCACCGACAAAAAAAAATTGATAAAACATTTGTAAAACTAACATTTTTAGGTGATACAAATCGCCCAACATTAAAAATATCACCATTGACATGCCAATAATATCGTTTTGACATTTATGTAATATTTATTTAAAGATTCAAATCATCATAATAATATTAAAATATCAATACTAATATGATAATTTTAATGTTATATTTCCAAATAAAATTTCAAATTGATTTTTTAACGTAACGAAATGTTAATTTAACATTTTTAATGTTAAATCGATATTTTTATATATCAAAATAACAGTAGAAAATTGATATTTTTGAATTTTGTTTTTACATTAAAATTATCAAATTGATATTTTGTAATTAGTATTTATAGTTATCAACTAAACATTTCATTTCTGGCCTTCTAGGCTGTGCCAGCGTTCAGTATTTCTCGCATCGATAAAATTTGCCGATAAACGTTGACAAATGGAACAAACTCCTGTATATTCTTTCAATTTTCATCATTTCTCGAACTATTTTATCGATTCGATAGTTACAAAATCTTTGCACAGTTTAGAAGGCAAGATGTAAAATGTTAAATTGTATTCGTAGCTCCGGCCTATAAGGAGCGGTTTACTGGCTCCCCAACCTTAGAGTTATTTTTAGGGTCTGGTCCTCCAGGTTGGGAGTTGTGCGTCGGGATAACTACCCTACCACGGAAAACAACAACGGTTCCGAAACAACAACAAGCCTTGGATATGGATGATCATAATGTTGGCGACCCCAGCAAACGAAACAAGGACAATGAATTTCGGATCTGCACGTGGAATGTCCGGACCTCAAACAGACCACGTTTAGTGGACAACCTGGATAGGCTTAGGACTGATGTAACAGCCATCCCGAAAGTTGGAGATGGAGAGGGCATACAAAAGATGAAGTCATGTGACATCTACTTCGGCGAGTGCTGCAAGGAGCAGGGTCAGCGGCTCTTTGGTTGTGGTTTTGTGGTAAGGGGAAGACTTAGGCAAGAAGTCTTGGACTTCAGAAATGTAAGCGAGCGCGTGGTCCTAATCTGCATCAAAGCTAAATTCAAAAACATTACGTTGATCTGTGCTCACGCCCCAACGGAAGACAAAGATGATTCAATTGCGGAAGAATCCTACGATCTCTTCGAGATTACGTATGATAGGTGCCACGTACCACGTAAAGATCATTCTTGGCGACTTCAACGCCAAAATCGGAAAGGAGGGTATCATTGGTTCGATAGTCGAAGGACACAGCCTGCACGACAACACTTCCGGTAACGGACTCAGGCTAGTTGACTTTGCGGCGGGGCGGAGTGCCATCATAGCTAGGACTCGATTCCCATACCTCAGTATACACAAAGGTACCTGGCGGTCTCCAGATCAACGAACCGTCAACCAGATTGATATCAGACATGCTTCCAGTATCCTGGATGTCCGAACGTTCCCAGGGGCTCAAGTACGTTTGCGGATATCTATGACGCCACATCACCGAACGGATGCTGTTAAAAGATTTGATGTCTTGAAGTTAAAATCGTAAAAGATCGCCAGGACCTTTGCTGACCAAGTCTCCCGTAACTTTTCAGCAGCTCCGTCACCAACACAAACTGCAGAGGACCAGTGGAAACACTGTCTACAGTGCCGGCACTGATGTGCTGGATTTCACTAGGCGACCACAACGAAACCCCTGGTATGATGAAGAATGCCGGCTGACACATGCAGCCAAGATCGAGGCCAACCAGTCAATGCTGCAATCAAAAACTCTACGGGTAAAAACGAAAGGAGGAATGCCGACTTCTCAGGAGGAAAAAGAGAGAGCATGCGAAGCGGGCGGTCGAGTCTATTTAGGACTGTAGCGGTAGGGAGGACGTTCGAAAGTTCTACCGAAGGGTGAGGCAATCTACCCAGGGTCAAGGCCAGAATGGAAGCCTGCCGGGACGGGAGTGGGAATATGGTGGTAGATACACAGTCAGTGCTAAGGACCTGGTAACACACTTTTCTAGACGGCTAAACGGTGATGTTAGCCAAAATTCTGCGAGGCAGAATAATCCATTCAACCTGGACTACGATGTTGAAAATTTCCGTCCACCCACCCAGCCAAGCTATTCAAAGCAGGGAGAGACGACTTGGTAGGGAGTATACACCAACTTATCTTCAAACTTTGGTCGGAAGAAAGTATGCCCGATGAATGGAACTTCGATGTAGTGTGCCCCATCCACAAGAAAGGAGATGCTCTGAATTGTTCCAATTACAGAGGTATGAGTCTCCTCAACATCGCATACAAAATCCTGTCATCTTTACTGTGTGATCGCTTAAAACCTTGTGTATAAACTTGATATTATAAAAACTTCAATCTGATAATTTCATTATCTAAATGATCGTGAAATTAAAAATTTCATTTTGATATTATTAACAGATGTGAAGATAAAAATAAATAAATAATAAAAAAAAAATTTGATGGCACAACAGCTCGAGAAGAACCAAGGCCTAGTGACTTACAACTCTCAACCATTCCTGTGTGCGTATTTTTGGCAGGAATGGAGGTCCCCTCCAATTTTACAATTTTTTGTTGAGTCCAAACGGCTAGATGAGGAGCACTTATTCATGACAAGTATACTCTTGGAGGATTTGTCAGTTCCTCGCAAGAGGCAGTACCTCGGAAAAAAACATTTCTGTTTTTTTAGGTTGCAGTGGCTGGGAATAGAACCCAGATCTTTGGCATGACAGTCCTACACACTAACCATCATGCCACGAGGTACTACATCCACGCTTCACTCATAAATAAATGAGAAGTGCCTATAAGTGCCCATTAGTAGTGCGATTGTGATGGTATTACTTATACGTTCCACTAAGCAATAATATAATTATTTGATCGTCTGACCGATATAATTTCTCCTTTTTTATTTTCAGCATGAAATATTTCTAAAATGCAGGCTCTACTTCCCACGTGGCATAAAAAAAGGCCTTCTAGGCTGTGCCAGCGTTCAGTATTTCTCGCATCGATAAAATTTGCCGATAAACGTTGACAAATGGAACAAACTCCTGTATATTCTTTCAATTTTCATCATTTCTCGAACTATTTTATCGATTCGATAGTTACAAAATCTTTGCACAGTTTAGAAGGCAAGATGTAAAATGTTAAATTGTATTCGTAGCTCCGGCCTATAAGAGCGGTTTACTGGCTCCCCAACCTTAGAGTTATTTTTAGGGTCTGGTCCTCCAGGTTGGGAGTTGTGCGTCGGGATAACTACCCTACCACGGAAAACAACAACGGTTCCGAAACAACAACAAGCCTTGGATATGGATGATCATAATGTTGGCGACCCCAGCAAACGAAACAAGGACAATGAATTTCGGATCTACACGTGGAATGTCCGGACCTCAAACAGACCACGTTTAGTGGACAACCTGGATAGGCTTAGGACTGATGTAACAGCCATCCCGAAAGTTGGAGATGGAGAGGGCATACAAAAGATGAAGTCATGTGACATCTACTTCGGCGAGTGCTGCAAGGAGCAGGGTCAGCGGCTCTTTGGTTGTGGTTTTGTGGTAAGGGGAAGACTTAGGCAAGAAGTCTTGGACTTCAGAAATGTAAGCGAGCGCGTGGTCCTAATCTGCATCAAAGCTAAATTCAAAAACATTACGTTGATCTGTGCTCACGCCCCAACGGAAGACAAAGATGATTCAACTGCGGAAGAATCCTACGATCTCTTCGAGATTACGTATGATAGGTGCCACGTACCACGTAAAGATCATTCTTGGCGACTTCAACGCCAAAATCGGAAAGGAGGGTATCATTGGTTCGATAGTCGAAGGACACAGCCTGCACGACAACACTTCCGGTAACGGACTTAGGCTAGTTGACTTTGCGGCGGGGCGGAGTGCCATCATAGCTAGGACTCGATTCCCATACCTCAGTATACACAAAGGTACCTGGCGGTCTCCAGATCAACGAACCGTCAACCAGATTGATATCAGACATGCTTCCAGTATCCTGGATGTCCGAACGTTCCCAGGGGCTCAAGTACGTTTGCGGATATCTATGACGCCACATCACCGAACGGATGCTGTTAAAAGATTTGATGTCTTGAAGTTAAAATCGTAAAAGATCGCCAGGACCTTTGCTGACCAAGTCTCCCGTAACTTTTCAGCAGCTCCGTCACCAACACAAACTGCAGAGGACCAGTGGAAACACTGTCTACAGTGCCGGCACTGATGTGCTGGATTTCACTAGGCGACCACAACGAAACCCCTGGTATGATGAAGAATGCCGGCTGGCACATGAGGCCAACCAGTCAATGCTGCAATCAAAAACTCTACGGGTAAAAACGAAAGGAGGAATGCCGACTTCTCAGGAGGAAAAAGAGAGAGCATGCGAAGCGGGCGGTCGAGTCTATTTAGGACTGTAGCGGTAGGGAGGACGTTCGAAAGTTCTACCGAAGGGTGAGGCAATCTACCCAGGGTCAAGGCCAGAACGGAAGCCTGCCGGGACAGGAGTGGGAATATGGTGGTAGATACACAGTCAGTGCTAAGGACCTGGTAACACACTTTTCTAGACGGCTAAACGGTGATGTTAGCCAAAATTCTGCGAGGCAGAATAATCCATTCAACCTGGACTACGATGTTCAAAAATTCCGTCCACCCACCCAGCCAAGCTATTCAAAGCAGGGAGAGACGACTTGGTAGGGAGTATACACCAACTTATCTTCAAACTTTGGTCGGAAGAAAGTATGCCCGATGAATGGAACTTCGATGTAGTGTGCCCCATCCACAAGAAAGGAGATGCTCTGAATTGTTCCAATTACAGAGGTATGAGTCTCCTCAACATCGCATACAAAATCCTGTCATCTTTACTGTGTGATCGCTTAAAACCTTGTGTATAAACTTGATATTATAAAAACTTCAATCTGATAATTTCATTATCTAAATGATCGTGAAATTAAAAATTTCATTTTGATATTATTAACTGATGTGAAGATAAAAATAAATAAATAATAAAAAAAAAATTTGGTGGCACAACAGCTCGAGAAGAACCAAGGCCTAGTGACTTACAACTCTCAACCATTCCTGTGTGCGTATTTTTGGCAGGAATGGAGGTCCCCTCCAATTTTACAATTTTTTGTTGAGTCCAAACGGCTAGATGAGGAGCACTTATTCATGACAAGTATACTCTTGGAGGATTTGTCAGTTCCTCGCAAGAGGCAGTACCTCGGAAAAAAACATTTCTGTTTTTTTAGGTTGCAGTGGCTGGGAATAGAACCCAGATCTTTGGCATGACAGTCCTACACACTAACCATCATGCCACGAGGTACTACATCCACGCTTCACTCATAAATAAATGAGAAGTGCCTATAAGTGAACCCATTAGTAGTGCGATTGTGATGGTATTACTTATACGTTCCACTAAGCAATAATATAATTATTTGATCGTCTGACCGATATAATTTCTCCTTTTTTATTTTCAGCATGAAATATTTCTAAAATGCAGGCTCTACTTCCCACGTGGCATAAAAAAAAAAACAAAGTGCACAGCCAAAACACAATGTTGCGGCATTGGAACGGAACGGAACTTCAGCGATATAGCTCATACAATTTCATACATAAAATATTTTGAAGTTCAGTTGCGGTGCAGTTCCGCTGAAGTTCAGTTCCGTCGAGTGCGGTCTTACCTTTATTCATGACAAGTATACTCTTGGAGGATTTGTCAGTTCTTCGCAAGAGGTAGTTCCTCGGGAAAAAACATTTCTATTTTTAGGTGGCAGCGTCTAGGAATCGAACCCAGACCTTCAGCATGACAGTCCAACGCACTAACCATCATGCCACGAGGTACTACAATTCAATTGACTAGTTCAGTTTTTTAAAATTAAAATTGAAGAATAATGTAAGGTCAAGTTAAGAACCAATCAACTGAAATTTGCACGAAAAATAGCCTTATACAAAATAATTGTCGATATTATTAGAAATCCTTGGAAAGTATGTAATTTTGCTTATCTGTCTATCAACCACGTTGATACACACCAACGTACCAACCGATAAAAAATTTGTATAGTTTCAATTTCAAATTTTAATTAAAAGTTCTTACCAATAAAATAATCCCTTAACCACTCAACATAAGGTTTTATTGGAATTAGCGGACTGGGTTTACACCTATATTTACAAATTAAGTGAATGTTTTGAAATGGTCCAATGTTATAATCAATTTAAATTTTATTATTACTTGCAGATCAATAAAATAAGTAGTACCCCTAGGTTTTTTGAAATTTACCATGAAATTTAAATGTTCTTCTTTTAAAAATAAACCTGCATAATTTGTCTTTCTCGCAACTTCAAATAAATTAATCTAGGCACCCATCTACCACAAAAAGAGCAGGTAGAATCATAATGCAGTCTCTAACAAATAATAGGTAAACATATTAATTTTTAAAATTTAACTATTTATTTTTAAAATTGTCAAGAATGAAGAATCCACACCTATTCAAAAACATACCTAGGTAAGGACACTTAATACATATATGACCTTATGTTCTTAAATGTAATTTTTCAATACATATAGAATGATAGGTATGTACCTACATACATACCTAGATTTTTTCTTTTCCAAACTGTTGGATCAAATATTTGTTTTTATTCAAAAACGCTAATATTCACCTGCAATTCTGTTATTTAGGTCCGTATTGAATAAATAAATAAAATAAGCGAATATGTTCTCCACCCCCAATCTATCCAATAACCAACTTTTCCTTCATGCCGAACTATCTACTTTCATATATTTTTACGGCACTAAAATCCTCAGAAGAAATTGGAATAAGAAAGTTCCTGCCAAGATCGTGACGAATGAGAATATGTATGTAGGTACCTATGCAAGTTATCATCATGCTCAACAATGCAATATCCCACCCAAAAGTGCAAATATTCAAAAATAATTAATCCAATATCTTTATTGGAAATATATCAAATATCATCATCCATCCATCTAAGCACCCAACCGCTGAAGCAGCATTCCCTTTGTTGGCGATCATTGCATCTATGTGACACAGCATCCATCCACCCATGGACCCATCCGTTGAGTCAGCATTTCCTATGTTGACGATCGATTCGGAACTTAGGATAATTTATCTTTAAGAATAATTTTTGTAATCAGTTTTAAGCTTGCACCCGAATAAATAGGAACAGATTGGTTCCGAACAATGAATAAAATCTTTATTTTAAAAAACAAAAGATAAATAAATTGTTTTAATTTGCATATACCCATCACTGATATCTATAATACACAGAATAGCGTATCGGCATAAAAAAGTTGCTTCTATTTGAAGAATTGTTATAACGGGTGATTTTGAGGTTTAGAACTTTAAAAAAAAAAAACACAATAAATTCGAAAAAATTAATGAAATATTTATTTGAATCGATAGTTTGAACCTTGCAATTTAATGTTTAAAGATAATTTCATGCAAATGTTGACCGCGGCTGCGTCTCAGGTAGCCCATCCGCTGAGTCCAATTTTGGCATACTCTTTCACACATATCGGCCCGTATCTCACGAATGAATGCATGGATGTTGGCTTCCAGTGCGTCAATCGAAGCGGGCTTGTCCCTATAGACATTAGCCTTGACATACCCTCACAAAAAATAATCTAATGGTGTCAAATCGCATGATCTAGGCGGCCAATTGACCGGCCCGAAACGTGAAATTAACTGTTCACCAAACTCGCCTCGCAATTGCGCCATTGTTTCGCGTGCTGTGTGGCATGTGGCACCGTCTTGTTGAAACCACATATCATGCAAGTCAAGAACTTCCATTTCGGGCAAAAAAAGTTTGTTATCATCGCTCGGTAGCGTTCACCATTGACAGTAACGCTGCGATTCGCATCATCTTTGAAGAAATATGGCCCAATAATGCCGCCGGCCCATAAACCGCACCAAACAGTGGCTTTTTCGGGATGCATTGGTAGCTGTTGCAATGTTTCTGGCTGATCTTCACTCCAAATGCGGCAATTATGCTTATTTACGTACCAATTCAACCAAAAATGAGCCTCATCGCTGAACACAATTTTTCGATAAAGCGGATCCTCGGCCAGCTTTCCAAGAGCCCATTCACCAAAAATTCGGCGTTGTGGTAGGTCGGCTGGCTTTAGTTCTTGCACCAGCTGTATCTTAAAAGGCTTTACGCCCAAATCCTTCCGCAAAATTTTCCACGTAGTGCTGTAACAAAGGCCTAACTGCTGGGAACGGCGCCGAATCGATATTTCGTGGTCTTCTGTCACACTAGCTGATATGGCCGCAATATTTTCTTCACTACGCACAGTACATAAACGTGTTGGTGGTTTAATGTCCAACAAAGTAAATTTGGTGCGAAATTTGGTCACAATCTTCCGAATAGACTGCTCAGAAGGTCGAGAATGCCGACCATAAAATGGAAGCAGCGCGCGATGAACATTTCGAACCGAGCACGAATTTTGATAGTAAAATTCAATAATTTGCAAGCGTTGTTCATTTGTAAGACGATCCATGGTTAAATTGCAAACCAAACTGAAGCTGTTTGGCAGTGACACAAGGTACTAAACACACGTCAGTTGTCAAAACCAGTGTTGCCAAAACCAAACCAGCTAAAATACCACCCAATGAAGGTGACTACTTTTTTATAACAATATAACCCACTGATCTCTATAATACACTGGATAGCGTATCGACCACTGATCTCTATAATACACTGGATAGCGTATCGACATAAGAAAGTTGCTTCCATTTGAAGAATTGTTATATTATGAAGCTGACCACTTTTTTGTATAACAATATGACTGTATAACAATTTATACAAAATAATCCACTATGAGGACGTCAAGTTTCCGTTCGTTGCTAACCCCCCCCCCCCCCCCCAAAACTTTTTGCTAACATTTTTGTGTTTGTAATTTTATTTCATTCACAAATGGTTAAATGAAACGGAATTACAAACGTAAGGAGTGTGACAAGGAGCTAAAATCGTAAGAAAACACAGACTATGTAATCGCATTCTCCTCATCACACTTATCAGCTGTTTTGTTCAACTTGTTTGCAAACTGAAATAATGAACGAAGTCGATGGTTCCCATATCCCATCTACATACTTATTATTACCTATTTAAACACCTTTCTATTGATATAATTCTAGTGCTATTGGAAAATAATAGCACAAACAAAATGTACACAATGACTAACTTAATGAAAAAAAATTATAAAATAAACTCCCACAAAGTTTTTTCCTTTCATATCATTGGTCTGTTTCTCTTTCATCAGATTGAAATTTTGGAAACAGGCTTTTTTGTGTTAATGTAGACGTCAAATTATGAAGCCGACCACCTAATTGTCATCTTCAAATGGAAGCAAAAAAACTGTTATACATTATAAGGAATACACTATCCAGTGTATATAGAGATCAGTGTGACAACCCTAGGTTTGTTGGGTTGCTAATCGATGATGTGTACACAATTTAATTCATGAGCCATCCTAAACGGAACAGAACATGAGTTATTTTATCGAATAAATGGAATAAGTGCAAAAAACATAAAAAAAGCTTATGTGGGTGATGTAAAAAAAAAAAAGAATAAACACCATTTTTGTGGCGGAAACAGGCTCGGATAAAATAATCTAAAAAACATTTTTGGAGTTGAGGAACAGAACTGATGATAGGTGTGTATGCGAAACTTTTTACGCACGTTTAATATCCAACACAGGTGTCACCTAGGTTTGATAATGTGTACCATGCCTTAAGTGGTGTAAGAAATCCCAAGTAATCGTTACAAAGTAACGATTACTTCAAGTAACCGTTACTGTTTACCGGTAATGATTACCAGTAACGATTTCCATTTATAGTTACTTTTGATTTGATTACTTTCTAGATTTAGTTACTTTTGGATCTAGTTACTTTTGAGATTTGATTTCTTTTTGGGTCTAGTTACTTTTGGATCTAGTTACTTTTATGATTTGATTGCTTTATGGATTTCGATATTTTTGGATCTAGTTACTTTTGGGATTTTATTACTTTATGGATTTAGTTACTTTTGGATCTAGTTACTTTTGGGATTTGATTTCTTTATGGATTTATTTACTTTTAGGATTTGATTACGTTAAGGATTTAGCTACTTTTTGATTTAGTTGCTCTTGTATTTAGTTATTTTTGGATTTGCATTTGGGTCTTGGGTGCTTGGTTATTGAAGGATGGTGGTTTTGAATACGAAATGAGTTATTCCTATTATGCACATATGTAGGTAGTAAGTATCTTAGGAGTTTTTCTGTAAAATGTATGTAAATAAGCAGGAAGCAGAAAAAGCTTGTATCTCAAGAAAAAATTGTTAAATTAGATATTTTCACATTAGGGTGCCTCTGAAAAACGCTATCTTCTACGTTTGTGGACAAAATCCAATAAAATTTGGTATGGACAATACTCAGACAGAAATTTTGAAGAAAACAAATATTTGGCATAAAGGTGGTTCAAGAAAAGTATTTTAGGAGTCTTATATAAAAATTTATGTAAACCAAGCAGAAAGTATAAGAAGTTTGTATCTCAAGAAAAAATTATTAAATTAAATATTTTAAAATTGGGGTACTTTTGAAAAACGCTCTTTCTACGTTTTTGGACAAAATCCAATAAAATTTGGTATGGACAATACTCAGAAAAATATTTGGTTCTAAAAAAGTATTTTGGGAGTTTTATGTAACAATTTATGCAGATCAAGCAGGAAGTCTATGAAGCTTGTATCTCTAGAAAAAAAATTTTAAATCAAATATTTTATGGAACAAATAAAAAACATATTTTTTTTGTAATGAAAGGTAATGAAAGCATTCGGTGCAAAAAACAGAAAATTTTTTTAATTTTGAATGTGGAGAAAATAATAAAAACTGGTTCAAAAAACAAATGATTCTAAAAAACTAAATTTTTAATTTTTATAATTTTTCTCTAGATACATGCATCTTACTTACTACTTTCTGCTTGACTAACATAAATGTTTACATAAAACTCCTAAAATACTTTGTTTAAACCACCCTTACGCCAAATATTTTTGTCTCCAATATTTCTGTCTGAGTATTATCTGTACCAAATTTTATTGGATTCTGTCCATAGGCGTAGAAGATAGCGTTTTCATTACTTTATTTAATAATTCTTTCTTGAGCTATAGGCTTCTTATACTTTCTGATTGATTTAAATACATTTTTACATAAAACTCCTTAAATACTTTTTTTTTGAACCAACCTTATATGCCAAATATATTTTTCTTCAAAATTTCTGTCTGAGTACTGTCCATACAAAATTTTCCTGGATTTTGTCCCCAAACGTAAAAGATATCGTTTTTCAGAGGCACCATAGTGTGAAAATATTTAATTTTACAATTTTTTCTTCAGGTACAAGCTTCTTATACTTCCTGCTTATTTACATACATTTTTATAGAAAAATTCCTAAAATCCTTTTTTTGAACCGCTCTTATGCCAAATATTTATGTCTTCAAAATTTCTGTCTGAGTATTGTCCATACCAAATTTTATTAGATCTTGTCCACAAACGTTGAAGATAGCGTTTTTCAGAGGCACCCTAGGTTAGGTTAGGTTAAGTTAAGGTGGCTGTCAGGAAAACTGCTGACACACTTAGGCCAGGCCAGAATAGGCCCATTGTGATACCACATAAAGAATGCGAGGTAATCCTCGTTAATTAAACCAATTGGAGCGTTTAATAAAGCGATGGAGACTGTGAATGTCGATTTTATTTAAGTCACTGGGATCATCAAAGAAAAAATTTCCTAAGTGTGTTTTGCGTCTTTGAGAAAGGGCAGGACATGAGCAAAGAAGGTGTGGGATAGTTTCTTCCTCCTCCTCGTCCATGCAGCTTCTGCAGAAATCATTTGAAAAAAACACCGAGTTTACTGGCGTGTTTACCTATGAGGCAGTGTCCAGTAATGACACCAATTGTGGAGCTAATATGCAATCGACTCAGAGATAACAAACATTTCGATCGCTTCGGATCCAGTGTTGGCCAGATCTGTTTTGTCACCAGACAAGTAGTGATACCTGTCCATCTGCTGTTTGTCATCATCATGGAATCTTGCTTAAGCATAAGTTTACATGTAGCGATCGGTATTCCAATATTCATCATGTTAGATGATATTGGTGTACTAGTTCCTATCCTGGCGAGTTTATCGGCTTTACAGTTTCCTAGAATATCTCTGTGTCCCGGCACCCAGAAAAAGTGAATGATAAACTGTTCTGCCATCTCCATTAGAGACGATCGACAGTTTCGGGCAGTTACGGAGTTTGAAGAAACAGAGCCTAATGATTTTAGAGCAGCTTGGCTATCTGAGAAGATACGGGTATTCAAAGTAGATATTACGTTTTCTTTGAGCCAAGATTAAACTTCTTTTATTGCCAATATTTCCGCTTGGAACACGCTACAATGATCAGGGAGACGGAAGGAGAGGCTAATGTTTAGTTGCTCTGAGTTAACGCTGCCACCTCCCCCTCTTCGGTTTTTGAGCCATCCGTGTAGAAATGAATTTCTTCATCTCTCAAAAATTCATTATCTTCCCAAGTGGATCTTGTTGGAATTGTTACTTGAAATTTTTTGACAAAAACCGGCTGAGGGATGGTGTAGTCGGAGTGTTTAGGGACTGATTCGAATTTGTTCAGAATGATAGTGTGGCCAATGGAATTATTGGACCATTGAGAGATGGCTCCGAGACGAATAGCTGTGTTCGCCGCCACTTGTTTAGTGTATATATCAAGGGGTGTGATGTTAAGCATTATAAAGCAGCGGAAGGTGTCGATCGGAGAGCTCCACTGATACACATGCAAGCCGATCTCTGTACTTTGCTTAGCTTATCACGATAAGTCACTTTATCTAAAGCAGTCCACCATACTGCCACCCCATAAGTGAGTATCGGTCTGATGACCGCTGTGTATAGCCAGTATGATATGTGGTGACAAGCCCCATTTGTTTCCAATAGCTTTTTTACAGGAGAAAAGTGCCATTGTGGCCTTTCTAATTCTCTCTTGTATATTTCGTTTCCAGCTCAACTTTTTGTGTAAAATCAGATATTTATCTTGATTTTAGAAGTTAATTGGAATACGATTTATTCATGGAGGGTCTATATTCGGAATTTTATATTTCCTTGTAAAGAGGACAAGCTCAGTTTTGTAGGGATTTACACCTTGTCCACATTTTTCTGTCCATTTAAGTAGTTTTTTGAGATTTTAAGATGCTTTCCCGATATTGCAATGGCAACGTCATCAGCATATGCAGTAACTTTGAAACCATCCGCTTCTATATTGACTAATAGTTCATTAATTACGATGTTCCATAAGATTGGGGATAGGACTCCACCTTGCGGTGTGCCTCTGCTAACAGATCTTCTAACAGAAAATTCACCTAATGTTGAGCTAATTATTCTGAGACACCCTAATGTGAAAATATTTAATTTTATAAATTTTTCTTGAGATACAAGCGTCTTTTATCTCCTGATTATTTACATACAGTTTTCCAAAAAAAAACTCCTAAAATACCTACTACCTATGTGCATAATAAGAATAACTCATTTGGTATCCAAAACCACCATCCATAAATAACAAAGCACCCAAGACCCAAATGCAAATCCAAAAATAACTAAGTCCAAGAGTAACTAAATCAAAAAGTAACTAAATCCATAAAGTTATCAAATCCTAAAAGTAACTAAATCCATAAAGTAATCAAATCCTAAAAGTAACTAGATTCAAAAGTAACTAAATCCATAAGTAATCAAATCCCAAAAGTAACTAGATCCAAAAGTACCTAAATCCAAAAATATCAAATCCAAACATTTCGCGGTTAGCTTATACAATTCTTTAATGTTGGACTGATTGTCCTTTAAATTGAGTTATAAGGTTTGTATCTTAAAGGTGAAGGTGTCAAAATCAAGGAAAAATAATTGGCTTAATTTTGGTTGAATAAAATGTAAAAAAGAGTAAAGAGATCGAGACAAACTGAGGGATATATTGAGACAGAATTATTAGCCACTTTATTACTTACATATAAGAGATTTTTATTTTCTTGTTTATATTTTCATGATGCCTGAAAACTATGGATTGGACCTCCAGTTCATTTTTGGATTTGAACACAAAACAACCCAAAAATCACGTTCTTGAATTCCTTGTGTCAAGAATTCATATAGTAAAAACAAATATTTTGATAAGAAAAAGTAACTAAAGTAATCACTCAAAAGTTACGATTACTTTGGAAAAAGTAACTAAAGTAACGATTACTCAAAAGTAACGACTTTGTACACCACTACATGCTTTAAGATTATGTAAATAAATTAAATTTTTGCATGAATCTGCCAACTTGGTTTACCATTCAGCACTAGGATTTGAATCAATCCGGGGGTCTCCAGTAGTAAACAGAGACAAAGCAGAAAAGGTATGTTTGGTAACTTGAAATTTCTTGCAAATTTTCACAATTTGCTGTCAGAAACCATAAAAAACCAAGTTTGGGAAACTTGGTGAAAATTTCACGTTAACAAACAGGCATAATATTTTATTACTCACTTGGCCGCTGTACATAAAGTTAAGAAGTCCTGCCATGTGGTTGGCTTCTACGTCGGCCATTAAAAGAATTGGATGATTGGATGGGTTCTCCAAAAATATTTCTTGAAAATATGGACTACACACCGATAGCACCTGCAAGTAACGTGATTAGTTGCTAAGTATAAAAACTGTACTTCTTACCAATTTATGGGCCTTGAAAATTTTACCTCCGGCTGCTATAGTCACATCAACCATTTTTTCATCTTTTTGTAAGGTATGGAAACCCCTTGACATATTACCTAGAAAATTATTCCAAGATAATAAGTATTGATCAATTGAATTTGGATCAGAGAATTTATTTTGAATTGCTGAAGATGGTGGTGATTTTTGCTGCCTTAGAATGGGTCTAGGAGATATTATTTTCTCATTTTTAACAAGATCATTCTGATCAGAGGGACTTTTAAGATTATTTTCATTTTCAACTCGCTGCTGCATAAAATTTAAATTTTTTACTGTAACGACATTCGTCTTGTTCCCACTCATGCTGTAACTTGTCGCCTTGGAATTTAACACTTTGTCGGAAGCAAACTGGCTTTCGGAAGTAAACTTGCTTTCAGAGGCAAATTTGTTTTCGTTTGCTCTTCTTTCTTTTTGCCGTTTCAATAGTTCTTCTATTTCCATACATGCTCCAGATGTGACTGCAGCAATCGCTGAAACTATAATCGGATCATCTTCAAAAACACTCTCATCCAAAGATTCTTTTAAAGTTTTTGTCGAAGAAAATAAACGTAGGGACGGATCATTTACTTGGTCACTAAAATAAACATCCATCAAGGTAAAAAAGGGCCATTCCCTCCTCTTTGGTTCTTCCGAAACTTTAATGGCCTATTAATTGTAAATAAAAATATATGAGTATTAATATAATTGAATGTTAATGAAAGCACGCGAATTGATGAAAAACTAAAATTTATCGCTGAAAAATAAGAAATCACGTGAAGGTGGAAGCATCGTGGTTTGGGAAGATATGGATGCAAATGCTGGTACAAGAAATGACCCAAAACATTCGTCAGTTTTAATAAAAGAGTGGCTGCTGGACAATGTAAAATCTTAGTTTCTTTATGTCCACTAACCACCACACAGTGGCGATTCAGATCTTAACGCCTGGTCAAACAGAGCGCGGTCTGGCAGGACGGTCAATACTTTACTGAGAAAAAAAGAACGCTGCGATCAAATTTTGTTTGTAAGTTTTTACAAAGACCACTGCACCACGCTCTGTTTGACCAGGCCTTTAAGTTCTGGGTTGGCTATAAAAAATAATTATTTGATCAAAGCTTAATGTAATAAAAATTAATTTTTATTATTTTTCTGTATTTGTTTTTAGTACAGTAACTATATATATATCAGACTTTAAGTTATATCCGACAGTTCTAATTTTTTGCTGAGATGTTTGTGATGTTGGCCTACTTTATAATCCCTGTTTTCAACTTTTGACACCAAACGCATCATGGTAAAACATTTAAAAAAAAACGCGAAAATTTCTGACTTCTTCCAGTAATTATTGATTCTGTACCTAAATGTCTAACTTTTGATGAAAACATTGCTCTACGATTCGAAATTAATTGAACTTGCATAAATTTGAAGCCAAACTCGTCTCTGTGAACCCAAGATTTTCTAAGAGACAGCATTTCAAAATGTATCAATAAGAAGTTTAAAATAACAAGTAAGGGTAAAATTAACAGTATAATGAAAAATATAGTGTGCTTGGCATAAGATGCTTTAAAACTGTAGAGCGTGTAGGTTGGGTCATAAGAAGAAAAAATGGTATAGAGGAAGAGGGGTGCATATCTCCCCGTTCAGGCGGGAGCACAAATTAGGAAACCCAAAACTAGTTGTATTGCAAAAACTATGTTACGTACTAATATTAGAAAATTTGTTCTATATTGCCTAATGGTTTTTAGGTCTTTTTTTCGTCAGTGATTAACTGTATCGATCCAAAGTAAAGCTTATTCAGCCTTAAAATGTAAATCTATTTACTATAATTTTTCATTACGCCTTTAACTTAATAATTTTTTTAGTATTGTAATAACTAATAAGATTTGTGTGAAATAACAAAATACGTGTAAGTAGCTGTCAATTTGATGTCTACAGAAACACTAACAATGCCTATAATTTCATATTAAACCTTCATTGCACACGTCATTTAAAACCACACCATTACGTAATGATAGGCCCATACACGATACACGCTAATTGCTGAACAAATTTTGATATAATTGGAGAAATGCTTTTTAACTTAATATAATTATATTTTTATTCATAACAAAACTTTAAATTACGATATACGTATAGCATCATCTATGCTACCTTAAAAATGTTGAGTATTCTTATCTAAAAACTGTACAGAACCTCTCAATTTGTTTTAATTTGTAACAAATTTCTTGGGCCAGGAGGCCCAAAGCTTGCTTTAAGGAAAACCTACAGACCTATTTACAGTTGTTTGTACTTTTGAGGGCACATTTTAGTTTTATAAGAAGGCAGATGGTACTAATTGTTAACGTAATTTTAAGCCCACTTAGGCCTGACAGCCCCAAGGTGTGCACTGAAGATCAAAAAAATGTATTTTTTGACTCTCGAAATTATAAGTTAAAGTAAAATTAAGTCTTCTCATTTACTGTTCCATGCAGGTTGAGCCTTCACCCAACTATATATGTAAGGAAGTATGAAAAAAAGAGTATGAAAAATTGATTTGACATATTTTGTGAAATCTTTTTTTCAAACTTAATTAATTTGTTTTCATTCCTAGTTTTGGTATTAAAATGACCTTTTAGCTTCAAAAACTGATACAAATGTTGAAGAACCAGACGAAGAGTCATGCGTTCTCCACCACAATATCGCAATAATTGTTGAAATGAGATGTTTTTTTATTTAAGAAAACTTTTAGCTTCAAAAACTGATACAAATATTGAAGAGCAAGACGGAGAGTCTTGCGCACTCCACCACCATATCACAATAGTTGTTGAAATGAGTTGTTTTTATTTGAGAAATAAAAAAAAAAATAAATTGAAATTTTAGCATAAAGTATTAAAATTTATTGTAGTTTGTAGTTTACTTGTTCATCGATAAAAACTAGAAAAACAATTTTGTCCGCCTAAAACTGCTAGGTACCCCTATGTGGAGAGGGGTAGTTATCTAAAAAAGTGGCTAAAAACAGGAAAACAAATGTTGAAGAATAGTGGTAATATTAGGGGAAAAATCCTTTAGCTCCTCTTAGGCAATAAATCCACTCATCAACATTCTTTTACAAAAGGTTGTTTTGTTTTGTTTTAGAGTAAACTTTTTTCGCTTACCACTTTACAACAGTAAATGTTAGAAAATTTATTTTAATACCGTTTGTGGTCTATTTAATTTTCTAAAAGAATTCTAAAAGCGGTCATTAAATTAGGTCATTAATTAGTGACAAATTTTACCATGAGATAGATTGAGATTTATTACTCCATCAAAAAAATATTTACAAAATCATGTTTTTAATTTTAATATAAATTTTTTGAGGCATGGCCAAGGGGCCGTCGCATCATCCAAATGATAGCCTTATAAAAATATTTTCTGAATTGCTTATATAATGGTTCATCAATGATAGAGAATTTAAATTCAAAAATCTCCCCCTAAGATTGTTTTTCTATATGCTAGTGATATTTTGATATATTTATATAGTTTCTGCCAGTCCCTTCCGTTCAAAATAGCAAGTAGATCAACTTGTTGTAGGCAGTTCTGCTGCCAAGTTTGTCACCGATCTCCACTAGTATTGGGTATCTTGCTATGAAATGTTCTACATTTTCTATCTTGTTGGTGTTACATAAGGAGCAATAAAGTGCCAAGTCACTACGGTATGATATGAAATTAAAGAGCAACAACTCTCCTCTTGCACGAAAAATCATAGCTATTGCTTCAGTGTTGAAGGTGTCCTTTACATAGCTGAGTTCGCCAAGATCATACTGTTGCCTTGGATAAACTTATGTATGAAGTGAACATTTTGCTTGCTCCAAATTGTCTTCTCTTACTTTGGAATGTAGCTTTTCAAATAAGGTACATAGATAAAGTTTGCAAGTTTATTTAAAGTTAAGTTGAACGAAAGTTAACACATTTCTACAAGATTTTTCCATTCTTGAAACCAAGAGCTTTGAGAACTTATGATTGAGACTTCATCTGCCTAGCAACTTCGTTTGTTTGGCTATACAGAAGCTTCATGATGTAATTAAAATGCAATTTCAGAATTGTGAGATAAAGTGGTGACAATCCAGTTTCAAGAAGTAGCATATAATTTGGTGTTGTATCAGTAAATCGAAATTGTCGTTTTAGGAAGAACCTCAGAAGTTTTTCGGTGGTTTCAGACATTCGCCATACCCATGAATCTGCAGCATAAAGCATAATTGATTCAGAAGTTGCAAAAAAAAACTTTGTAATTTGAACTAAAAGACAGGTCTTTGTTTCCATAATTATTTTGCCACACCGTCCATATCGCATTTTTTGAAGAAGAAAGTTTCTTACCAGCTATTTTTCCGTATTAAGGTTGCTGGCTAATGTAAAGTCCAAGTATTAGTATTCTGAAACAGTTTCAATTACTTCCCTTCCTAATAACCACTTTTCATTCCTAGCTAAGCGCCCTGTTTCTTTTCTAAACATGTTTGTTTGGCAAGAAGGACAAGATCATCTGCATAATTAAGGATTTTTATCGATAGTCCAACAATTGATATGCCACATGGCATGTCTTTTGTTATATCTTCAATTAAGAGACAGAAGGCTGAAGGACTTAAATTGCACCTTTTTTCTCAATCCTACTAACGTTAGAAACCAGTCTTATAGGCTTTATCCGACCCATCTTCAATCATCCTTCCAAATTTGAAAGACATTCCACCTTTAAAAAATTAAAAAATGAGAGCTTTCTGTCGATTGAATCGAATGCAGCTTGTAAACCGACGGAAAGCCATATAGTTTCTTCCGTCTACGTATATATATCTCTGCAATGTTTGTCTGGCTAAAAATATGATCTACTATGGAGTATGCTTTCCTAAATCCTATTTGGACCATTGCTTATAAGGTGGTTGTTTTCGATCCATGCAGTAAGGTGGTATCTTAAAATTTCCATAAAAATCTTCAAAATGAATTCTGAAAAGCAATTCCATGGTAGTTTTATGGATTCATCTTATCTCCTTTTTTAAATATGGGGAAAATAATATATTTTTGAAAATCCTTCGGTGCTTCTCCTGAGTTGAAGATTTCATTAAAGGCTTTCGTGAGCAGCTTTAAGAATTCTTGTGTTGTTATAGGCTCGATTTGCTTCAAGGTATTCCTCCTTAAGGGAATTGGCATTCAAATTTTGATATAGATGTGAAACTGCAAAAGACCTTTTTCTGGCAGTCTCTCTAGTATTAGTATTGAGTCGAGTAAAGTTGCAAGGTCTGATTGCCAATGCAAACAACTCAAATTTTCTGGGATTAAGCTCATAACTTAGTTATCTATTAAGATTTCTAATTACACACTTAAATTAAGCTATTTTATTAAAACTGGACTACGTTATAATTGATTTTTAAACGCATAAAGTGCTCCATCTGATGCTCTTCCTCTTGTTGCACCACTCCTTTTTACTGCTGCAACGTAGTCTTCAAAGTATTTTTAATTTTGCTGCATGATATGCGTTTCATAAAGTAAAAATATTTCAAAAGTATTGACATAGTGAAAAAAGTAAGAATATATTTTTTTTGTTTGATAATCCATTGATGTAACTTAAGAGTCTAATTTTCTTTTTACTAACCAAATTTTCAATTAGCAGGCTGAATACAAAAGACTATTGTGAACGATTATTTTCGTGAACTAAATTGTCGATACCATTTCCGATATCGTTCGCCGGATAAAACGTAGGTCGTGGTCACAGTACACAAATAGAAGGTATAATATTGCGGAGGTTGTCGAAATTTTAATTGTCAGACATAAAAAATGGCTGTGAATGTAAGGAAAAAATACACGTTAACACAACAACAAATATTGACTGAACAAAAGTCAAAATTCTAATGATATTTAGGCCTATTCGGCGTAATCTTTTATTCTGCTATTCTATTATTCTGCTAAGAATTTCCATACAAGAGTTTAAGCTGTCAAAAAATCTTCTACCAATTTTAATTTTGGTATTCTGCATGCTTAATTCTGTTATTTAATCTGCTAAAAATTCTGTTATGAACTGCCAAACTTTCGAACTCATAGCAAAATCTTTTACAAATCACGTTTTTGGTATTGCAGCATGCTAAAATCTGTTATTAAATCTGTTATGAAATAAAAAAGAATAAGAGACAAGCCTCTCTGTCTTTTATCATAAAAGATTTGTTAACAAAATGGCAAGTTTTTTTTATTTCATCAACAAAATGTTTTAAAATTAGACAAGTGTTAAAATATTATCACATATTTTGTAAATAAATAATGAAAAAAATTAAAAAACGTAATTTTTTTTCAGGCGAAGCACAAAACACTTTTGATGTGGAACGAAGATAAAAAAGTAATTCCTTTGGTCTCCCCGATGTGCATCTCATACAGCTTTTTGCATTGAATATATTTAATGCAGCAATTCTATTGGACACATTCACTTACTACAAATAAAACAATTCCGTGTCAAATACGGATTTAATATTAAAAAACGAATGTAAATACATGTTGGTCACCCATTTTGGTATTTTTCATTTTATTTACAACTGCTGATTTTGGTAACAGATTCTAGGTCTGTTCGTTACCTGAATCATAAAAGATCTTTTATAATGAAAATCTTGTATGATTCATAACAGAAAATTCATAGCAGAATAATAGATATCACAAAATAAGCCTAATTACCTGTAATATCTGTACTGTGGGTAGCGGTCAACCATTTTCCGATGACATTTGTGTGACGTTTACCGATGACAGTGGTAGGTTATTCATTTGATTTATACAAAATTCTCGCTGCAATTTAATTTTATATTTTGACGAAAGAACACTTAATCCATCAAGTCTACCAAACATTAATCCTGTTTCATAGTTCCAGCTGAAATAATGGTGGTAATGGTAATGGTTTGGAATGTGCAATTTATCATCAATCAATTTAACCTCGAGATCAGAATTTTGCACCCTAACCCCCCTTCTTATCTTAAGCAAAGAAGCTGTCGAATTCCAATTGGGTAGTCTTTATGCCTGGATACAATTAACTAGTTCCCAACAAACAAGTTTTTTCTAATCGTTCATCTTTATTTTTGAGAAAGTTGTCCTGCTGACTTCATTATGAAGTTAACAGGGCATCCATTTTTTTCGCAAATTTCATTCTTGCGTAACTAATCCGCAATTAATTAGTTCTCAAAAACTTATTTTAAGTTTAAGTTAAGTTTATCTGTGTTTTTGATAAAAGAGACCTGCTAAGTTCATATGATGTAAGCAGGACACCTATTTTCTCGTAAAGCATAAAAGAGGTTAATTTTTTTGTAACTAATCCGTTATTAAGTAGCAACTTATGATAGGATACTTTTTAATCGTCATTTCCAAAAGTCTTGTCTAACTTTCGAAAAAAATTTTTTTTACAAGCCTTACTATTCTTCTATATGTGTGCAAAATTCTGGTTAAAAGCGGCTAAAGGTTTTCTGTTTGAAAATTGAAGTTTGCTTGTTAGTGGAAGTTCCATTGTAAAGGTCTCCAACAACTATAATACTGAAAAGAAGCCTGTTATGTATTTGTTTTTGTCCATTTTACTTGTTTTTCTAAAAAATTTTGTTTTTTTCTCCCGTGGGTAGATGCAAAACCTGCATCAGTCTCTATGAGGACCGAAAATCGCGTGCTCATTGGTGTGTGAGATTCTTACTACACTAAAACCACCTCCACTTTCCGATTGCAACTAAGTTGAAACTTATCTAGCAATTAATTTTTAACAAAGTGTTGGTGGTTGCTTTGCGATAAAAGATCCTGCTTATTCCACGATTTTAAAGTGGTTTTCTGGTCACCGTACCAAGTCGGAAGGTTTTGTTCTTCGCAGACGGAGTACTTAATTCGACTTGTCAAGGATGTCAATAATCGTTGAATTATCGTGTTCTATTAGTCGATTTCTATATTTTCGCGTGAAACTTCGGTTCTTATATACCACGAAGGATTTACAAATGACCTAAGCAATTTATTTTCAAACGTTTGCAAGTTATTTAAGTTTGTATCGTAGGTACAACCCCAAAGTTGTATATCATAAGTCCAAACAAGTTTAAGTACCTGCCTGTATAAAATCAATTTTCAATACTAAGTTTTGAATATTTACCGAGTAACCAGTTCATATCTCTTAATTTAGTTTTAAGTTCTTCGCATTTCTTTTTTACGTGTGGCTTCCATTTTAATTTCGCGTCTACAGTCATTCCAAGATACTTTGCCTCATTTTCAAATGGAACACAAACGGTATTAATAAAGACGGGTAATCTATTTATTTTGTTATATGTAAAATCCACGTGGACTGACTTTTGTTCATTGAGCGCTATTCGCCATGTTTTTGTCCACTCATTGACATTATTAAGTGCATTTTGTAATATAATTGTAGCTTCGCTAATCGTTTTGCCTACTGCTAGAATTGCAGTATCATCAGCAAACGTGGCTACGATAGTGTCTTCTGTTTGAGGTATATCGCGTGTAAATAAAAGATACAGAACCGGACCTAATACACTTCCTTGTAGTACCCCAGCCACTATTTCTTTGAAATCAGAATAGTCATTTCCGTGTATTACACGAATCAGTCTGTTATCTAGATATCCGTTTAGAATGTTATAGAGTCCTTCAGGCAGAACTTGTCTTAATTTGAATTTGAGGCCTTCGTGCCACACCTTGTCAAACGCCTGCGATACGTCCAAGAACACTGTCGATTGTCGAATGCTTGCTTCTAAATCTGAACTGATGTTCAGGAGATGGTTTGCCAAGTTTTTAAAACCGTTATGACTTCCGCAACTTTCCATTGGCTCGGAACATATTCTAACCTTAGAGCGGCATTTATTATGTAAAGGAGGTTAATAAATCCTTTACGAGGGAGCAGTTTTACATTTTCCGCCGTTATTAGGTCATATCCTGGAGCCTTATTCGACTTAAGCTTCTTTATTTCTCTATTTAACTCGGCAAGTGTAGCATTTCTTGTTATGTTGCTTTCATTTGAAGCAAAATTAATATTAATATTTTCGTTGAGTTCTTGCCCGCCGATCGGCTTAAATGTCTCCTCTAAGTATTCGGCGAATACCATCGATTTTTCTTTGTCACTTTTAGCATTCGTTTTGGCTTTTCTTAGTCGGGGGCACTGGAAGGTTTTTTCGTTGTTCTTATATCTTGCAATGGTAATTTAACTAAAAAAGTTTTAGTAATTTCAACTTCAAGGTTTTTGAGATCTGATATCGTCACTCTTAGCGTATTTCTCAACAATTTAAATAAGCTTTGTGGTGAGGGTTCGCTGCTATTTCTTACGTACTTTTCGTTTTTCTTTCACTAAATCTCTTATTTCCTGCGGATATTTTATATCATTATAGCGAGACATTAGCCTTTGATTAGGTTTGTTATCCTAAGCTGCTTTTTGTATTATTTCAACAAAGGTATCTACTGCATCTTTAAGCTCAAGAGGCATTTTTAATGATACCCTTAACTCAACGTTGTCCTCGATATCTTTTTTAAATCCATCCCAGTTGGTTTTACTGTTGTTAACCTGGGTGGTTATTCAATTTTAGCAAGGCTTTCGCTCATAGTGAGTACGACGGCAGAATGATCTGAGAAAAGGTCATAGCTCTCTCAAATTTCTACGCGGTTAGAGGGTATTCCTTTTACCATGAAGAAATCAATTAGATCAGGTATTTTTGATGGATCGGTTGGCCAGTAAGTTGGCTTGCCAGTGGAATGAAAGTCACAATTATTTTCCATTCCTGCTTCAAATAGCATTTGACCCTTTTGAGATATGCATCGCGATGCCCATAAGGTGGGCTTTGCATTAAAGTCGCATCCAACAAATAAGTTTGGGCTAAGTGACTTTATTAATGTCGTAAATTCGCTCTTATCAATTTTGCAACGCGGTGGACAATATATGGAAGAGGCATTGAGAGGAATATTTTTTGTTTTAACCTGTACACTTTCAGGCTTATTGAGTGTTCAATGCACTTTTTTATATACAATGATGATCCACCTCTTGCTTTGTTTGACGGATGAATAGCGTGGTAGTCATGAAACCCGTGGATTTTAAGATTTGATTCATTTTTAGCATATACATCTCCAATTGTCCAAGTTTTTGCCATAATCCGTTAGCATTCCACGTAGGAATTTTAAGCTTTTCCATCATATATTTTTTGAAAGAGGTTTGGTTCGAAAACAATTTTCGACATTACTTAACCTATCAAAGATAAGTTTATTTGTTTCACATTGTTCGTCAAGATTTGACAAAATTATTGAAAAGACTTTCGAGACCAGGTCTGTTTCAGTGTCGCTATTTACGGGTATATTTTTTGTCGCTTCGATATTTTCTCCGAAGGTACTGACACTGTTTTCTTTTCCTTACGAATACTAGGTTTTGGGATTTTCGTAGATTTGACAGTCTTGGGAATTACGGTTTCTAATTGCATTGGTGCGTTTCTTTGTATTTGGGCTGATTTTGATCGTCACTTTTGTAATTCTTTAGCTACTTCACGGCCCTCAATTATTGCTGACAGGAAATAGAGGAGTTCTAAAACACTGAGGATTCCACCAAAAATATTCTGAAGGGTTACTCCATCGAAAACCCTTACCGAAAAATCAAATGACAAAGAAGTCATTCATGAAAAAGGTACCAAAATCAATGAAAGGATGCAAATAAAAGATCCACATCGTTCCAAAAAAAGCAATGAAATCCACCAAATTGAATCCGAAAATTATTTCGAGGAATGGCAAAAAGAAATAATAGCCAGAAAGAAATTTGAAGTCCTCGTTGAAGGTCTTCAGCAACTAGTTAAAAGACTTGAAGAAAAAGTCAGCTTGCTAGACAAGAAGATCCAAATAATGACAGAAAGTCTAGTCCAATAATACTTGTAGGAAAAAGACCACCAAAAACCATTGAGTTTCATACTTATGAGGAAGAGCTCCTTTTTGAAACAGATGGTAACAGAAATAGGGTAAATCCAAGAAACGGAAAGTGGAGGTTAGCCCAGAGATTGTTCAAAAAATTAAAAAGGTAGCTTCAAAAGTGGATATTGCTGCAACAATGAAAACATCAAAATATGAAATAAGAGATGTATCCCAAAAGAAGTCTTATGCTAAAGGTACTAGGCAAACTGCACCACCTCCAATCATGATTTCCGGATTTACAATGTTTGGCGAGCTTAAGAGCATAGTAGAAAAATGCACTAATAAGTATGTAAATAAATTAAAACCAATAAAATAAATAAAAAGAAAACACTAATTTCTCTAAAATTTATAAATTTTAATTTAAATTTTAATTCCAAATGATTATCACACCTTTTATTATTTTTTATTATTACACCAACATATCACCACAAACACTCCAATATGAATTTAAAAAAACTAAACATCAACATTTCATTCAGAACTAATAACAACATCCAAACCATATTAAAACCAAAAATAAAAACAGAAATAAAAACATGCTCCGGAGTTTATAAACACAAATGTGACGATTGCAACACGTACTATTTTGGACAAACAGGCAGAACGTTCTACGATAGGTTTCTAGAACATTAACCAAAAAACAACACCAAATCAAACTTTGCCCAGCATCTGATCGACACCGGCCATAATTATACTGACTTCGACTTAACACCATTGCACATATGTATAAAAGGGAAAATACTTGACGCAACAGAAGAATATGAAATTTATAAGGCCAGTAAACTAGAACAGGACAGACTACTAAACGACAAGTTGACATTTAAAACAAATCCACCTTACGATACAGCAATAAGAACCAAAATAGAAGAAAGAATACAACAACATAACACAACATAATAGCAAAACTCTACAACATCACAGAAGAATAGAAGAAAGAATACAACAACATAACACAACATAATAGCAAAACTCTACAACATCACAGAAGAGACACTGGCTTTGACAAGGAACATTAATGTTAAATTAAGTTCTTAGCCCGATGATGGAGATATACCTACACTCCTAAACGCGTCACTAGGTTTAAAATAAAAAATAATAAAAGTTGTGATAATAATTTGGAATTAAAATTAAAATCAAAATTTTTAAAATATAGAGATCTTAGTGTTTTCTTTTTATTTATTTTATTGTTTTTAATTTATTTATATATATTATAAATGCTATATATTAAAATAAAAATAATAAAAGTTATGATAATAATTTGGAATTAAAATTAAAATTTTTAAAATATAGAGATCTTAGTGTTTTCTTTTAATTTATTTTATTGTTTTTAATTTATTTATATATTAACAACACAACTTCGAGACTCTGTCAATATGCACATATAAGACATGCAAATATACATGATACAATAAAGACAATTGGAAAGTCATTGTTGAAGACGCCGATGCATATAGATCTATCACTGAAGAATTGAACAAAAAGAAAATTCAGTGGCACTCGCACGAAAATAAAGCTACAAGGACGATAAAGTTAGTAGCAAGAGGCCTCCACTCTTCATGTGTTGCCAAAGATATTGTCAAAGACCTTATTCAAAAATGTTTCCAAGCTCTCGAGGCCAAAAAATTTCAAGACACAAAAAGAAAAAACAAAACTGGGACCAAGCTAAGAAACCCAACAAACCCAAAGCAATAGTTGAAAGTAAAAAGTGGCCATTGAAAACAAAACTAAAATTTAACCGACAAAAGCAACTGCACTAAGCAAAAGTGATGAAAACAAATCCTTTTCCCAGATTGTTAAAAATGTGCAGAAGAACGCAGAAACATTGAAAAGCTTGAACTTATCCTTAAAAGGATTGACAAAAAAGATTTAAACATAAAACAGCTAAGCGAAGAAGTCGCTCTTAAGAAACAATGATGGACAGAACACTCAAAATCGTAACATGAAATGCAAACGGTCTTTTACAACATGTATCAGAACTAAACATTTTTTTAGACATAGAGCATATAGAAATTCATTTGGTGTCTGAAACTTACCTCGCTATATAACAAAACTTGGTAATTAATTTCCAAACTATACATGTTATCACGATCTGCACCCAGCTGACAAAGCTAGGCGAGGATCAGCAATACTAATAAAAAAGTCCTTAACACACTATGATGAGCCTTAGTTTTTTTATAAAAAAGAAAGAGTTTAAGATAGCAGCGGTATTCTGCCCTCCGAAGCGCTTTCCAACTGAAGAAAGCTATGCAGAACTCCTAAATTTGTTAGGACATAACTTCCTTGTTGGTGGCGACTTCAATGCTTAACACACCCAATGGGGATCTAGGCTCATAACAACGAAAGGCAAACGGCTATATCAAGCAAGCCGCAAATACAATTGCAAATTTTATCTTTCTGGCTCGCCAACATATTGGCCATCTGCTACTTACAAAATACCAGACCGTATAGACTTTTTCGTAGTAAAAGGTATTAAACGAAACCATATAAGTCTCAAAGTAGTTACGATTTATTGTCAGATCATACTCCAGTAATATTATCACTGAGCGAAGCAGAAATAATAGAAAAAAGTAATCCTAAGCTCGTGAATAAAAGAACAAACTGAAACGAATTCTGAGATAAACTTGAAAGTTTTATAAGCCTAAGATCCCCCATGCTAACAATTGAACAGATTGATCATCAAGTAGAACAATTTATTCCTGATGTGCAATAGGCTGCAGAAGAAAAAACTCCAACAATTTCAAACTCAAGACAAAAAGATCTTGGAGAAAAGAAGAGCTGGAAGAAAATGGCAAGCTACGAGATTTCCAGATGATAAGGTAGTTTTTAACCGTCTTGGCAATGAACAAAAGGAAGCAATGACCAAAGAAGTAAGAAGCATGTGTCAACATGAGATGTCCAACATAAAATCACCAGGGTACGATCTAATAACTGCTTAGGTTTTGAAAGAAATGCCTTCAATAGCCTTCAAAAAACTCCAATTTATAATAAATGCACGTCTTAAACCAAGATATGTGCCACATCATTGGAAAATTGCAGAAGTCATTGTTATACCTAAACAAGGTAAGCCACCAACAGAAGTTACATCTTATAGACCTATATCGCTTATACCAATCATGGTAAAAGTTTTCGAAAAACTGCTTCTGAAAAGACTAATCAAAATAATAGAAGAAAGAAGACTAATTCCGAGCCATCAATTGTGGAAAAGGCACTTGAAGAAAAACAAGTATGCTCGGCTATATTCTTAGATGTTGCTCAAGGTATCTTCCCAGGCAGTACTACAAAATACTGAAATCCAACGTTACGAACCGACTCTTAAGAGTAAGGACCAACCCTGTATTTGTTATACACAAGGGCCACCTTTGCTAATGATATAGCAATATTGACGCCAGATAAATCCGTTACGTAGGCCACACAGAAACTGCAAAATGCAGTCTATAAAGTAAGTGATTGGACGCAAAAATTGCGATTCAAACTAAATGAAACAAAGTCGACGCATATAAACTTTACAAAAAAAAAATAAACAATGTTCCAATTCTTATAAACAGTACAGCAGTACCTTATTCCAACACTGCCAAATACCTTGGAATGACTTTGGATGCAAAGCTTTAATGGAAAGAGCACATCAAAAAGAAAAGACAAGAACTAAACTTGAAGAATAGAAAAATGTACTGGTTACCAGGAAAGAACTCTGACCTATCTATCCAGAACAAACTAATGTTATAAAAGCAAATAGTGAAAACCGTTTGGATATATGCAATCCAACTATGGGGCTGTACTAAGAAAAAAAATGCTTAATCCATCTACAAATTCCAAAGCAAGGTCCTTCGTGGAATAATAAATTCTCCTTGGTATATAAGAAATAGCGATCTACATCGTGACCTTCAAATGGTTACAGAAGTGGTTACAAAACACGCTGTATCACACAATCAGCGACTACAAAGTCATACAAGCTCCGAAATTGAGACCATCTTAAATTTTATAACTCAAATTTCCCACAATACGATTTATAAGTTAAGAAAGAAAGATCATTTGTCAATCTTTCATAGATTGGTCCTGATTCACCGGTGGTTTAAGTGCGGTAAGAGTCCCACACAACTCTATACCGATTCTTACTGAGTGTTTTTTAAAGATTTTGGAAAAAAAATTCACAGTTTGCTGGGTGATTTCCATTACAATTAATGCACGTTGGTGGAATTTCTCTTTTTCCGTAACAGTCAACGGTTAGATGTTTACCAGCGCATTTTACACACCCTTGTTCTTTTTTGCAATAAGTTTGGGTGTTATTGAATTCTTGGCAGCGTTCACACTGAGGGATAAACCTTGTGCTCTTTCTCAGAGGTTCAATCCTATCATCAAGTTTTTCAGTCTTATCGAACGGAAGTATAAATAGTGGGAGACCACGTTGTACTACTGTCGCTTCATCCTCTTTTTTCTGTTTCTCTCTTTTGACAATGTTCGTCGCATCTAAGATTTTGAGGTTGCGCTCTTTTAGATCACTAATAATATCGTCTTTTAAACATGATGCGTGTAGACCTCTTGCCACAACACGTAGGGGTCTTTCCGACTTATTTTCACAGATATACCATTCTACTTTTTCTTGGTTTAGTTTTCGTGACAGAAGACGATAACTTTCGGGGTCTTTCACACAAACTTTCGATTTGTTGTTATTAAGTGAAATAATTTGAAAAGCCGATGGTAATAATGTCTTTAATATGGTCTGCAACTTGTTATACTCCGCAATACCTGTGATGGCAAAGTCTTTGGGAACGACAATGAGAGGCAACAACAAAGCTAAGATTCTTAATAGTGACTGACTATACATTTATGTAATGACCAACAAACCTTATGGTGTGAGTGCATGTGTGTGTAATATGCATTTATAGTTACATATATATATTTGTGACATCTCCCTTTTTTTTTTAAAATAACACAAAACTTTATAATATTTAAAAAATTACGATTCTAGAGAAAAGATAGATTTCATTTTATTAAAAGTTAATTAAGGAATTCAATTTATGGAACTAAATGTTTTCTTGGATTGTTTAAATATAATAATATCAAATTGTTTTTAATTTCGACTTTATAACATTATTTTATATCTAATATGTGGGATGAATCCATGGATAATAGAAAATTATTGACAATATATATGTCTATTCAAGTATATAGTTACTATATCAATGTTAAAGAACAATATAATAATAATAAATTCATATGACATAACTACAAATTTAAGCATTTTAATGGTTTTATAACTCTTCCGCTAAGTGTGGTTGTAGTTCCTGGATATAAAGGGTGCTGTTTCTGGTCTTTGTTGTATGGTCTAGAAGTAGAGTTGGAGGATGATGAATTTTGTCCAGTTGCTGTAGCCAGTTGATTAGGTTTTTTTCGATTTCTGCTGTAAATGGTTTAGTTGGTGCATCATCATTAGTTTGTTTTATTTGTATTTATTTATTCATCTATCGAGTACAATCTCTTTAAGACTAAGACTAGCATATCTAGTAATAAAGTTAAAATATATAAAAAATAACAATAAATATAAAAATTTATACAATGAAAAGTGTTATAAAAAAACATAATTAAAGCATTTTTAAACTTCTCTCTACTCCATTGTAAATTCATTACATCGCATACAGAATTAAATAAAGTGATATGGGATCAATTTTTCCATAATTAGTGTAATGACGCGTTACAAAAAAAAAAGATATTTATATCTCTGAGAGGCCTTGAAGGAACATAAATTGCATAAATTGGGAAAAGCGCAAGGTTCATTGAACAACCTATATGGTTACATTGAACATCTCTGGCTAATAAGACTAAGCACTGTTTTCTTCTTATTTCAAGAGGTTTTATACCTTAAAGTAAACATCTTTGATGATATGAGGGCATAACATTATCTACCCAGTTCAATTTACGTAAAGCATACTTAGTGAATTTCCGTTGAACAGCCTTTATCCTATTAATGCTTACTGCATATATTGGACACCAAATGCAACAGGCGTATTCTAACGAAGAGCTTACCAATGAATTATATAACATAGTCAGAGTATGTGGATCCGTAAATTCCTTCGAGTTTCTCATTAGAAAACCAAGCATTTTATTAGACATTGAAATCATAAAATCATAGTGAGCTTTATATGCTAATTTCATGTCGAAAACTACACCTTAATCTTTAAAAACCGAAACTTTATCAAGGATAGTATCATTTATCTTATATTCGAAGTAAATAGGATTGTGAGATCTAGTATAAGACATTTGCTTACACTTCGAAATGTTGAGATGAGGCAGTTATCTTCGCACCACTGGAAAATATGATTGAGGTCAACTTGAAGAAGATTGCAATCAAGTGAACAATTGATACGTTTAAATATCTTTGAATCATCTGCAGATGGCTTTCTTTTGGAACCCCTGAAAATTGTAAATTATTTTTAAAGTTTAAGATCTGATTTTGACAAACTGTTTACGGTCTGTCAGATATTGGTCTAACCATTTCAATAGCTGAGAGTGAAAACCTAGGTTTTCTAATTTTTTTTAAAAAACATCATGCTGCACCCTATCAAATGCCTTTGAAAAGTCTTTCGCACAAACTTTCGATTTGTTGTTATTAAGTAAAATAATTTGAAAAACCGATGGTAATAATGTCTTTAATATGGTCTGCAACTTGTTATACTCCGCAATATCTGTGATGGCAAAGTCTTTGGCAACGACAATGAGAGGCAACAACAAAGCTAGGATTCTTAATAGTGACTGACTATACATTTATGTAATGACCAACAAACCTTATGGTGTGAGTGCATGTGTGTGTAATATGCATTTATAGTTACATATATATATTTGTGACATCTCCCTTTTTTTAAAAAAAATAACACAAAACTTTATAATATTTAAAAAATTACGATTCTAGAGAAAAGATAGATTTCATTTTATTAAAAGTTAATTAAGGAATTCAATTTATGGAACTAAATGTTTTCTTGGATTGTTTAAATATAATAATATCAAATTGTTTTTAATTTCGACTTTATAACATTATTTTATATCTTATATGTGGGATGAATCCATGGATAATAGAAAATTATTGATAGCACAAATAAACGTGGTCCAAGATGGCTTTCTTTTGGAACCCCTGAGAAATTGTAAATTATTTTTGAAGTTTAAGATCTGATTTTGACAAACTGCATACGGTCTGTCAGATATTTGTCTAACCATTTCAATAGCTGATAGTGAAAACCTAGGTTTTCTAATTTTTTAATAAAACATCATGCTGCACCCTATCAAATGCCTTTGAAAAGTCTGTATATATGACATCAACCTGTTTACCACGTTCTAAACCTTTTGTACAAAAGTTTGTAAAAATAGACAAGTTAGTTGAAGTCGATCTTTGACTCACAAACCCACGCTGACAATCTGAAACCCCTTGCTTGATATTTTCATAAATCCTTTTTTTAACAATGACTTCAAATATATTAGGAATAATTTGAAGTTTTGAAATCGGTCGATAGTTAAGGACGTCCTGTTTTGAGCCTGATTTATGAATTGGCATAATAATTGAGGTTTTCCAAGCATCTAAGAACTGACTAGAACTCAGGTATAAATTAAACAATTTCAATAAAGGTTAAGATAGGCTATACCTACAAGATTTTAAAAATATAGGAGCAATGTCATCACTATCAGGTTTCTTATTATCATCTAAGGATGAAAGTTCTTCCAAAACCTCTTCTTCAGTTAATATTTTTCCATCTAAACATGTTATAGGCTGGTGGTTAACGACAATATTTGAATTTGATTTTTCTAATACAAAATTTGACTGAAAAAAATCAGCAAACATATCACAAATCTCTGTCTCATCGCTTGAAATTTTTTCTCTAAACCTCATGTTAAGTGGTAAACCGTAAGATTTTCTTTTAGCATTTAAGAATGTCCAAAAAAGCTTTATAATTATTTCATTTCTAAACTCCACCTATACTGGTTATACAAATTTTTGTAAAGTATTTCATATTCTTTGCTTAGGCTTTTGAAATGTTCACAGTAAACTGAACTGGATTGACATTTTTCTTTATTTTAATGAGCTTATTTATTAAATTACTTAGTCTCTTATTAAACCAAACAGGTTTGCAGTTTTTGATTATTCTTCTGACTGGCACGAACCCAATTTTTGCTTCTTAAATTTTATTTCTGAATTTTGAGAAGCTAGTTTCTACATCATTCATATGAAGAAAGCTATCCCATTCAACGTCAAAGAAAAAATTATTAATAGCGTTGTAATCAACTTTTACATAATCATATTCAGTATTTAGATTAGCTTGTCTAGTTGCAAAAAGTTGAAATTAATGTCTAGGGCCTTATGATGGACAGAATTTCGTAATAATGGTTCAATGACAGGATATACTGAAGCTTCTAAATCATTGCTTATAAAAACCAAATCAAGTAATCGAAAATTATCGTTTTTTTATTGAATCAATCTGATTCAAATTTATGGAGCTAAGAGAATCAATAGTTTCACTTTCGATATTATTGGTTACATTGAAAGGAATCAAACAATTTTCATCTTCTGAAAATCTTCGCGTGGCAGTCACCTTGTCGGGGTGCGTAGGCTTAAGTTTCAAAGATTCATCTGACCTACTGTTTTCTGGGGCAACCTACAAGCAGTGGTGATTTTGAGGAGTAACGAACTAAGAACTGCCCCCCCCTAATCCAGGGTGTTAAGTGGACCGTGCCTATTGGATGGTTTGCAGCCAGGGGGTATACCGGCTGTATTCTAACGGTACCTCTTTGTGATGGGGTCGTTTCAAAGAGTAACTTTGACCTTACCATACTATGCGGAGCTCTGGTATGGCTGACCATATATTTCTCTAGCTACTCGTGGGATTCAAATGCCAAAAATTTTAAAAAGAAAAAACAACAAAAACCACAACAAATTTAACGTTCCGCGGGATGTCACCGCGAACGAATTTGCGGACCGTATGGAGAAAAACCTCCTCCTTGGTATGGCCCCCCCCAAGAAATGGAGCTGTATATGCCGCTGGGTGGATGGTATTCTAAACGGAAGTCTTAAAAATTGGTATCTGCCCCACGGTGTTGAGAATGTTAATTATTCCGATGTACTTTCTGTCACGGGTGTTTGTTAGAATCCCTTTTGGCAATCCAATTTTGTAAATATTTAACATTTTTGAACACTCGCTGCTATTTCTTCGACTGTCTGCAGAGGATAATGTAGTCGTTTGATATTTTTGTTAAGGTCGGTGGGATCCATACATATTCGCATTTTGTCTTTTTTTGTTATGATGACTATTGGACTTACTCCAGGTGTTGGATGACTCACCGGCTGAATAATTTTCATTCGAACCGTGTTGTTTAATTCAGCTTTGACTGTATCTCGTAGAGCATGAGCTATACGACGAGGGGGTATAATTTTAAATTTTGGATCATTGATGAGATCGATTTCATATATGAAATTTTTGCAACACCCTATTTTTTCATCATTTGACATAGCCTCATGTATGCGAGCAATAAGTCCTAGCTTTTCGCATGATGTAGAACCCAGTGTCGGCGTCGAGTCTTCAGCCACAATTTTGAATGTGACTTATTTTGAAGTTTTTTTGTTTCGCAACTCGTAGTTGCTTCATAAGCTACATGTGTTGAATAATTGTGTTAACTTTCAGATTCAGACCTACTATATAAAAGATTTAATTTACAATATAGACAAAACACTTTACTATTGACAAAATTGGAGCTGTACCATTCACGTTCAAAGTTCGGTTAGATTTGAAAATACAAGCCAAATAGAAAAAGATAAAGAAATAGTATTCAGTGAGATAGATAGAGAAAGACAGATACATTATCTAAATGTGAATTAGGTTTGTTCAGAACACGTTTGTTTCTCCAACACTCCTCTTGAAACGAGTTCGCATAATCCACACTTTCTCCTAAGGTCCAAAAGTCTATTTGACGTTAGTGGTTTAGTGAGAAGATTCGCCAGCATATTCTCACTTCGGCAATATTCGGATTTTATAATCCCCTTATTTATGTAGTCCTTAATGAAGTTATACTTATTATCGATATGTTTGGATCGATTGCTATGCTTTTCGTTCGTTAACATTTTTAAACAACTTTGGTTGTCTTCCCATTTATCCCATATTAAGCGTTTCAGCCACACTGTTTCACAGCTTGCTTCTGCTAAAGCGATGAACTCGGCTTCTGTTGAAGACAAGGCCACACAGGTTTGCTTGCGACAAAGTTGCGACTGCTCCACCAAAAACTTTAAATATGTAGCCAGAATTTGACTTTCGCTCCTTTCGTTCTTCTGCTCAGTTGGCATCTGCATATTTAATTAGCTAATCTTTAACACCTTGTTCACTTAAACTCAGCTTCAGATGAGACGATCCCTTTAAATACTTTGCGACTCGATTTCACTCGTTCCAATCCTCCGCTGAAGGCTTTGATACCTTTTAAGAAAGTATGCTAATACTTGCTGCAATATCTGGCCGAGAATTGTCTGCAATGTAAAGAAAACATCCAATAAACTTTTGATACTTTTCACTGTCGCACAAGAAGTTCGTTTCAGCATTTGACTTTCCGTAACTAGGATCCATTGGCACCTGACTTATTGAAAAATGTCCATCTTTATCTCGATGTACCTCCAGTCCAACGTAATTTTTCACTGCTCCAAGATTTTTCATTTCGAACTTCGAATTCAAAAAATATTCAGCCTCGTTCATGAGGGTTTGACGTTTACTCATCACTAGCAAGTCATCAACATAAACAAAAATATAAATCCAAAACTCGCCTTCAAGTTTCTTAAAAAGACACTGATCAACACAGCTTCATTAAAGTTAGTTGGATCAGCTTCTTTGATTTGTCTTAGCACTTTAATCTCGTTGATAAGTCGTTTTGGGGGCTTTGCTTTTGTTGATCTTGTGGAAAATCTCTTCTCTGGTGTTTCAATTTCAGAAAATTCTATTTGGGATGTTTCCAAATTTCGTCAAAAGTGTTCAAGATGTCATCATCCTTTTTCTGGCTTTTTCCAATAATAACTTCAAAAAGGGCATCATTATTTTCTTTTTGATGAACTTCTTCACCCTTGGTAGGAGCTTTAATTTCTGGAACGTACTTTGCACCTCCATCCGTATTTGAATTTTTCAAAAAACGAACATCTCTGCTGATGGTTATCTTTTTAGTAATGCTGTTGAGAAGCCTATATGCTTTTGAGTTTTGATCATACCCAACAAAAAATAAACACTCCGACTTGTTGTCCCACTTTTTTCGTTTTTCTTTGGGAATGTGCGCATAGCATTTTTCGAAAGTCCAGAAAAATCTGAAGTCTGGTTTAGATCCATACCACAGTTCAAAGGGTGTAGTTGCAGTCGCCTTTGTTGTTAATCTATTTTGAGTGTATGTTGCAGTCATTATCGCCTCTGCCCAGAACTCTTTGCTCAGCTTCGCATCAATCAGCATACATCTAGACATTTCAACCAGATACCTGTTGCGCCTTTCAGCAACCCCGTTCTGCTGCGGAGAGTATGCCACTGTGAATTCAGATTTGATTCCTTGTTGCCTCAGATACTCCTGCACCTTTTGACCCGTATATTCACCACCTCGGATCTCAACACCTTTACTTTTCGTTCAAATTGAGTGTTCGCTGCTTCCGCATCTTCTTTAAGTTTATCGAAAACATCCGATTTTTTCCGTAACAAGAATGTTGTTGTAAATCTACTGTAGTCATCAATGAATGTGACTGTATATCGATAACCACTCGGGCTGACCAATTCCATAGAACCGCAGACATCCGTGTGTACTAAGTCCAGTACACCAATTGATACACTTTCAGATGTCTTTGGAAACGGTAACCGTGCCGACTTTCCTTGTATACAAACTTCACAAGTTTCTTTAACGCTGCAATCTTGAATTGACAGACCAGAACCCATTTCCTTTGCCTGTATGTATTTTATTGCATCTTCATGTCTATGGCCAAGTTTTCGATGCCACTGATGGATGCAATTTTCTATATGGACTGCAACGAAAATTTTTTTCGGCTGGCGTAAAACATATATAGAAGAAATAACATCAGCCACTGCAATCTGAACATCAGCTTTCCATATTTCACAGACATTGTCTATGGACATTACTCTACATCCCTTTTCTACCAAGCAAAAAACTGAGAGCAAATTACCTTGAATTTTCGGAACAGATAAAACGTTTTCAATAATACCAGAAGCCTTTGAATTTTCGTGTTCAGGAAATCTATTTTACATGTGCCTTTTCCTTCAGAACGTATTTCGCTCCATCTCCAATAAAGACTTTTTCTTTAATTGGTGGATCAAAACTTACGAAAAATTCTCTTACATTAGTAATGTGACACGTAGCACCAGAATCTAAGATCTAGCCTGGAATATTACCTGAATATATGAGAAGACTGAATTGGTCCTGGGACTTTGTGATGTAGTTGGCATGTTGCTTTTTGTTTTTCCATTGCTTGTACTGACGACAGTTCTTTTTTAGATGTCCTCTTTGGTGACAAAAATAGCACTCTGACGATTACGACGATGATATGTGTGCTTGGGGAATATATTTTGTCACTTTCATTGCATTTTCATGCTGTTCTGCCCTGGGATTCTGCCTTCACCTGTATTCCTCCAAAAGCTTCGACTGAACGACATCAAATGTGAGCTCGTTTTTTCATTTCATTTCATTTATTTATTTAATTCATTTATCAACTGTACATGGAACATTCTTGATTTGTTTGCGTCTCCAATGTTGTGATAAGGGTATCATAGCTCCTAGGCAAGCTACTAAGCAACATCGCCACACTCCACTGCTCAGATAACTTTTCCTCTCCGATCGCTGCTAGACGCTCGAACAAATCAACCATTTCAGCAATATGTGCCTCATATCCACCCACCTTCATCAACCCGGAGACTGCAGATTTTTCGCATTAACTGCACTTTGTTGCTTTAGGTGTTCCTTTCGTGGTAGTTTTTGAGACTGTGCCACGCTTCCTTCGATGAGGTTGCCTCTCGGATTTGCTGTAATTGGTTGTCCTCCACAGACAGAACAATTGTTGCACGTGCTTCATTGTCTTTGGCACTCCACTCAGGAGTGATCGGATCTGGCTTGACCCCAGACACATAACTCCATAGCCCCTCCTTAATCAAGAGCATCTCTATTTTATATTTCTAAATAAAATAGTTTTCGGAGCCAAGTTTCTTTATAGAAAAACGCTGCTCCGCCATTGTAGTTATGCATCTATTCCTCTTACTGTTAGTTCTTAAATTAAATTTTCCTTTATCTATGGTTTGGAACCCATTCACGTTCAAAGTTCAGTTAGATTTGAAAATACAAGCCAAATATAAAAAGATAAAGAAATAGTATTGAGTGAGATAGATAGAGAAAGACATCGCAGTCGATCTCGTACTGCTGAGGTGCTTAGACGTTTTCGGCTTCCTCAGCTCATTAAAATTAAATAAATCGGAGTGACCTAGTCAAATAAAAGTATAGCGTAGCTATTCCCAAAAGTGCAATAGCACATAAGAAGAGGTGGCAGACCGTCGATCTAAAGGTCTGGGGTTCGAGTCCCAGCCGGGCATACAAAATCTGCAAGCTTTTTTTCGCAACAGGGAAGTGGAAATTTTATTGATTGGGAGAACCAATTGATCGAGATGAGAAAAGTGCGGGGGCACCGAAAGGTGGCCCAGCAACCAGATCTAAAGGTCCAGCGGTACCAGTAGCGGGTACATCGAAAGATGTCACAACAATGGCACCAGCAACCACGACATCATCAGCAACGGCAACATCATCCGAGATCACCGTAAAGAGAAGAAAGAAATTAAGATGTGCACTGAACTTAAAGCGGCACTCTACCACCAATCCAGCAGATCTGTCAGCTGGGGCGGGAGGGGAGTCAACATCAGCCAAGGCAACAGCAGCAGCTAACATAGATCTGCAACTAAACTCTTCACGCTCTGACGAAGAGATAGAATACATGTCCGAAGGGGGAGAGGGACTGTATACCACGGGTGATGGTAATATCCTCGATCTCTCAACACCAGAGGCGTCTGCAGAAGAAGATTGCGAGGCGCAAATTGAGAACGATGACGAAGAGCAAGCCATCAGCAAGAAGATCGGTACCATTCAAGGGGAGATGGAACGCCTGAATGCCATCCTTACGCCCCTGATCTTAAACTTGAAGCGGAAACAAGAAGCTCGCCGCAAAAAAGAACAAATGGAGCGTGAACAGAAAGAAAGCGCACGACAGGCGCCACTGAAAGGGGCCAAAAATCAAGTGTGGCAACCAGCACAACAGCAACAAATACAAAACATTGTAGCACAGCAGCAACATGAATAGCTGCCATAAGAGAAGCAGCCACAACAAAAGCTTCAAACAGAACAGCCACAGCAACAACCAAAACAAAAGCAACAACAACAAAACCATCAACAAGAAAGTCAAGAACAACAAAATAAGCAGCAGCAGCAGAACCAACAGCAGCAGACACAACAACAACAACAACAACAACAACAACAGAAGAGGAAGCAGCAAAATGAACACCAGAAGCAGCCACAGCCTACGGGAAACAAGAAAGAAAAGGTGCCACCCATTAATACGTACAAGATGGAGTTACAGGATACCATTGAATTACGAGGCCAAAATTTTACTATAAAAAGATTAAGTAAAGATAGGCATGCTATTCACTGCTTCACAGTGGCACAGCATAAAATTATTAAAATAATCCACGACTGAGTTCTTCAGTTTTACCCCCAAAGTGGATAAATATCAAAAGGTCCTCCTGAAGGGCACAGATTTCTGCACGGAACCAGAGGTGCTCTTAGATGAGCTCCGTAAGAAAGCGAGTGACGATCTCGTCTTTATAGGGGTCAAGCCGTTCACTACAGTCAAGGCCCGACGGGAGAAGCGGTCTTTGCCGTTTTTCCTAGTTCAACTTTCGCCCAGCAGAAAACTGAATAGTCTGAGGAATATCTCCGTCCTCAACTACCAGGTTGTTACTTGGGATAGATTAAAGAGACGCGGCGACATGCTTCAGTGCATGCGCTGTCAAAGGTTCGGCCACGCTGCAACAAACTGCAAAATGCAGTCACGCTGCGTTAAGTGTGGTGAGAACCACAATAAAGGGGAGTGTAAGCTCGGTGAAGAACGGGTCGAAGACATGACTCAGCTAAGATGTGCACTTTGCGGAAAGGAGGGGCACCCTGCAAATTATCGGGGTTGCTTAGCTTTTCAGCAAATCAGATCCAACAAAGCAGCCAAGCAGACAGTGGCAGAGATACACCCATCAACGCGTGCTCCCACAGCAACACCCGTCAATCCCAAAATTTCCTACGCTTAAATGGCGGCAGGAAGGGAAAATGCAGTACAGCCTGCAGCAAAGGTAGCCCAAACGGCACATGTACCTAAGGCTCCGGACGCTCAGGCCGAAATAAGAAGCATGTTGCTGGCAATTCAAGGCCAGTTGACAGGACTTCAAAAACAGATAAGGGAGCAGGCAACTAGGGTAGACTATCTCTACTCGGTTTTGCCTAGCTTAACGCAAATTAGAGGTTAAAGGCGCGATGTCGGAGAGGCCTCTTAGGATCCTTGCTGTGAATGTAAATTCACTGATTAGGACCGAACGTGGAGCTAATCTTTTTTAATTATTGAAAGATGAAAGTCCAGATGTGTTTATGGCCAGCGAAACTAAGCTGAACCAGAAACATAAGTTGACTAACAACAATTACAATATCGTTAGAAGAGATCGACCAAACTCCACTCAAGGGGGGGGCGTCGCAATCTTCATACGAAAAGGCATTAATCATAAAGTTATATATAATAGTGATCTGCGTAAATTTCGGCTGTTGGAGGCGTGTGTCTTATGCATTCCTCTCCAACAGGGGAAGCGAATGTATGTGATTGCGGCTTATGCACCGGAATCACCTCAGCCAACTGGTTTTTTGGCAGAGCTTGAAAAAGTTTTCGAAGGTCTACACTTGAGCTTGGAAGAAAATTACCTTCTCATGGCCGGTGATTTGAATGCCAAACACTTAGATTGGGGAAATCAAATTCAGAATCAAAGAGGTATTCATCTTTTCAATTGGATGAGTCGATACAACGCTGAATATGGTGTCGACCTGTTGGCTACGGATCGGCCATCGTTTCCAAGAAGCGGTGCCTATCTGGATCTATTGCTAATAGACGCAAGACTGACAATTACTGACACTGTGGGTCAAATACCAAGAAACTGTTTACGAACGATCGAGTACGACAGTGATCACTGCGGACTCGCCGCCGTAATACAGCTTCCGAATGAGCTCGTGGACCTAGATGAATATGTACCTGTGCATACTCACAATTACAGTAAGGTGCGCTGGCCACGCTTTACCAACGCCTTATCGAGCGAAATCAGTTCGAATAATATATCCCCACCAAATGACAGGAATTTGACAAATAACGAAATAGACCAATACTTAGAACAAATGGACGAGACAATCAAACGTACAATGAACAGAACAATACTGAAATACAAACAACGGGACGCAACCGACATGTACAGGAACGCGACCGTTGACGCATTACACAAACAAAAAAGCGGACTGCTGACAAGACTCAAACTCTTGTACCGACGGTTTACTGACCCTCACCATCTGGAGATTAGGACACTGAAGTCGTCGATCAAGAACATCAACCAACTAATTAAAGAGAACTATCGGTTGTCAATTAATTTGTATTGGGATAACAAAATTCGAGCCGTTAATTCTAGCGACCCGAGCATGTATCCGCAAATTAACAAAATATTTAGAAGGAATGATCAGAACGACCTTCCGTGTCTTAAGCTCCAGAGAACGACAGACAACAGAGACGTACTTCTGACAGCAGGAATTAATCCAGAAGACGCCGTCTTGGACGATGACCTCTTTATTGTCGAAGATCCGCAGGAGAAATTGGAGGCTGTGGGGGCTGCTTTCCAGCAAGTGAACGAGGTAAATGCGTGCATTCGTCCCAATCATGACCTGGAAAACAAAGCCTTGCTCCATCACTTCTACCTTCGGAATGACATCACGCAATCGTGATCAGAGAACCTAGGTTTCACCGGGTTTAAAGAAGATCATTTGGCAAATGCCATAATCGCCGAGCGAAATGGGCCCAGTTCCCTGTTAATTACGAAGGTGGAGCTCCAGCTCATCTTCGATTCATTAAAGAAGAAGAAGTCAGCAGGAGTCGATGGCATATCCAACGTTGTACTTCGACATTTACCTCAAGAAGCAGTAGACATTTATACCACTCTGTTTAACAATGCTCTGAATAATACATATTATCCAGTGCGGTGGAAGACAGCTGTGGTGCATCCTCTCCCGAAAAAGGGAAAGGACAACTGCAATCCGGCGAATCTCCGGTCGATAAGTCTTCTTCCGAGTATCAGCAAGGTATTCGAAAAAGTTATCAATAGAGCTCTGTCTAAGTGGGCAGAGGACAATAATATCATACCGGATAATCAGTTCGGTTTTAAGGCGGGATATGACACCATTCATGCCGCGTCGAAACTCGTTTCTGATGTCCAATGGAACAAATCTAAGAAGCAGTGTACGGGTGCCTGTCTGGTTGATTTGGAGAAGGCCTTCGACACCGTATGGTTAGAGGGTCTTTATCTAAAGTTGACTAGACTTGGCATTAGTAAACCACTTTTATATATGCTTTATGATATGCTCAATGGCAGAAAGTTTGTTGTCAAAAGTGGCAACGTAACTTCTGCCACAACCTTTAATATTAAAAATGGTCTTCAGCAGGGGGCGGTCAACTCGCCGATTCTATTCAGCATTTACACCAGCGATCTGATAAGTAGTCTAACTCAGGCTATTGCGTATGCCGACGATCTAATTGCGTACAGAACAGCTCCAAAAGTCGAGGTCATCAGGATTTTCTTGCAGCGTGACTTCGAGAAGATTCAGCGATATTGCGATGACTGGAAGTTGAAAATCAACTTTCAGAAATCAGAAACTATCTTGTTTAGGACTCCGTTGCATAGAGCCACAAGGGATATGAGAAAGAACTGGCGCAAGCTGGTGATCGTAGGGCCAAATGGACATCCACTGGCGAGTAAAAGTGTAGTAAAGTACCTTGGCGTCTGGATGGATCAGTATTTGTATTTCGACAGACATATAAATGCTGCTTTGTCCAGGGCTAGGGGAGCTTTTGCCCTAAAGAAACGGTTGTTTTATAGCAGCCGGCTTGACAGCAGGGTGAAGATGATTTGATACATGGCCCTTATCCGGCCGATGATTGCCTATGGATGCCCGGTTTGGTTCAACGTTGCCCCATCTCAAATGGAAAAGATTCGGGTGTTTGAGAGGCAGTATCTTTGACGCTGCCTTGGATTGCACAGAACACCAGAGTCGGAGTACAATCACTACTATTCCAACCTGGCTCTATACAACGGGGCCAACATAAACAGGATAGATAATTTCTTGCTGAAACTTATCCGAAGTCACATTGCAAGAGTGATGTCCTCGTCTAACAGCTTAATTTTCATGGCTTATTACCCCAACAACGAATACTACGAGAGTGTGCGTCTAAGCGGCTTTATTCCGCCCGATGCATTCCTCCACCTAGACAGTCGAGGGTTGATCCAGGATAGAGCGGCGGTTCCGCTAATCTACCACGTCGGCCGTAGAACTGTAGATCGGCGGCTCCTGTATAGTCGAGACGTCCTCGCACAAGACGGAGCTGAGCACCTTCGGTTCAGTAGGACTGTGTCCGAACGGGACCGAAGAGATAGGGTAAGGCAGGAGAACCAGTTCTGGTGGTTGAAAAACGAAGATGAAGTTCCTTCAGACATTTAATAGTTGACCTTGCTATTTTCTTTTGTATGGCCGACTTACATAGGTTTAGTTTTAAGTAGGGACAGTCAGGGTGGCACAAAAAAAAAACACACAAAAAAACACAAAAAAAATAATAAAATCAACAAAAATACAAAAAAATTATAAAACCGGAAAATGCTTGCTGTGGCTGTTCTAGTTTGTAAGTAGTCTGTAAGTAGCTTATAAGTAGGTTCTAATTAGTTTATAATTAGTTGTAAATAATTTTAAGTAGCTTTAAGTAGTTTTAATTAGTTTTAATTAGCTTTAATTTAGTTTTATGTAGTTTGTAAGTTTTATATAAAACCAAAAAATAAAGACATCGATACCGAGTGTTTTTGTGAAATTCTTCTCGGTAAAAAGTAAAACCGACCTGGATTTAGTATTAAGATAGTTCTTAGGCCGAAAGGCATCAGCATTAAGTTATTATAGTTTAACTTAGAGCGCCTGACTGGGACCAGTAAGATAGTTTTAAGATATCGATAAGTAGGCTAGTTTTTATGAATTTTTGTCTAGCTTTAAGATAGTTTTATGAAAATGCAAAATAAAAATGAATTAAAAAAAAAAAAAAAAAAAATAGAGAAAGACAGATACATTATCTAAATGTGAATTAGGTTGTTCAGAACACGTTTGTTTCTCCAACAATCTGAACACTTTGGTTGTTGTATGTGACGATTCTTTTGGTATTTGATTTTCCAATTTTGAGTTTTAATCTTATACGAGTAATGAGCGCAATCAAGTAGACGTGTTTCATTTCTGTCCCCTGTGTTTATCAATTTTCCCAATAATATTTTCAAATTAATCCAAGTGAATTTTGTTAGTCCGAAGTTTTTGAAAAAAAGTGATCATTATTTAAAAAGAAATTAAATTATAACATATTTAATCAAATAAAAGTCAACGTTTTTTCTTCTAATAAGCTCTCGATACCTCTGCCAAAAAGACCAAAGACACATATATGGAAAGCCCAAAGAAAGAAAGAAAGAATATTAAAAAGAATCGCAAAACATTGACCTCGAAATAACATCATTAAAATCTAACATTGCAAAAATTGAGGAAAGAGTAATTAAGATTAAATCGACAGTTATTGACAATGATGCTCTTAAAACTTAAATATCCTAACTCAAATTAATAATTAACGCTCAAGAACATTTAGTTCCATACTCTTCTGATGAAAACCTCAAATTCATTTTTAAAAATCTGCGTCACAATTAACATCAAAGCTCCAAGTCTGACTAATATTTATCGCATCAAATCTAAAAATAATGCAAATCCACCTAGTTATAATCATAAAATTTGAATCTCCCTACGATAAAAAACTTTTTACTCAAAACCATTGCACTCAATTGCAAAAAAAAGGCGCAGCTTTGTTTACGTGATTGTGGTTTAGACTTTGATGCTTCTATATGTATACATGAATCTCTCACGAAATCAAATCACTCATTAATGAAACACGCACTCGATCTTAAGAAAAAGAAAGAAAAAATCGCTTCAACGTGTTCATATCGTGAAAATGTTTATGTCAGACGCCAACAACAGTCAGATGCTCAGCGAGTTGATTCTATTCAATGCCTTGATGACATTTTGAGTGATCACTTTGAAGTTGGCTCACATATTATTGGAGCACATGACTCACAACCACGGAGCAGCATCCATATCTCTACAGCTTATGATAATGAAGATAATGACAGCTCCAACCTCAAGCTGCATGATGCACCGACACCGAACATGTATGAAAGCTGTATACACCAGTAGACCGAAATCTAAAAGCTGTCAATTTCAACTGCAGAAACACCACATCGTTTTTGTTTTATTTCATCCTTTTTTTCTTCTCTTTATCTTTCTTTTTCAAATTAATTAAGATCTTTTTCATTCAAATTTGCTCAATTTATATTCTCTTACGTTGTATAAATAAAAACATAAAATCTATACCTACTTACTTTATAAATAATAATCTTTCGTTTTCTTCTCTCGCCAATTTGTATTGTGAAGTGTTGTTTCATTGCATATAATTTAATAAAGGTCATGATTAGGGCAAATAATTCTTCTGATTGTGCAAGCAATTTTGCAATTCATGCTGCGTTACGGGTTCTATCAAATGCAAGTGAAGGATTAAAAATATGTTACATAAATGCGCGCAGTCTAAATGCATCTAAATTAGATTTTCTTCGACATGTCATGGATTATTCTATTGTGGATGTTATTTGTGTAACTGAATCATGGTTTCAGCTAGATATTCCGTACAATTGTTACAAGATAAATGGTTACAGGTTACATATTTCGTAATGATCGTATCACTGATACGATTGGAGGCGGTATTGCTATTTATTTCAGAGCTAGTATTGATTGTCAAGTTATTAAGAAATCAGATGTAGGAGGGATTGAGTATCTTATTCTGGAACTATCAGAAGGAGCAACGAAATGTATTGTGTCTTGCACACGGATCTCTATAATACACTGGATAGCGCTTCGACATAAGAAAGTTGCTTCCATTTGAAGAATTGTTATATTATGAAGCTGACCACTTTTTTGTATAACAATATAATTGTATAACAAGTTATACAAAATAATCCACTATGAAGACGTCTAATCTCCGTTCGTTGCTCCCCCCAAATCTGTTTGCTAACATTGTTGTGTTTGTAATTTTATTTCTTTCGAAAATGGTTAAATGAAACGGAATTACAAACGTAAAGAGTGTGACAACGAAGTAAAATCATAAAAACACAGACTATGTAATCGCATTCTCCTTATCACACTTATCAGCTGTTTTGTTCAACTTGCTTGCAAACTGAAATAACGAATGGTATATTGGAATAATGGTTCCCATCTCCATATTTACTATAACCTATTTAAACACCTTTCTAATGATATAATTCTAGTGCCATTTGAAAATAATAGCACAAACAAAATATACACAGTGAAAACTTAATAAAAAAAATAATAAAACAAACTCCACAAAGTTTTTCCCTTTCATCTCTTCTGTCGGTCTGTTTCTCTTTCTTCAGATTGACATCTTGGAAACACGTTTTTTTGTGTAAATGTAGGCATCAAATTATGAAGCCAACCACCTAATTGTCATCTGCAAATGGAAGCAAGAAAACTGTTATATATTATAAGGAATACACTATCCAGTGTATATAGAGATCAGTGGTCTTGCGCTTACAATCCAAACAAACAATATTCTCCCGAGCCATTTTTTTCGGACATTTCTGAACTTTGTGCTATTTATGAGCATATTATCTCATGTGGAGATTTCAATACTGATCTTTTAAACCAAAATAGTAGGTCAGAACAATTGTTAAGTTTTATATCTCTTTCTGGTCTTCATGTACAAAATTCTTTTCCTACCCGCTATGCGCCTAACTCTACCCCAAGCTTGCTCGATCTTCTAATAGTACCAGATAACTCTAATGTTTTATTTAATGATCAACTGCCCCTGGATGGAATTTGCGATCATGATTTACTATTCTGTACATACAATATTGAGTTCTCTCGTGTTGTTAATTCTATGAGTTTTCAATACATAGATTATAACTCAATTCTCTGAATGATGCTAGCATGTTAAATTGGAATAATTGTAGGTATTTATCCACTGCCGATGGAAAGCTCATTTTTGTTCAATCACAATTTATTCACAAATCCTTTAAATGCTAACGTTACATAATAATATAATATAAACTAACTTAAATACTTAACAAGAAACAAAAAAAAAGATATATAGATCAATGAGATATTAAGTTATAAGACAAAGCTTTACATTTTATTTTGTTTAAACTGTCATTTATAGAAAAGATGTGGAAATAAGATTTATTAAAAATGAAAATTAATTGATTAAGAGGGTTGTTTGCACCATAGCTGGATCTACTAAATATTGGATTCAAAGGTTGCTGTCTTCTTATGCTTGCCCGACTAAAATTAAAGTTTAATTTACCCAGAACTGATGGAGATGAAATAGAACCATTTAATATTCCGGAAATAAAGCAGAATTAAAGATATTGCCTATGTTCATGTTGTGAGAGCAAAAGAAGGTCTATTAACTTTAATCTCTGAGAATAAGGAGGTAGTATAACTCCTGGCGCCCAGGGAAGAAATCGAAGGCAGAAACGCATAAATCTTCTCTGTACTGCTTCTAGTCTTAATATATGAACAGAGTAGAAAGGGCCCCATACAACACGACCGTACTCAAGAATTGGTCTGACAAATGATACAAACAGAAGCTTCAGTACATAAGGATCTCGAAAATCACGTGAGAATCGTTTTATAAATCCTAAAACCCTATTGGCTTTTTTAATAATAAAATGCAAGTGATCACTGAAGGTCAATTTAGAATCCAGGATTATTCCTAGATCTAAAAACACAGAAAGTTTATTTAAAGATATTTAAAAATAGACGCTTTAAACTGCGCCATTCTCTGAACCTAACAAGATCATCTTGCAAAAGAGAACAGTCACTGGACGAATTTATCCTTCTGTAAAGCTTAATGTCGTCAGCGTTAATAAGGACGAATGAATTTTTAATGATCGAGACCAAATCATTTATAAATAAAACAAATAATATTGGGCCCAAATGGCAGCCCTGAGGAACACCTGAATTAATGTAGAATTGGGCAGACTGCTGATTTCTAAGGAACACACTATAACATCTATTTTCCAAATAAGACGAAATCCATTTCAAAAAATTATCATTAAATCCCTGATTCCTGAGTTTCATAAGAAGTGTTTTATGACATAACTTGTCGAATGTTTTACTGAAATCAGTGAAAATGCAATCTACTTGTTCGTTATCCTCAAAAGCATTTAGATAAAAGGACGTAAAGTGAAGTAAATTTGTAGCTGTGATTTTTTTTAACAAAGCCATGCTTAGCATTAGTGTTATAAATGCACTTTTCCAAATTTTGGGGAAGATTGAGCTTTTCAGGGATTCGTTAAAAAGAACACATAATGGATATGACAGCTAAGACACACATTTCTTCAAAATAAAGGATGGTAAGCCATCAGACCCTGGGCTAAAACACTCCTCAAGTTTCAGAATATTTTGTGAAATAGAATCTTCACTAATTGTAAAATTAATCGAATTAAGATGGGTGAAATTGATTTAGGTGAATGAGGAAAAAGGTGGGTCGTTCATGTTCGAATCGTCAAAAGCATCTTTAAAAAATTCTGCAAACATGTTTGCTATAGCCTTAGACTCATGACTATTGGAGTTTAAATAAGACATAGAACTTGGGTAGCCATCAATTTTCTTTTTGCTATTTACAAAGTTCTAAAAATTGTTGGGGTTAATCTTTAGTTCATTTTCTGTTTTCCTAATTTAGTTTTCATATAAAATATTAGAATAATTTGTAAACTGAAGTTTGAGATCTGTAAAAGTCCTATTATCTTCATCATTTCTGGTTTTGTTGAATTGCACCCATTTAAGGCCTTACATGGATTCTGCAGTGGTATAGTTTTATAAAACAGTTAAAAAGGACGTTATAAAATTCAACACACATTATAGTTAAATAATAATTAATTCCAGTCAATTGTACCTAATAAGTTAAATAGTTCATCATAATTACATTTGCTAAAGTTAAATTCAAGTTTTTTCGTTAAATCTACAGGGCAACACAAATTCATATTCAGTGAAATATTTAGAGCTGGGTGATGTCAATTTTCGTCAAGTAATGTTACAGCGGAGGACATAACAGCAGCATCTGAGTTTATAGTATCAGAGAAGAAGACTAAGTTTAAAACTTTTTTAAAACGGTTGGTCACTCCATTAAATTGATTCAAGCCATACGAAGACATTCCATCAATCAATGGCAACTCATTAGGACTCGATATATTAACGGGAACATAGTAGTTATTGCAGTCATCAGTATTTTTCCAAACTAAATTTTGGAAGGTTAAAATCACTTATAACCAGGATCTCATCTTCCAAGTTGCGAAAATAATTTGGACTAACCCAAAGAGCGTGGTAGTGAGAAGTAATCGATCTGGCCTTAAAAAAATCAATTCACGCGTACCACAGGGATCTTCTTTTCTGCATCTTCATTAATGACTGATCTATGCAGATGGCGCTCAGTTTTATTTTTCGAGACCACCTGGTCTCATTGAGGATATAGTCTGTGGAGTTAATGAGGTTATTAATGAGTGGTCCCAAGCAAACAAACTTACGTTGAATGCGGCTAAAACTCAGTTGTTACCAATTTGTAGAAGTTCCATTGATGTTCAAATGTTTCCTCCTATTGTCCTTTCTGACAACAGGCTATCATTTGTACACACTGTCACTACTCTTGGGTTTAAATTGAACAGTAATTTATCCTGCAGTAACCACGTAAACTATGTTGTTGGCCGAATTTATGGTGGACTTCGCAAACTATGGCTTTCAGCTATATTCAATCCACACGAAACAAGGTTGATGCTAGTAAAGGCACTTTCACGTCCATTAATATGTTATGCTGAAACTGTGTACTGTGAGATGGACTCAGTGTCGCAAAACAAACTTTAAGTTGCTTTTAACAATTCTGTACTTTATGCATATAATGTTCGCAGATTTGATAACATAACTCATTACAATTTATTTGCTTTGGGCTGCTCGCTTTCACAATTTTTAAATGCAAGAAAACTAATTTTCCTGCATAAAATAACTATTAGGAAAGAACCTACTTATCTATTTAAAAAATTAATGATTGCACAATCCCACAAACGTTTAACTTTATCGTCCCTACTTGCAACTATATAAACTCAGCTCTATTGTTTTTTTCCTGCACCATTAAACTTTTGAATTATCTGTTAAATGATGTTAAACGAACTAACGGGTTCAAAGAGTTTAAAAACAAAATTTTACAACGTGCATCGGAACGGCATTAATGATTTATGAATTATTGATGTATCTTTCATGATTTCTTCTATCCTCTTTTTTCAAAACTTGTCTAATTGGTTTTTATTTTTTATTTTTTACTATTTTCTTTCTTTCTTTCTCTTTTCTTTCTTCTTCTTATTTCTTCACTTTAATTTCACTCACTTACATAGTATTTAAGGTTTTTGAACTTAAATTAAGTATTCACTTATTGTTAGTACTATAAAAGACTAGGTCTTATTTGTACGTTGCAAATAAAAATTGAATTGAATCTTAGAGCTTCGTTTTTTGCAGCACATTGCATTCTGCTCCTGTATCAAGCTTTCTTGATATATTTTTGTTCCCAATCTTTAAATGTTCGGACCATTTGGCAGGTGCCGCAATGTTGCTCACTCTTGCTTCCCTGGTAACTGCACTTATTTGGTACTCATCTGAATCGGATAACTCGTCATGATCAAAAGCGTTCACTTGTTGCAGAGATTTCTTATACTTGTTGTTTTTTGGTTTATTCGAAGTTTCAGTCTCTTGACTCGATGTGTTATTTTTCCTTGCAACACACAACAACCCAATGTCCCATGCCGTTGCATTTTCTGCATACTTGACCGTACGCTGGACACTGCTTGAAGCCGTGGGTCCTGCCCACCTCCAATTGAATGTCTATTCCTTATATGTTTCCCGGTTGTTAATTATTAACTTTTCGCGTTTTTACTATATTCTTTTGTGTTTAATTTTCCTTCTGACACCATGTGATGGCAAAGTCTTTGGCAACAAAAAAAGGCAACAACACAGCTTGGATTCTTAATAGTGACTGACTTTATTGTATCATAGATATGGGTATGAGTGCATGTATGTGTAAAATGCGTTTATATTGTACATATGAATTTGTGACAATAACGATAAGATTTATCGGTGGCGGGGGCCGTCCTTAACAGGTTTTTCTTTTACTCTCGCATGTTTTGGTGAAACTCTTATTTTAAAAGAAGAGGCTGCCTCAGGTGAAGAGCCAGCTTTAAGCTTTTTACTTAATCTTTTCCTTGAGGACTTCTTCATTTCACTAGCTAGCTCTTCTTCGTCCGTTTCATATCTACAATGATTGACTTGTGGCTAGACTTTGTGTTTATTGGAGGATTTTTGCTTTTCAAAATCTCATTTTCTTTTCGAAGAAGATTGACTTCTTTCCTTAGCTCTTGATAATGTTTCATTACTTGATCAAGTCCTTGTCGAAGTTCGTTATTATCTTTTTCAAGATTTTTTGTTTTATCCGAGTCTATTTTGATGCGTGCAGGCGTGACGGGTGGACTCTTGCCCGAATTTAGATGATTTTGCACTCGATTAAGATGGTGGTGATCGAGAAACCCTTGCATTTTTTAGGAAGAGATTTATTAAATGCAATAATTGGCTCTCCCCAGAATCCATAGAGCCAACCTCCGATGAGGTTGGGTAGATTTTCCAGTGAACCTGGACTCGCACTTGGGGTACTATATCTTATTGTTTTGCTCATTGCATAGTTATTCATACATTTTGCAAAAAAATATGATTTTTTAAATAAATAATGATTTGAAAGGGGGGGGGGGGGGGGCTGGCTTAAGGAGACAAATTTGTTGTTTGTTGCAATTTCTTGTTAAAAACCAGCTGATGTAAAAACAGCTCAACGTATCTCAAATTGTTTTGGATACCCTATTGCTTTAGCGGCTGAACGCAACCATTAACATCGATATAAATCTGAATCCCATGTTGTTTTTGTAATACGTGTTAAAAGATATCCTCGACCCATGGAGATAATACAACGCAACTAATGGATATCACCATAGAATAATTACCACTGATCTCTATATACACCGGATAGTGTATTCCTTATAATGTATAACAGTTCTTTTGCTTCCATTTGAAGATGACAATTAGGTGGTCGGCTTCATAATTTGACGTCTACATTAACACAAAAAAAACCTGTTTCCAAAATTTCAATGTGAAGAAAGAGAAACAGACCAATGATATGAAAGGGAAAAACTTTGTGGGAGTTTATTTTATAATTTTTTTTTCATTAAGTTATTCATTGTGTACATTTTGATTGTGCTATTATTTTCCAATGGCACTAGAATTATATCAATAGAAAGGTGTTTAAATAGGCAATAGTAAATATGTAGATGGGATATGGGAACCATCGAGTTCGTTCATTATTTCAGTTTGCAAACAAGTTGAACAAAACAGCTGATAAGTGTGATGAGGAGAATGCGATTACATAGTCTGTTTTTTTTTACAATTTTACCTCCTTGTCACACTCTTTATATTTTAATGCCGTGTCATTTAACAATTTGTGAACGAAATAAAATTAGAAAATACAACAATGTAAGCAAAGAGATTTGGGGGGGGGGGGGGGGTAACGAACGGAAACTTGACGTCCTCATAGTGGATTATTTTGTATAAATTTTTATATAGTCATATTGTTATACAAAAAAGTGGTCAGCTTTATAATATAACAATTCTTCAAATGGAAGCAAGCAACTTTCGTATGTCGATACGCTATCCAGTGTATTATAGAGATCAGTGATAATTACGTATCAAAGTGGACATGGACATTGAAGATTACTCAGTTGACTATACGCTAAGCCACCTCAGCCCGGTAGTGGAATATGGAGCTCTAATTTTCCTTTCAAGAAATTGTTGGAATTAAAAATCCTTTTGCATTATTTTTAGAGCGGATGAATAATATTTTCATGAATGAGTGCCTGTCTTCATTGTCTGCTTACTGAAAGCCGTTTTGATTGATGAACAGCGTATCTGCATTATGCAAAAACAAATCATTTCAGTTCAATACACCCATCCTTATTTCACGCAATCAAACTCCATACATCTCTCACTCGCAGACAAAAGAATCGGTAATGTTGAAGCCAGGAATTCACTGATCTCTATAAACACTGGATAGTGTATTTCTTATAATATATATCAGATTTCTCGCTTCCATTTGAAGATGACAATTAGGTGGTCGGCTTCATAATTTGATGTCTACATTTACACAAAAAAAACGTGCTTCTAAGATGTCAATCCGAAGAAAGAGAAACAGACCAATGATATGAAAAGGAAAAACTTTGTGGAGTTTGTTTTATTATTTTTTTTTTTTATTAAGTTATTCACTGTGTGTATTTTGTTTCTGCTATTATTTTCCAATGGCACTAGAATTATATCATTAGAAAGGTGTTTTAATAGGTTATAGTAAATATGTAGATGGGAACCATTATTCCATACATTATTTCAGTTTTCAAACAAGTTGAACAAAGCAGCTGATAAGTGTGATAAGGAGAATGCGATTACATAGTCTGTGTTTTTATGATTTCACTTCCTTGTCACACTCCTTACGTTTGTAATTCCGTTTCATTTAACCATTTGCAAAAGAAATAAAATTACAAACAAAACAATGTTAGCAAACAGATTTGGGGGGAGCAACGAACAGAGATTAGACGTCTTCATAGTGGATTATTTTGTATAACTTGTTATACAGTTATATTGTTATACAAAAAAGAGGTCAGCTTTATAATATAACAATTCTCCAAATGGAAGCATTTTTGTTATATCGAAACGCTATCCAGTGTATTATAGAGATCAGTGCAGGAATTATTACTAAAAGTGGCGCATCGGTGGATTTTGGTTGAAATCTCTTTCTTTCGCACACAAAATCTACCTATTTCACTGGATCCACCTTTCAGTAAGATGACAATAACTACGTTTGCATGTGGTGTTGAAGCGAGCTTCAAGGTATACTCTTTGTATACCTAGGTCGAGTTGAAATGAGCTCCTCGAGTGGAGTCGAGTCGAAATTTGTGATGAAAAACCTGGTTCAAGGAGTTTGTTTTAGAGATCATGCATTATGGTCTGTTTATTTGGATGTTTGTGTACAAATATAGCTTTTGTTTTAATACATAAGTGTAGCAAGTCCTTGTGTTAATTCAAACGAATTTGTTTTGCCATACATTTTTCTAGAATATCAATACCATTTCAACTCAACTCAAAATGGAGCACTCAACCCAAATCACGAAAAAGTTGCGTCGTGTATTTAACTCAATTTCAACTTGAGCTCTCAAACCTGCTTCTAAACGTAGTAAATGTAGACACGCACTATGCACGTGGTATTTACGCAAAATTATGAATTTGTCTGCGGCGCAGCTGCGGTGCTCATGTCTTGAAGAAGAAAGGGATGGTTGGTTGCAGTGTACCCTCTGTAAATTATAAGAAAGTGTCGAAAAAGGTGTCCTTACAAATTTCAATTAGAACGCATCAATGAATTAAGATTTTCAATAGCTAGCTTTATTAAAATAACAAAAAAAAATTAATTAGGTACATGCTCAATTGTTCAATTAGGAGCTGCAAATGCGAATAAATTTGCTTAGGCAGTTCCAAACTCAAATATCAACTAGTTCTTGTTTTACTTTTCGACAAACTATGAATAAAGATCTTTTCTGAAATTTGTTTAATTTGAATTTTAGCATCTAATATTTTCTACGCGACCAAGGAGATATTTTTTGAAAATTGTCACACTCATTTGAAATCTACAACATCAGGATGCATTCCACGAATCTGTGATTGAGAAATTTAATGGAATTTAACCACAATTTTTTTAGCAGTCATTTTACTTTTTTATTTTGTATGACAACTCTTGTCTATTGGCAACCACACATACGAAAGAAATTTCAAAATTTCCTACCATTCACAATTTGCAGTTCGTTATTCACAGTTCATGTGAAAGGCACTGTACAAAGTGCATTATAACAAGTGTCGTTTGCTTTCGATAAACGATATGTCAAAAGTCGATCATTCTAAAAATATTGTAATATTTTCTCAGGTTCGTAAATAAAACTTATTCACTTTATTAAAATTCTTCACTTATTTACTTCACAAAATAAAACACTTTACTTTTCTTACAACAAAACAATTTATTGTTCACCACTAAAACTAATTCACCAACTTTACTTTTATTTCAACCAAATTTACTCGTTCACAATTAAAAATAAACTGCGTCCTCTGCTGGTCAGACATGTGCTTTTATACTTTTCACAAGGTTCGCGAAAAAGCTGGAAGAATTTGCTTCCAAAGCTTTTCATAGGGGGAAATTTCCCATAAATTTCCCTTTCCAAAGCTTTCAATTTGACGTTTAGTATGGGAAGTTCGAAAGCTCTCCGTAGGTTGGTTTGTGTCCCGTCTAATCCGACATTCGGTGTTTCTTTTATTCGAGAGTGGTTATAGTTCATTCGAAAGTCGTTATTGTACAAATGTGACAGTCGTTACACTGCCCCCTCCTTAAGATTGATCGTCCCGAGCAAATCCATTACATCCTTCACCATTATAATGGTGTAAACGGTCACTGTGAACTACTTTCATTTTGTGCCTAAGTCCTCTCTGAATGCAGTAGACAGCGTTTATTCGATTTACAACAGTATAACGGGCCTTCCCAATTTTCTTGAAGTTTCGGTGAAAGTCCATTCCGACGGTGGGGATTATAAAACCACACAAGTTCTCCCGCTTGGAATCAGTTCGTTGTTGCTTTTGTGTCGTATCGTGTTTTCATCCGATAACTTGATAGCTTTATATTTGCCCTTGTCCGTTCGTGAATGTCAAGAAGTTTTTCTTTCAGGTCTTTCACGTAGTCGTCTATTTCTTGGGGCTCGTTACCATAACATCCAAATTTTATTTCACTTGGCAGTCGTATTGTGTTCCCGAGTAGGATTTCTGATGGTGTATGTCCTGTTGAGCTATGTACTGCACTTCGATAGGCCATCAAGAATATTCGAATATGCCGATCACAGTTGGCTGTCGCCTGTCGCTTACACCACTTTGGAAAGGTGTTCTGTTGAATTGTTAAACCATTCCATCAAAATGGTTGAAGCGGTGTTGTGCTGGTTTTTTTAATTCCAAGGAGTGTACAATATCTGATCCTGAAAGATTTTGGACTCGAAGTTTCTTCCTTGATCTGAATGGAGTTCCATCGGTACGCCAAGCCTGCTTATCCAGTTGAAAACAATCTGATCGACGACTGTTTTGGTTTCCTGATTTGGGATGGCAAATGCCTCAGGCCACTTGCTGAAGTAGTCCATTACTACCAGGATGTAACGGTTTCCACTTTCGGTTTCTGGAAAATGTCCTTCAACGTCTGTTGCAATCCTCTCAAAAGGCGTGCCCACGTTATACTGCTGCATTTTACTCTGGATTTTTCTGCCTGGTAACTTACTTGCAGCACAAGTATCACATTTCCGGCTGCATTTTTCAACGTCTTCTTTTACATGTAGCCAGTAGAATCACTGCCTTACCTTCTCCAGTGTCTTATTGATCCCCAAATATCCTGCGGAAGCTCCTTCATGTTTTAAGTGTGCGATCAAATAAACAAAACCAAACAATCACGTTCGCGGTTACAATCAGACTCACCTCTGGTTCTGGTGACCTACCTGGAACTTCTTGGCTTAGCTTCCAAAATGCATTACTCAGCTTTGACCTACTGAGTTGCATTCTGGAAGTTGACTTGTCCCACTAAGCCATTGCGTCACAAAGTGTGAAACCAAAACTGTCACTATGCATAATAGTTAATTTTTATACATTCTGACTCAGTGGGTTAGGAGGTGAGACATTTAAAGTGAGTAAATATACGTATGTATAACATCCCTCCCCCTTAGGGAGTTCAAGCTAGGTCTCCAGAAATAGGTTCGTCTTTCTTTATTAAATAAATACTAAATGTTAATACTATATTATACATAGGTACATATAATTGAATTAATTAAATTTGTATCATATTTTCATAAGTTTATTTTTTTTTTTTTTCTATAATACCTTTTAACCTTTTTTACAGTTACAATACTTAATTTACAAATATTTTTATTTCAAGATTTTTTTTCTTTTATGTCGCTTACATTTGATTTAATTTTTTTTTTTTTTTTTACTAACATTTTTTTGTGTTTTATTTATTTGATTTTAATTCATTTCTTTTAACTACAAACTTTATTTTCAATAATATTATCTACATAATTATATTAAAATAAATTTGCTATTTCAATTTTAAAGTTTCAATATTTTCTTTTTATTTATTATTATATAAATGTTAATTTATTAATTTACAATATACTTGTTTACACCCGGGCAGAGGTGACGCTGAAACTCGTTATGTCTGCTTTAGGCTGTGGAATTGATGGTGCACGTTTCCTTGGTGTTCGGTTGACTGTCAGCCCACGGAGTGGTAGAATAGTTGATGGTGCTTTTGCTCGGATGGAACGAATGGTTTGTGCTCTGGATCTGAGACATCGGACTTGACAAATGACAATAACCGCTACCACTGCTAAGGTGACTAAGGTCAACATGGAGTAGCGATGTAGTGACAACTCCCATTCATGATCTGTCACTTTTCGCTCTGCGTTCAGAAGGTTCCATCTTTGTTCAAGCTCTTCCATACTTTTCCCCAAAATTGAGTTCGTTGGCAAAATGCTTGTAGTTGCCAATAAGTATGGGAAGAAGTTTTGGTGTGGGTGCTTGTTTAACTGGAATGGAATTGGCTTGAAATGCTTTCACAAGTTCTGAGTGGTCCACCATTGGTTGTTTGTATTCAGTAGAAACCTCAGAGTGAAATTCGTACAGTAGCTTAAATCCTTTGGCACTGACTTCGCAGGGCTGCTCCATCTTAAGGATTCCTGAACCGTTGAGGGTGGCTGTATATTGTTGGACAGCACACTTCAAGTTCAATACGAAGGAATCCTTTACTTTGAAAAGCCACTCGTTCGGTGCCGTCATCTTCAGGAACCGCATTGTATTTACACGAATCTTTTGATGAAGCTGCGTGTTGTAAGAGTTCTACTAAGCATTCATTTTATCCAGATGTGAATACCGGGGTCTCGTATCGGCATACGGCAATGTCTTTTTTAGCATCTCTTATTGCAATATGTGAGCATTGGGAATACTGTTCCTCATTCAGCATTACGAAAAGGTCGTGGTTATCAGATTCTGCGATGTATTCATACTTGGTATTGATAACCAGATCCCATCGTTCCTCTAAGACTGTTGGTAAGGCGTACACTTTATGGATGTCAAAATGCAAGGAGTCTGGAAGTGGAAGCGTTACCTTAACAAACAGGTTTCCCTCACTTGCAAAGACTGCTGTTCTGGCCGCTGAATTAATGAAGCCAAGGTTCTCGAATGAGAATCCTCCTTTGACCGATTTCTTAAGCAGGTCAGTAATGTTTCCTACATCCAGGATGAAAGGGTGGAGTTTGTTTTGGATAATGTCATCAAGTATGGAAAGCTCCAGGGATTGCTGGTTTTGGACCTCCATTATTTTTGCGGTGATCACTGATATCATTGCACTCGCTTCGCTCCTCATTTTAAGCATCGAAACTTCCTTGTTTGTGAATTGGCTGTAATTTAGGAAAGATTCACTTAGATTTCTCACACCTGCAGTCACGTTTTCCATTTCCTCAGCTAGTTGTGAAATTGGCTTAGTCAATATATCGAAATTTGATTTCATGACAGATAGTTGTCGGCGCAACAATTGGAACGAATCCTCATCCCGTTTATGGAGGAATTCCAACTGATGGTAGACCTTTCTAGCATCTTCGCTGTCCATCGTTCCGAAGGCCCATTTTGAAAATCCTCCGATATTGTAATGTTACAAACTCTAGGGCACGGTTTTGACGCCTCGAGTGTATCAATTGCCTCATACGATTTGCTGTTTGTCGTAAGTTTACGATGTTTGTCTCTGTCTCCTGGGCGACCAAATGGCAATGGCGTTGAAAGTCATCGTCCGCAATGCTTCTGCACATCGTTTCTAGCCTATTGTCACATTTTTGCACCATCTGAATTACCATTTCGTAGTCCATTGGTGTGAACTTCGTCAAAATTGTCCACGTATCACTGTAGAATACGTCTTGTTCTACCGTTTCGAACACTACTGATGATGTTTTTTGTAATGACTGGATCTTGTATGGTTTCTCATTCTGTGTCTGCCCGGGATAGAAGTTAATAACTATTTGTACAGTTAATGCAAAACACCGCAGGTTGAACATTTTCTTTTCAACTCGATACTTAATTATGTATGTGTTTAAGAAGTATTTTTATTTTACTTATAGTCAAAGACTGTATGTATTCTTAAAAATTTTATATAAACTAGATTGATTATATATATTATGTAAATAATATGAATGTAATGTGCCAAATTATGGAAATAATATGAATGTAAAATGTATAGGCAATTAATGACCTTTCCTTTTGACCTCACTTTGTTTTTCCTTTGTAAATACTAATACTAAGCATATTAGAACTTTTCCGTTCCCTTTTAAATTTCCTATATTTAAGGCAGTGGGTAGAGTTTAAGTAGTTTTAATTAATTGATATACAAAAAATATATATAGGTTATGACCACACAAGAAGGTAAAGGCATTTTTTAATCTCTAACAAAAATAAATTATGAAACTCTGGCTATCTACGATAGCACAGATCAGTTCAAAAAGAACAAAGAGATAAAGTGCTGACAAAGTCAAGCACCAAAAATAAAACATATTAAACTCTGGCTATCTGCGATAGCACAGATCAGTTCATAAAGAACAAAGAGATAAAATGCTGACAAAGTCAAATACCGAATAAATGAATCTGGCTATCTGCGATAGCACAGATCAGTCCTTAAGTAACGCTTCAACAATAAAGACCAAAGAATCAAGAGCTCTACTCTTGAAATTCTTTTTTAAAAAGTGTATTTAATAAAGTACATTTATTTCGGGCGCAGTCGATAGGATACCGTTATATATTTATGGTATCCGCAAATAAAAACATACAAAAAAGTTTGTAAAATAACGGTCAACCCAGGAAAAGGAATATTAGAATCGAATTTTTAAAATTTATTGTAATTCAATTACGTTCGTTTTTATCGTATCGAAATAGTGAAATTATATTCGTAAAAAAATTCTACGCAAAAGAATACACGAAATAACAACTAAATACGGTATACTCAAAGTGAATAATAAAAACGAAGCTAAGTTATTAGAACACTTTTAAAAAAAATTCTAAAATCAATTAGTTAAGTGACACACTCCAGTTTAAATGGTAATGCCACAAAATCTATAGAAGAAACTAGTTGACAGCAATAAAATCAAAACACCAAGTTATCACAAAATATAGATGAGCTTCATTATAAGAACATTTAAGAAGAATAAAAAACCAAAACCCTACTCTGAACACACGGATGAATCATCAGACGAAGACAACCAAAACCAGGAAATAACTAAGAACAACAGTAAGAATAATTCTAAGAATAATTTAAGTAATATTATAGAACCAAATTTGTCCATTATTAAACTAAATAGCTTGCCAAATTTAGAAAAATTATTTAACGAATCAGAACTAGTTAAAATACCAAAATGGCTCTAACCCTGACCCTTGACCCCTTAAAGTATATCGAGAAGCTTAACGCTTTTTGGAGGCTTCAAGTCTTCGTTTCAACTCTTCGATGAATTACGACAAACACCTTACAGAGGCAACGTCATAACCTTTTACAATGACTTACAGAAAAATCTATGTGAGCTCAACCAGAAAGCATTGCAAGAAGGGAAAAGTGACAAAATTCCCCACAATACACAAACTGCCTTAAATATATTCAAAGAACGCTTACCCGTTCAAATGAGGACAGTTTTGTTCGCGTTAAAGCCGAAAAATCTACAAGCAGCCCTTCACGAGCTGACACAAGCGGGCTTTTTAAACGATAAGCTAGAAGACACACCCAAAAATCTCTTTGTAACACCCAAAATTCATTTTAATCCAAAACCACCCCACAAATACCACAACAACCAAGGTAATTCCTCTAAACGACATCAAGACAACTTTGTCCCAAGAAATCCAACTTATATTAAACCTCCTTTTAATTATCAAAATCCCAATCCAAATTATAAAGGGTAAAATTATAATCCAAATTATAATCCAAATTATAAACCCCCATCTAAGCAAATCAAACCTATGGAAATAGATCCCAATTGAAGCCAATTGAAGAAAGTTCAGGTAAATCACAATAACAATAAAGAAGAACAGGGTTTTCCGGAAGTAGCCTCGGACCAAAACCACAACTCCCCTTTATTGTGTTAAGAAAAACAAACCAAACAGTCAAACATTAATAGATACTGGTGCAACTAATAGTTTGATAAGTACGGAAAAAGCGCCATCACATTTAATAAGAAAAAGAACAACCCCTTTAGAAACTAAAACTGTGGGAACACCTGTATTTCATAAGTGAAGAATTAGTTATCCCCAAAGGAAAATTCATTTTCCAAACTCAAACAGATTGAATTTCTTAAATTCACAATTTTAATAACCAATTTGACGGTTTGATTGGCAATAATATTTTATATCCAAACAATGCTGAAATTAATTTCAAGAACAAAACATTGAAATTAAACAATGAAATTATTCCTCTGTTCTTTTCTGAGGAAGATGAACAAGAATACAATAAAATACAATAAAGAAACTTGGAAAACATGATACCAGATTCTACTAATTAATGAAACTCCTAAGCAAACATAAAAGAGTCTTCTACCATAAAGGTGACGATCTAAGCTTCACAAACCACGTGAAACATAGAATCCCCACCATTAATGAAGAGCCCATCTTCACTAGAATTTACCGCTACCCTGAGGTACATAAACAGGAGGTAGATAGACAAATAAAAGACTTACTAGACCAAAAAAATCATAAAGACTAGTGTCTCCCCGTACAACGCCCCAATATGGGTTGTACCTAAAAAAGCCGATAAAACAGGTAAAAAAGACTGGAGAATAGTTATCGACTACCGCAAACTGAGCAATGCTACAAAAGAGGATAAATTTCCTATCCCTTTGATCGATGACATTCTAGATAAACTAGGTAAAGCCAACTATTTTACTACTCTGGACCTTACGAAAGGTTTTCACCAGATAGAAGTCGATCCTGCAGATCGAAAACAAACAGCGTTCAGTACGTTGTCTGGCCACTACGAATGGTTGAGAATGCCGTTCGGGTTAAAAAACGCGCCAGCCACCTTCCAAAAGGATGATGAATGAAGTGTTAAAAAACTTCATTGGGAAAATATGTTATGTCTATCTTGACGACATAATTGTCTTTTCTGCGTCCTTAAAAGAACATTTAGATTCCTTGAACAAAATATTCGAAACACTCCAAGAAGCAAACCTCAAGGTTTCGCTAAATAAAAGTGACTTCTTAAAAAAAGAAATCGAATTCCTGGGACACATAGTCACCCAGGATGGAATCAAACCAAACCCGCAAGAAATAGTAGCTATTAAGAATTTCCCAATACCAAAAACGGTAAAAAAAATTCAATCATTTTTAGGCTTAACTGGATATTATCGCAAGTTTATCCAGGATTATGCAAAAATTATAAAACCAATGACAATCTGTCTCAAAAAAATGAAAAACTAGATATAAATGATCCTGATTACAAAGAATCATTTGAAAAGCTAAAATTGGTAATGTCTGATGACCTCCTAAACAGACATCCAGACTTCACAAAAGAATTCACCTTAACAACTGACGCATCCAATTACGCAATTGGTGCAGTGTTGAGTCAACCTCATGGTCCACTCTGTTTTGCTTTACGCACATTAAACAGACATGAGTGCAATTACTCAACAATCGAAAAGGAATTATTGGCAATTGTTTGGGCTACCGCTCAATTCCGACACTATCTGTACGGAAGAAAATTTGTCATTAAAACTGACCATAGACCCTTAGTATGGTTACAAAACTTACGAGAACCAAATTCAAAATTGCAAAGATGGAAAATAAAGTTGGAAAAATACAACTTTAACATTGCGTACATCCAAGGCAAAGAAAATAAAGTATCAGATGCTTTATCTCGTATAAAATTGAATGAAATAAATGCCATAGAATTAGTCTCTACTCAACATTCAAACGAGTCAGACAGTTTGAAACTAATCCCAATTACAGAAAAACCTTTGAATTCATTTATTAGACAAGTCATCGTAAAAATCGGAAGAAAAAACAACGAGAATATCACCTTCCCATTCAATAAACGCCGGATAGAAATTATCCGAAAAACTTTTAGTAGAACAGATTTCGAAAAAATAATATCTGAAATCGATGTAGACCACCAAAACGCAATCTACATAGAAGATGATGAACTATTCCTAAATTTCCAAGATCATTGGAAAAACCATCACAATAACCAAAGATTGTTAAGGACAAAAATCGTCTTAATAGATATTTTTGACCTACCAGAAATAGAGGACATTGTTCATAAAACGCACTTAGAATTCAACCACATGGGCATTGAGAAACTCTATTTAGAACTAAAAAGGAAATATTATTTCCCGAACCTAAAGAACCAAATCACTAAGATAACAAATAATTGTGAAACCTGTAACTTAAAGATAAAGAGCGAAATCCTATCAGACTCCCCTTTAAAAGAACTGAAACCCCTACAGAACCACATATCCATTATAACTTAGATGTATGGATCTTGTCTAACAACAACAAGTATCCAAGTATCTCACTTGCATTGATAAATTCTCAAAGTTTGCAGCAGCAGAAAGATTGAAGTCAAAAAATCAAAAAGACATATTGAATGCACTAGAAAAATTATTCAGCTATATGATTCAACCAAAAACATTAACAATAGAAAACGACCCCACGTTTAAAACCTATTCAATACAAAGCTATTTCAAAGAAAAACAGATTTTAATTCACTTCTCCACTCCCTATAGGCATACTGGAAATTCGGACTGGAAAGATCAGAAAATATCTTAGACCTAGTAGTCAAATCTTTAAATATCTACAACAAAACAATACATCTGACAACCAAAGAGAAACCTATAGATATACATTTAGGAAAAATAAATAACGAAATAATATTCGAAAGAATAGAAAATACAAAAAACAAAATTTTAGAGAAAATTAATAAAAATAGAAAAGATACAGATATAAACCCAAATTTCACGAAGGTAAACAACCCTGAAAACTTTAACAAATTAAAAACAAAACATAAAAAAGTAAAATTAATTAAAATAAGCGATAAAAAGTTATTAGTTAAACCCCATCTCAGAAAACAGTTACTTCATAAAGACCAGTTTCGAAAGAAAAAGAAATTCACCAAACCCCATAATGACGACAATAACAGTAATAACTCTCTTTTCAATAACTATCCTAGTGAGATCTAATCTCGAGATAACCAAAATAGACAGAGAATTCTTTCTATTACAAGAAGGTCAAGTAAAACCGATTAATGACTATAATATAATCCTACACTTAATTAATCTAACGGAATGCCAAATTCTAATTAATCAATTAAAGGATCAATATCAGATCCTGCCTGATAAATATGATCAGCAAAAACAGAAATTAGACACTCTAGAAATAAAACTTCAAACTTTAATCCCCCACCATAGAATACACAAAAGAGGATTAATCAATATTATCGGAAAAGGTATGAGATTCGTATATGGAACTAAGGACGATGACGACAGGGAAAGTATAGAACAAAGCTTAAAAGCTTTAGAAGAAAATATTGAGGAATTATTAAAAAATAATAATAAACAGGTAAAAATCAACCAACAATTCAATGAACAATTTCTACAATTAAAAGATATTTTTAAACGAAGTTCAAAAACATTAAAAAAATATAAAGTAATCAAAAGCGAAATTAATTCCCTACGTATGGAAATTGAATTTAACAAAAACCTATTAGTAGTACAAGAAATTATAGGAAAAATATCTGACATCATTATGACTAGTAGAACAGGTGTCCTAACACAAGACATTTTAACAGTTCAAGAAATATTCGAGTATGAAATAAATTTCGATAAACTTAAAGAATTAAAGATAACTTTGGCAACTTATAATGAAAACCTATTAATTGTCTTAAGCATTCCTGAATTTAATGATAAACTTTTTAATAAAATTTATATACAAACATTCCCAGTAAAGAATAAAATAATTAAACTACCTAGCAACGAATTGATTGAAACAAACAAAACTCTTTACTATGTAACAAAAGAAATTAAGAATTTACAGGAAATAAAAGATAACTGTATTAGAAACATATTTAAAAATAATATAAATTTAGATTGTAAAACCGAAAAATTTAAAGAAGAAAATATAATCATAAATAAAGAAAAATACCTAATAGTCAAAAATTTGCAAAAAGAAAAGATCAAACAAAATTGTAACAACCTGGATTACACTCTAGAAGGAAATTATATTTTAGAATTAGAAGATTGTAAAATAGAAATAAGAAATAAAACATATAACAAAAAAATATACCAAAATAATTTCAAAATTATACCATTCATAAATTATAACTTTACACAAGACTATTATAATGAATTAAACTTTGAACCAATTGATAATATAGAAATGTTAGAATCCAAAATACATAAACACGTAACTTATAACCTGACAACATTAGCAGTTGTAATAATAATTGTAATACTTGTAACTATCTATTTAAGAATAAAGTCAAAAAATAAAAAATCCATTACAAACATAAGCCTCCCAACGGTTATTTTCAAATCATTGGAATCCTCTAAGGAGGGAGGGGTTATGACCACACAAGAAGGTAAAGGCATTTTTTAATCTCTAACAAAAATAAATCATGAAACTCTGGCTATCTGCGATAGCACAGATCAGTTCATAAAGAACAAAGAGATAAAATGCTGACAAAGTCAAGCACCTAAAATAAAACATATTAAACTCTGGCTATCTGCGATAGCACAGATCAGTTCATAAAGATCAAAGAGATAAAATGCTGACAAAGTCAAATACCGAATAAATGAATCTGGCTATCTGCGATAGCACAGATCAGTCCTTAAGTAACGCTTCAACAATAAAGACCAAAGAATCAAGAGCTCTACTCTAGAAATTCTTTTTTAAAAAGTGTATTTAATAAAGTACATTTATTTCTTATATACATATAAAATATATATATATATATAATTGATATATACCTGTTAGCGTCGAAAGTTAGTGAGTGTAATTATTAGTGGTGAAAAAGTTTTAGTTTAGCATATTATGCATAGTGTGTGTTTAAATTTAACTATCATTAACTTGATTGTGATAAGTTGGTTGTTGTGTACTCGTTTTGTTTTTCCATCTACTCGGATATTAGTATTTACAGAATCATTCACGGACACCACCTCATAGGGTCCCAACCAAATAGGCGAAAAGTTATTCTTTCTAGTAGGATTTTTAAGTAAGACAGGATTGGTATGATGGTCGTATTGTTGTTTTAATTTTTGTTTTGCCAGTTCCAAATTTTTCGTGCGTCTTCTGTAGTTGATGCTGAAGGATTTTTGGATAATCTTCCGCATTATACAGAGGTGTAGCTGTTCTTTTTAAATTTGTTGGCATTTCGAATTCAAAACCATACAAACTCTTCGTTGGTGTCAATTTAGTAGCTGTATGCACGGTGTTATTGTGGACATGCATCGCCTGTCTCAACCATTGGTCCCAGCACCGATAGTCATTGTCAACAAGTGCATAGGTCTTCGCCATTCCCTGATATCCTCCAAGCACGGATTTGTGGAAATCGCGAAGAACTGTTTGTATGTCTTCTGGATTTTTTAGAACCTGAAAGTCATCTCTACTTGCTTGCTTGTTGCTATCTTTTTCAGTAGTTTGTTTATTATTCTTTTCAGTATCCAGATTTTGCTTATTTTTTTGAGTCTTACTTCTTGTCTGTACAATTTTAATATTATCATTTTCTTAATAAATCCTACTTAACGCATCTGCATTGCAATTTGTTTTACCGGGCTTATAAATGATTTTATAATCGTATTCAGATAACTTGTGATGGAATCTAATATGTCGTGTGGTTGGGTTCTTATCCTTAAATACTCCTATGAGAGGACGGTGGTCCGTGTAGACTGAAAACGGTCGACCTAAAAGATATGTTTGGAAGTGCTTGCATGCCCAAACTATGCCAAGCAATTCCTTTTCTATAGTCGAGTAATTTTTTTCTGATTTATTTAGTGAACGGCTAGCATAAGCTATAGGCTTGTCTTCACCCACATTACCCTGGGATAAAACAGCTCCTAAAGCTTCGTTACTGCCATCGGTTGTTAGATTAAATTGTTTTGTAAAGTCTGGATAAATAAGTATAGGTGGTGAAGAAATCGCTTCCTTAAGGAGCTTAAATGATATTTCACAATGAGAGGACCATTTGAAACTATTTTCTTTTCTCAATAGCTTTGTTATTGGGGCAGCTATTTTAGAAAATTTTGAAATAAATTTCCTATAGTAATTCTTAAGTCCTAAAAATGATTGCACTTGTTTTATTGTTTTAGGTATGGGAAAATCTGAAACACATTGGGTTTTGGCTGGGTCAGGCGTAGCTCCGGTTTCAGAGCATATATGTCCCAAATATGATATTTCAGGGCATAGAAAATTACATTTCTCGGTATTTAATTTTTTTTCGTTGTGTTGCTCTAGATTTTTACCATAGATAACAATATCATCCAAATATACAAAACAATCAATGCCATACAACCCAGTCAGGATGTGATTCATTATCTTTTGAAAAGTTGCTGGAGCACCAGTCAGACCAAAGGGCATTCAATTGAATTCGTAATGTCCTGTGCTGGTACTAAACGCAGTTTTCGCTCTGTCAGCTGGATCGACCAACACCTGAAGCTCTCCACTTTCTAAATCCAAGGTGGTGAAAAATTGGCAGTGTCCCAACTGATCAAGAATTTCTTCGATTCTTGGTAGGGGGAATGCGTCTTTAATTGTTACTTCATTCAGTTTTCTAGAATCTACAACCACCCTCCACCGTTTTTTACCTTCAACCGATTTCTTGGGTACAATAAGCAAAGGCGAATTCCAAGGAGATTTGCTTTCCGAAATTATGTTTTGATCAAGCATCTCTTTCACTTGCTTCTCAATTTCTTTTTTATGGATCTCTGGCGTTCTATATTGCTTTGTGTTTATCGGTGCTTAGTCAGATTTGGTGGGAATGTTGTGGGACAAAACGGGTGTATAACTTAAATTATCACCTTCTAATAGAAAGACAACAGAAAACTGAATGCATAACTCCTCTATCGATTTTTTTTCCTCCTTGGTTAGGTTTTCATCTATTTAAATGGAGCTTAGAAGGCTATTTATCCGTTTATTTACGTTCCTTTTTAAAATTTGTTAATATTTTATCTCCGTATTCATTGTTTTCAATAATTTTGTAGTTTTTGAAATTTGAATAGGTAGGCATGAAATTTGTGTCCATGACATAGTCCTCTGTTGTGCAGTTTAAAACAGGGACATGGACGTAATCGTCATTAGCCTTAACAATTGTGTTTCCCAAATAAATACCATTATCAATTTCCTGCGAATGTATAAGCAGTTCATTTGATTTTGAATTTGGAATTTGGATCTTCACAACTGTCCGTGTCCGAGCCCCAATTTTGCACTGCACAACTTTTTCGTTCAGTGAAGACATGGTAGCTAGACTCGAAGGCAAACATTTGAGATGTAAATCAATTAAGACTTCCCTTTTCCCATCTAAAATCGTTATTCGTTTGGAAACTGCGTCGATGATCGTGTGATTCCATAGGATGTCACGACCTAATATACCATCCGCAGGTATATCATCGTCATCTACTATGTTCCATTTAGTCGAAAATTTTTTTGGGAAAAGTAAATTAGTCTTAATTGTACCCAATGTTGTGCCTATACCACCAAAAACACCACCCAGTTGCTTTGTTTCTCGGGTGTTTATATTGCTAGCATTTTCTAGAGAACTTCGTTTAAGTAAGCTCGAGTCTGCCCCTGTATCAACAAGAAGAAGTACTTTTCTGTACTTAGTTAATGATGTGGGCAGCTCGACGAACACATCGTGCTTAAGAATGTTCCTAAATGTATACAATATTTTCTTCTGTTTAGTTTTTTTTTCGTCATAGCGAACTGGTTCAAATACTTACAACAAAAACTAATAATAAAGTTCTTAAACGTATTCGCCAAAAAGATTAAAAATTTATTAAACATTACGCGACACTTACTCACAACCAAGCAAATATTCGCAATCAATAACCATAAATTTACTTGACCTAGGACAACTTTTGCCCCAGATACAGGTTCCATAGTTTTTTGCTTCGTTTTGCTTATCGACTGAAAAGTAAGGAAATTTAACTCTTTTGAGTAAGTCTTCCGATTTATTTTTATTTTTTGTTCTGTAATGACTTTTTTTTGCTTTTATTTTTAAAGTGTCTTCAAATTGTCTTTTTGATGTCATAGGTGGTGTTTTGCTGCCTAGCTCTGATGTCATTATTTTTTTATTTGAAGAGGGATTTTTTGGTGGTGTTTTGTTTGTGGAGAGTAAATTTAGTGGGACACAGTTTATTGAATTAAACTGGCCCCCGGGCCGTTTCCCGATTGTTCCTTCAGATAATTCCTTTTGGAGAAACAATCCTCCTCCACATGCCCCATCATAGAACACCACTTGCATTTTATTCTGGGCTTTTGTGATGTTTTGTCGTAACGTTGGCAACTGTTTTGATTATGCCAATAATCTTCGCAAGAATCACAGTATGATGTTCTTTTGCGTATTTGACACTCGGCATAAGTGTGATTTTGTTTTCCACAAAATCCACATTTTGTAACAGAATTTGCCGTTCTATTTACGTGTCTAGTACTTGGATGGGGGGAGTCTAGATTTACCTGGTTATTTGATTGATGTAGTTGATTGTTGGATGGTTGGAAGTGATTATGATATTGTGGTGTGTATGAGTTTTGAAGACTATGTATATTTGTATGTGGGTATGTTGGCTGCGGTGGAAGTTGTTGAGGCCAGGTGGGTAGGTACGCACATGGTGAGATAGCACTGAACACATTTGATTGAACTCCCCAGTTGTTTTGAGTTCCCATTAAAAGGGATGTTCTCTGCGCCAAATCAGCCAACTTTGGCAAGTCAGTTTCAGCGGTGGTCAGCATAAACTGACGCAAAGCAGGATCATACAATCCCATTTTGAAAACCTTAACTAAGCTATTATTAAGTTCAGTCACCAACGCTAATGATTGAGCTTCACTGTAACGTGAATCAATAATCTCTTTCGCTTTCATTTTCAGCGTGAGTAAGCGTCGAGCGAATGACTGAAAATGTTCATTCATCATTTGGTGTGATTGATTAATTTCAAGCATCACACTGTCAAGAGTTTTAGTTGCTAAATACGCTGTTTTTTTAACTGACTCCAGTTCTGCTAAGGTTTTGATAGGATTAGGTCTAATTAAAGGGTGATTTTTTTGAGGTTAGGATTTTCATGCATTAGTATTTGACAGATCACGCGGGATTTCAGACATGGTGTCAAAGAGAAAGATGCTCAGTATGCTTTGACATTTCATCATGAATAGACTTACTAACGAGCAACGCTTGCAAATCATTGAATTTTATTACCAAAATCAGTGTTCGGTTCGAAATGTGTTTCGCGCTTTACGTCCGATTTATGGTCTACATAATCGACCAAGTGAGCAAACAATTAATGCGATTGTGACCAAGTTTCGCACTCAGTTTACTTTATTGGACATTAAACCAACCACACGAATGCGTACAGTGCGTACAGAAGAGAATATTGCGTCTGTTTCTGAGAGTGTTGCTGAAGACCGTGAAATGTCGATTCGTCGCCGTTCGCAGCAATTGGGTTTGTGTTATTCGACCACATGGAAGATTTTACGCAAAGATCTTGGTGTAAAACCGTATAAAATACAGCTCGTGCAAGAACTGAAGCCGAACGATCTGCCACAACGTCGAATTTTCAGTGAATGGGCCCTAGAAAAGTTGGCAGAAAATCCGCTTTTTTATCGACAAATTTTGTTCAGCGATGAGGCTCATTTCTGGTTGAATGGCTACGTAAATAAGCAAAATTGCCGCATTTGGAGTGAAGAGCAACCAGAAGCCGTTCAAGAACTGCCCATGCATCCCGAAAAATGCACTGTTTGGTGTGGTTTGTACGCTGGTGGAATCATTGGACCGTATTTTTTCAAAGATGCTGTTGGACGCAACGTTACGGTGAATGGCAATCGCTATCGTTCAATGCTAACAAACTTTTTGTTGCCAAAAATGGAAGAACTGAACTTGGTTGACATGTGGTTTCAACAAGATGGCGCTACATGCCACACAGCTCGCGATTCTATGGCCATTTTGAGGGAAAACTTCGGAGAACAATTCATCTCAAGGAATGGACCGGTAAGTTGGCCACCAAGATCATGCGATTTGACGCCTTTAGACTATTTTTTGTGGGGCTACGTCAAGTCTAAAGTCTACACAAATAAGCCAGCAACTATTCCAGCTTTGGAAGACAACATTTCCGAAGAAATTCGGGCTATTCCGGCCGAAATTCTCGAAAAAGTTACCCAAAATTGGACTTTCCGAATGGACCACCTAAGACGCAGCCGCGGTCAACATTTAAATGAAATTATCTTCAAAAAGTAAATGTCATGGACCAATCTAACGTTTCAAATAAAGAATCGATGAGATTTTGCAAATTGTATGCGTTTTTTTTTTTTAAAAAAGTTCTCAAGCTCTTAAAAAATCACCCTTTAGTTCAAATGCATCCCCCGTTAGCCTTGTGGAAATGCAGGCCACATACAAGTCTTCGGCTTCACCTGCCTCTAGGCATTTCATCCCTAAGTGGCCAACGTTTATAAATTCATATACTATTTTGTAGTATTTTTGACTGCTAATTGGTTGTACATCCACCAATTCTTGTCTTAAGTTAATATGGGGATTTTGAGATGTCTCCACTAATTCTTGTCCTAAATTAATATGGTGCTTTTCGATACCTGTGACAGGAGTCTGGACACCTTTATTTAAAAGATTTTTAGTGAACGGGGTTTTTGGAGACGATGTAAAAAACAGGGGTAAAAGATTTTTCGAAAAAATCAGATGAAGCTGATTTTGAATTTTTTCTTTGCAACTCCTTTTGGGCTGACAAGCTTTAATTCAACTCACTTGTTAGTTGGTCAAGTTGTTCGTCAGCTTCGTCTGCAACTTGCTGGAGTTGCTTTTCTGACTCCTTACGCAGTTTCTCGCTTTTTTCAAGTTGCTTGACTAGCTGTTCTGTCTCTTTAGTGTGTCTATTTCTTATATTCTCAGAATCACGTCTGTCGTTTCAATACGCGACAATTGACCACACTTAGAGCTAAGATGAGACTTGACCAAACAAAAAAACCTCGGGATTTAAAATATCCTTAAGTTCTGAATGGAGTACCTCAATGAGTTCTTTAAGTTGTCGCCGTTGCTCTTTTAAATCATTAAGTTGGGCCTCAATTTCTCTCTTGGCCATTAACTTTACTGATCTTTACAAGGAACTTCGAGCTTCAACCCAAACTCAACCCAATAACACAATCAAACTAGTCTTATTAATATTTAAAAAAAAAAAGTTTCTTTAAAGAAGAGGAGATGAGGGTTGTGTTTTAAAGTCAATTTGTCTTTGGTTGTGTTTTAAAGTCAATTGGAAGTCAATTATATGAAAAAACTGTAAATTATGTGTACAAAATGTATAAATTATATTAAACTTAATTATATTAAAAAAAAAAAACATCAACACAATATAAACATCAAAATTCTTACCAGATCTTCTATTAGTTTTGATTTTACCTCACTTGATCAACTGCACTTTTTCATTTATGTATACTTGTAGTATGAACATATATGTTATATTTTGTTATTTTTTCTTTTTTTTTTGTTCACTTTATGATAAAATTCATTTATTTCACTTTAAAACTGTTATTTTTATTTTTATCGATTCACTTTACTCGTATGTATGTTTGTATATATTTTTTTTACTATAAATTCATTTATTTCACTTCACGCCTTTTTTTTTGTAAAGGTTCGCCTACCGCCTGCGCTAATGTTAAGAGTGCGATCAACTAAACAAAACCAAACAATCACGTTCGCGGTTACAATCAGACTCACCTCTGGCTCTGGCGACCTACCTGGAACTTCTTGGTTTAACTTCCAAAATGCATTACTCAGCTTTGACCTACTGAGTTGCGTTCTGGAAGTTGACATGTCCCACTAAAAAACTGTCACTATGCATAATAGTTAATTGTTATGCATTCTGACTCAGTGGGTAAGGAGGTGAGACATTTAAAGTTAGTAAATATACGTATGTATAACACATGCATCTCTTGAAGAACGTCATTAACTTTGGATCGCGGTACGATTAGCTGCACATATGATTTCCCGTCTGAGGACTCCCACTTACGTCTTAGCACCCCTTCTGGCGCATGAAGCGAGTCCCATTGTGCCCAATACGCCTTAAGAGTTGGACTTCTATCGGAGATGTCACCACAATCTGCTTTCTGCTGGTGTTCTTTCCATGCAAGAATGGGTTCAATATCCGAGTCTTCTTGTTGGGCGACCCTGAGTTCTTCATTACTCTAACCGTAAATGGGATCGATTCTTAATCGCTGGATGGCAGCTAGCTACCTCCTTTTCTTTTTGACGTGTGCAATGCTTGCAGTCGGGTTTGCAGGGTCTCCGAGACAAGGCATCTGCGTTTGAGTGCAACCTTCCTCTTCGATGTTGAATCTGGAAGTCGTATGTCTGCAATCTCTCGATCCACTTGACCTTCTGGATTTTTGAAGTTCAAAAGCCAATTAAGTGCATGGTCTGTTTCAAGAAGGAACTTCTGTCCATAGATGTACTTATGGAAGTGTTTTGTAGGCCATATTAGAGCTAGAAGTTCTCTTCTGGTCACACAATAGTTTCTTTCTGGCTTGAGATTACCTTGCTGTAATAGGCGATGAGCTTCTCTTCTCCATCATGAACTTGTGATAATACGGCTCCAATTCCCACGTTAGTTGCGTCAGCGTCGATGATGAAAAGTTTTCCTGGTGTCGGATAGGCCAAAACAGGTGAATTGCATAGGTGCTGCTTGAGTACCTGAAAGCTTTTCTCACACTCACTTGACCATTTGAATGGTTTGCCTTTTTCGGTAAGCTGATGCAAATTTTTCGCAATCCCAACAAAATCCTTAACAAAATGACGATAGTACGTGAGACCAAGAAAGCTCCAAAGTTGATGTTTATCCTGTGGAGTTGGCCAATTTTTTACAGTGTTCACTTTCTCAGGATCAGTCTTCACTCCTTGAGACGGGACGATATGTCCCAAGTATTTTACCTTAGACTTGAAGAAAGCACACTTGTCTGGATTTAATTTCAAGTTTACTTATCGAAGCCTCTGGAACACAGCCTTAAGCTTTCCAAAATGCTCATCAAATGTTTTACCATAAACGATGACATCATCCAGATAGACCAGACATGACTTCCAAGTAAGTCCTTGTAAAACCCACTCCATCAAACACTCAAATGTTGCCAGAGCATTGTATAGTCCAAAAGGCATTACTTTGAATTGCCACAGACTATTTTCTGTGGAGAAAGCCGTCTTTTCTCGATCTTCTGGATGGATTTCTACCTGCCAGTAGCCACTCTTCAAGTCTAATGTTGAGAACCATTCAGCTGCTTCCATCGCATCCAAACTGGGGATGCCCAAGGTCTTTTAGAATTTTCGATTAGCCCATCTTTCTTCATCGTCGATATCATCTCTTCAATTTCGGCTTGTTTGGCTAATGGGAGACGTCTCGCTGGCTGTCAAATTGGTCTAGCGTCCCCTGTGTCGATTCGATGCTGCACCAGTTGTGTACAACCATATTGCACACGGGGTGAAGAGAGTATATCAGCGTACTCGTGAAGGAGGCTTCTAATGACACTCAGCTGTCGTTCATTTAAATTGGATGACTTGAGAATTTTTGCCTTCATAGAGCTCAATTTCCTCGGGTCCACATATTCTTGAGTGTCCACTTCTATGATCTTAGTTATAGCAGACATTGATTCACACTTTCCTACAACTTCTCCTTTTCTGAGCTTGACTTCGTACGGATTGATGTTAAGTTTCCGTACGGGCACCATGTTGTTGTTTGGTGCCACAAGAGTCTTCCCCAGGATTTTGTTTTGGGAAGACTGCTCAGAGTCCCGCTAAACCATAAAGTATCGATGGCTTCGAAAATTTATTTTTTGTCCAAACGAACACTTCTGAAGAAGGTGGCAGGCATATGTCTTCCTTTATGACAGTCCTCAGAGCTGATGTGGTTTCATTGCCATAAACCATAGGAATCTTCACATTTCGATACTTTAGAACTTGATTACCGATATCAAGGATTGCTCCGTGCTCTTTCATAAAGTCGATTCCAACGATGCACTTGTCACATACATATATCTGCTACCAAATACATATGTGAAAACTTCATTTCTGTCAAACGGATTGTAAGACGAACCTCCCCTTACACTCTGGCTATCTCCCTGTTGCATTTTTCAGACGGTAGGTGTTGGTGTTATACAGCCATGTCATCTTCACCAAGTCTCTTCGAACAATGGAAGCAGTGGCACCGTTGTCGATCGTAGCCCCTTGTTTTTTGTCGTTTGCCTCCACAGTCAGACGTTTTCCAGCAGTTCGAATTGCTCGCTGAATTTTGATATCAGATACAGCACGGACTAAGGCTTCTGTTGCAAATTGGTTGATGATTTCATCCCCTGCAGCCGGATATGCCAGATGTGCCAACCGTTCGATGTCTGCTTGGAGCTGTTGCAGAGTTTCTCCTCTTTTATGGACTCTAGTATTGAGTTGAACGTGGAAGACCTCTTGCATATTGCCATCTCCAAAGCATTTGTCAATGGCCTGAACAAGAGCACTGAAGTTGCCATTCTTATCTGCTGGTATGGTTTGTAGCAGTTCAGCAGCAGTGCCTCTAAGGGCAAGCGTCAGAGCTATATATTTGTCTTCCTCGTCCCAGCCATTTGTTGCCGCAGCTGCCTCAAATTGTTTCTTATAGATTGACCAAGAAGTTTGTCCATCGAAGATTTGTGGATGCATTCCCATTCTTTTTGGATAGTCGCCAGAACTTTCTCGAGCCTTCATTTTCCTTACCATATCCAATTCCTTTGTAATGCATTTGATTTTGTCTTCGACCTTTTCGAACTTTGCATCGACAGTCGAAAATTGTTTATCAACACGCTTGTCAAGGGCAATAATTCTGTTGTCAAAGGCTTCTTACTTACCTTCGAGAAGATGTTGGAGATTTCTTTGTTCTTGGCTTTGTTGTTCTAGAAGATTCTTTTGTTCTTGGCTTTGTTGTTCTAGAAGATTCTTTTGTTCGTTTTGACTTTTGACGTTTAGTATTGGAAGTTCGAAAGCTTACCAAAGCTCTCCGTAGTTTGGTTTGTGTCCTGTCTAATTGGATGATAGGAGGTTATAAAAACGACTTTATAACGCTTTTGACAGCTGCTAGCAATATAATGAATGCCTTCAGCGTTGCAGAAGTAAATTCATAACAAAACTGCATTAAAAAGCGAATTTCACAAAAAGTGTTTGTTAGGAGGTATTTATAGTTAACCGTCGATATTCTAATAAATTTGAAATTAGAAATGTTTATATCAAAAAGTGTCCGAAAGGTTGATAAATTTCTAAAAGGTGTGCAAAATCAAATACTTTACAAAAGAAGTGTCCTGATGTCCAGACTACGAAAAGGTGCCAAATTAAGACTTAAGTGTTCCAAAGGTAACCCTGGTTGGTTGGTACTTGATGGTTGTTTTTTTGTTTGGTTTCCTTGCTCTGCAATGAAAAGTAGGTGTAGGTGCATTCCTCATGGAAATCACAGCACATATATTAAAGGTAATATCATCAGCGTCTCATTTTTGTTCAGTTTTGCGCATACAGCAAAATAAGTTGGAAATGTTGGATCCCGTGACGTGTGATTGAAATTGTTTGTACGTTGTGTGCTGTTTCTTTGATAGTTGTTTAGAAAATTGTTTCGAGGTATTTAATGTTTATAGTTATTATTTTATGATTTTGACAATTAAATAATTGGTTTTTAGTGTTACTTAATTTATTTTTTTCGTTTTGTTGTGTTTGTTGTAATATGTCAGACAAATCATGAGAATGGCCATCTTGAATTCCTTCTAACAGTTCACATTTTAAACAACCTGCGCAATAAAATACTTTCTATTTGTGTACTGTGCATGGAAATCATATGCCTCATTCATTGGGGAGAGGGTCTGCATTGATTTCATTAATCGCAATTCATGCAATAGGTAAGTAGTTTGCCATTCCAGTGGCAACTTGGGCATTGCTTTCAAAGAAAGTTAAAGAAAATACGAAACAAAGCAATATCCTTTTATGACATCATAAACTCAAATGCATACTATACTGAGTGGAAGAGATAATTCCTGAAAATTTTCAGCGGTTATTGCAATCCACATAGCATTTCGTGTTTTATGCCATCGGCATCAAAAAGTTAAATAAATTCTAAATAACCCAGATATGAAGATTTCCTTCTTGAATGGTCATCCATCCTATAAGTTGCTTGTCGGCTATGAATATGAAATTATAGTTGCAGTGGTAGGTAGGTACATATATATTAGCTGCGTTTTTTTATCGCCGGGTCTGGGTCGAGGTTATCTTTTTACACATATAACAAAACAACATGGGATCCAGGTTTCTATCGGGGATAATTTCAATAACCCAGATGCAAGTTTTCACTCTGACCGGCAGACGGCTATTTACCATTGTGAATAATGTCAGTGTTTTGTCTGCAATAGTCATCAGTGTTAGGAAAAGAGACAGGCTTTATATGTTTCATGAGGTGAACCATAAGGAAAAAAGAAATGGGTATATAGCACAGTTTTCTCACTAATCCACATTAGCCCAGGAAAATTAGACTTTCACTTCGAAAAAATTCCGACAAAGCTGAATTCTGGTAGAGAGCTTTGTTTTGACGTCTAAAGAATTTCCTGAAAAGTTCCGTAAATTTGGGCAGGGTCTTAATTTTTTAGCGGGGGTTAAAGGGTGTAAAATTAAGTTTTTTTCTTAATTTCGCAAAAACTATAAGTTTTTTGGAAAAAATGTGAAGGTACAAATTGTAGCTTATGCCATTCTACACAAAAAAGATTAACATACTTTTTTCATTAAAGCAATAGATTCTGAGAAAATCATGCAAGAACTTTACGGTGGAGCAAATTTTGTCAAAAAATGTATTAAAATTTTGTTAATCGATGGGCTAAAATTTTTGTACGATTTGAGTTTGGCTACATCTCCTCTTAATAAAACCCAAGCGGGTGAGGGGAAAGAATATACCCGAGGAAGGCATGCCTGTCGTAAAAGGCGACTAAAATCCAAACTCCGTATACTGAGATTGATGTATACATAACTATGCAATGAGCAAAACAATAAGATATAGTACCCCAGGTGGCAGTCCAGGTTCATTGGAAGATCCACCCTCTTCGGAGGTCGGCTCTATGGATTCTGGGGAGAGCCAATTATTGCATTTAATAAATCCCTTCCTAAAAAGTGCAAGGGTATCTCGATCACCACCATCTAAATCGAGTGCAAAACCATTAAAATTCTGGCAAAAGAGTTCACCCGTCACGCCTGCGTGCGCCAAAATAGACTCAGATAAAACAAAAAATCTTGAAAAAGATAATAACGAACTTCGACAAAAACTTGATCAAGTAATGGAACTTTATCAAGAGATATTGAAAAGCGAAATTCGTCCAATAAACTCAAAGTCTAGTTTGCCACAAGTCAATAATTGTAGATATGAAACGGACGAAGAAAAGCTAGCTAGTGAAACGGAGAAGTCTTCAAAGAATTGATTGAGTAAAAAGCGTAAGGCTGGCTCTTCAACTGAACTGAAATAAGAGTTTCACCAACACATGCGAGAGTAAGAAAAAAACCTGTTAAGGAAAGGCCCCCGCCAGGGATATATGTTATCGGTGTTGCGGAGTATAACAAGTTGCAAACCATATTAAGGGCATTATTACTATCGGCTTTTAAAATTATTTCACTTAATAACAACAAATGGAAAGTTTGTGTGAAAGAACCCGAAAGTTATCGTCTTCTGTCACGAAAACTAAACGAAGAAAAAGTAGAATGGTATACATACCTATGAAAATAAGTCGGAAAGACCCCTACGTGTTGTGGCAAGAGTTCTACATGCATCATGTTTAAAAGACGATATTATTAGTGATCTAAAAGAGCGCAACCTCAAAATCTTAGATGCGACGAACATTGTCAAAAGAGAGAAACAGAAAAAAGAGGGTGAAGCGATAGTGGTACAACGTGGTCGCCCACTATTTATACTTTCGTTCGATAAGACTGAAATATTAGATGACCGACGTGCATTAATTGTAATGGAAATCAAGTTATAGAGGCTCTGAAGAAGCTAAAGAATTGCAAAAGCGACGGTCAAAATATGCTCAAACACAAAGAAACCCACCAAGGCAAATAGAAACCACAATTCACAAGAGTGCCAAATCTACGAAAGGTCTAAAACCTAGTATCCGCACGGAAAAAAAAGCAATGTCAGTACCTTTGGAGAAAATATCGAAGCAAGGAAATGCAGAAACATATGCCTAAATAGTAAATAACGACACTGAAACGAAAGTGTTTTCAATAATTTTGTCAAAACTTTTAGAACAATGTGAAACAAATAAACTTATCTTTGATAGGTTAAGTAAGCTCGAAAATTGTTTTCGACGCAAACCTCTTTCAAAAAATATATGATGGAAAAGCTTTAAATTCTTACGTGGAATGCCAACGGATTATGGCAAAAACTTGGAGAATTGGAGATGTATATGCGAGAAAATGATATTGACATATGTTTGATATCAGAAACGCATGCCAAAAATGAATCAAATCTTAAAATCCACGGGTTTCATGACTACCACGCCATTCATCCGTCAAACAAAGCAAGAGGTGGATCATCATTGTATATAAAAGAATGCATTGAACACTCGATAGGCCTCAAAATAAAGGCGGAATCAATGCAATTGAGTAGTGTACAAGTTAAAAACTATTCCTCTCAATGTCTCTTACATATAGTGCCCGCCGCGTTGCAAAACTAATAAGAGTGAATTTACGACATTGATAAAGTCACTAAGCCCAAATTTAATTGTTGGTGGTGACTTTAATGCAAAGCACACCTTCTGGGCCTCACGATGCATATCTCAAATGGGTCGCATGCTATATGAAGCAGGAATGGAAAATAATTGTGACTTTCATTTGACTGGCAAGCCAACTTACTGGCCAACTGATACGTCGGAAATACCTGACCTAATCGATTTATTCATGGTAAAAGGAATACCCTCTAACCGTATAGATATTTCAGAGGGCTATGACCTCTTCTCAGATCATTCTGCTGTCGTACTCATTATGAGCGAAAGCCTTGTTAAAATAGAAAAAAAAACACCCAGGTTAACAAACAGTAAAACCAACTGGGATGGATTTAAAAAAGATATCGCGGACAACGTTGAGTTAAGGGTATGATTACAAACGCCTCTTGAGCTTGAAGACGCAGTCTACCTTTGTTGATATAATACAAAAAGCAGCTTGGGATAACAAACCTAATCAAAGGCTAATGCCTCGCTATAAAGATATAAAATATCCGCAAGAAATAAAGGATTTAGTGAAAGAGAAACGAAAAGCACGTAAAAAATGGCAGCAAACCCGTGCTCCTCAACACAAAGCTCATTTAAATTGCTTGAGTAATGTGCTAAAAACGGCGATATCAGATTTCAAAAACCTTTAAGTTGAAAATTACCTTGAAGGCTTGAGAGCGGGGAATGAATCACTCACTTTGGAAAGCTATAAAAACAACGAAAAACCAAAGCTGGCAGTGACCCCGATTAAGAAAAGCCAAAATGAATGGGCTAAAAGTGACAAAGCAAAAGCGACGGTATTCGCCGATTACTTAGAGGAAACATTTAAGCCGTTCAATGGGCAAGAACTCAACGAAATTATTAATATGAATTTTACCTCAAATGAAAGCTACGTAACGAGAAACACTTGCCGAATTAAAAAGAGAAATAAAGAAGCTTAAGTCCAAAAAAGCTCCAGTATATGACTTAATTACGGTAGAAATTTTAAAAATGCTCCCTCGCTAAGGGTTTATTAACCTCCTTTACATAATAAATGCCGCTCTAAGGTTAGAATATGTTCCAAACCAATGGAAAGTTGCGGAAGTCAAGGTTTTGAAACCTGGCAAACCACCATCTCACGAAAAGAAGTCTTACAGGCCGATTTCGCTTCATCCAATAATATCTAAGGTTTTTGAAAGAATACTACTCCTGCGCCTGCAACCGATAATAGAAGAGAAACGATACCTGAACATCAGTTCGGACTAAGAAGCAAGCATTCGACACTTGATCAAGTGCATAGAATTACTAACCTAATTGAGAGAGCTCTTGAAGAAAAGAAAATCTGTTCGACTGTCTTTTTGGACGTGTCGCAGGCGTTTGACAAAGTGTGGCACGAAGGCCTCAAATTCAAATTAAGACAAGTTTTGCCTGAACGACTTTACAATATTCTAAACGGATATCTAAATGAAAGACTTTTTCGTGTAAGACACGGAAATGAATATTCTGATTTCAAAGAAATAGTGGCTGGGGTACCATAAGGAAGTGTATTAGGTCCAGTTCTGTACCTTTTATTTCCACGCAATATACCTCAAACAGATGACACTTTTGTAGTCACGTTTGCTGACGATACTGCAATACTAGCAGTAGGCAAAACGATTAGCGAAGCTATAATTAAATTACAAAATGCTCTTAATAATGTTAATGTGTGGACGAAAACATGGCGAATAGCGCTCAATGAACAAAAGTCAGTCCACGTGGACTTTACGTATAAAAAAATAAATAGATTACCCGTCTTTCTTAATACCGCTCGTGTTCCATTTGCAAATGAGGCAAAGTATCTGGGAATGACTCTGGACGCGAAATTAAAATGGAAGCCACACGTGAAAAAGAAATGCGAAGAACTAAAAAGTAAATTAAGAGATATGAACTGGTTACTCGGTAAATATTCAAAACTTAGTATTGAAAATAAATTGATTTTATATCGAGAGGTTCTTAAACCTGTTTGGACTTATGGTATACAAGTTTGGGGTTGTACCTGCGATACAAACTTAAGTAACTTACAAAGGTTTGAAAAAAAATTGCTTAGGTCATTTGTAAATGCTCCGTGGTATATAAGAAATGAAGATCTTCACAGGGATCTCGGGATTCCTACGGTCCGGGATGAAATAAAAAGTTTCACGCGAAAATATAGAAATCGACTATTAGAACACGCTAATTCAACGATTATTGACATTCTTGACGAATTCTTGAATTTAGTACGCCGTCTGCGAAGAACAAAACCTTCCGACTTGGTGCGGTGAACAGAAAACCGCTTTAAAATCGCGGATTAAGCAGGAACTTTCACCGGAAAGTAACCTGCAACTCGTTACTTAACTTCGTTAAAAATAAATTGCTAGATAAGTTTAAACTTAGTTGCAATCGGGAAGTGGAGGTGGTTTTAGTGTAGTAAGAATCTCACACTTCTATGAGCACGCGTTTTTCTGTCCTCATAGGGCCTGAAATGCAGGTTTTGCACATACCCACGGGAAAATAACCTCAATCTAAAAAATGAGCTATTAACAAATCATTTAAAAAAATCAAATCTTTTTTGATTAAAATTTTAGAGGCATTAATATTAATTCATTAGTTTTTTGAAAAAAATTATTTCTGCTGAGATATTAACAAAAAACCGTTATTTTTCTATTTACAGTACAAAATAAGAGAGACTTCTTTGATACGCTATAACTTCAAGATAAATAAACCTTCAGAGTTTGTTAATAGCTTATTTTTTTGATAATTTTATTGTCTATGTTATTTTTTCATGATTTTGTTGTAAAAGGAAATTTCATCGAGTTGCTGAACAAAAACCAAATCACATTCTTTTTCAAGATGGCGGTGTTCCCCTTACCCTGGCAAACCCAAAATCTTGGGAGGTGTAGCCAAACTCAAATCGTACAAACATTTTAGCCCATCAATTATTGAAATTTTAATAAATTTTTTGACAAAATGTGCTCCATCTTGAAGTTCTTGCATGATTTTCTCAGAATCTATTGCTTTTATGAAAAAAGTATGTTAATCTTTTTTGTGTAGAATGACATAAGCTACAATTTGTACACACATTTTTTCAAAATAACGTATAGTTTTTTTTTTTTTTTTTTTTTTTACATTTCAGAATTCTTTGTTGTAGTGAGCTTAAAGCAAGCTGCATTCTACAATCAGAGGCTCATCATGAGTGCATGTGTTGGTGGTTAGTAGGTTAGTAGATTAAGTAAGCTAACACAAGCATATAAATAAATAAATAAATAAATAAACATTAGCAAAACTAAACAATTACAAAACATACAATATTAGAAACATAATATAAAACATTTAAGAAAACAAAATTAAACATTCACGAGAGTGGAGCACTGGTGCGCAACAATGTTTTTAATCCAACTTTGCTTAGGTTAAAATCAACAACGGAAGCGTTTAAATTAAAAAGTCTGCACATACGATTAAGAGGTTCGTGTATACCATGGTTAGTTCTATGAAAAGGAACGTGAAAAAGTTCAAATCTTCGTAGATGGTGAGCTCCTCCGCGGAAGTTAATGCCTATACGGGCTAACAAGTCAGCTGCATCAATTTCACCACTGATAAGTTGGTGGAAAAATATTAAATCATTATTAACACGCCTTTCATATAAAGTTTGAAGTTGCAGAAGCTTAATTCTGTGTTCATAAGGTGGCAGGTTGTACGGATCAGACCAAGGGAATCCTTTCAAGGCAAAACGAATGAAGTTATGTTGTATTGATTCAATACGGCTTTTATGAATTTCGTAAAAAGGGGTTCATACTTGGGAAGCGTACTCGAGATGGGGTCTCACATAACAGTTGTATAAGGAAAGAGTAACGTATGGATCGTTAAACTCCTTTGCCCAGCGTCTTATGAACCCCAGCATGGAACTCGCTTTATTTACAATAAAGTTAATATGTACCGTAAAATCTAAATCAGAACTAAAGTGAACACCCAGGTCTTTGAAACTTAAAACACGACAGAGTGTGTGCTCTGAAATGGAATAATCAAAAGCACTCACTACTCGCTTTTTAGAAAAAGTTATACTTTGGCATTTCACTGGGTTAAGAGTAAGGCCATTTTTCCCACACCAAAGATTAAAACTGTCAATATCAGCCTGCAAGAGAACATGGTCATGATAAGATTGTACTGTTTTGAAAATCTTCATATCGTCAGCGTATATAAGAATATCACTATAGCGTATGCATGAAGTAACATCGTTTATAGCGAGAATGAACAAAAACGGGCCCAGATGACTTCCCTGAGGTACACCCGAGTGAGCACTGAAAGAGTTTGAAAGACAATTTCTGAATTTTACCTGATAAGATCTTTTTACAAGGTAGGACTTTATCCATGATATAACAATCGTCGGAAAACCAAAGGTTTTAAGTTTGAATAAAATAATTTCATGACTAAGTTGATCGAACGCTTTCGAAAAGTCGGTGTATATGCAATCAACTTCATTTCCGTTTTCTAATGCATTAGAACATTTATGCAAAAAGGTAAGGAGATTTGTTACCGTTGACTTTCTTCTCACAAATCCATGCTGTTGATCACATATAATACTTTTAGTATGAAATGCCAGGCTCTCACATAAAACTTGTTCAAAGAGCTTTGGTATGCATGACAGCTTTGCTATGGGCCTATAGTTCTTTATATCATTTTTTTCACCTTTTTTAAAAATTGGTGTAAGAAACGATTTTTTACAAAATTGGGGAAATATGCCTGTCCTTAAGGACAACTGGAACAAAAATTTGCACTTTTTCAATAGTATAGGGGGAATTCCATCTGGACCAGATGAGTAATCATCATTTAATGATGAGAGAAGGTCTAAGATAGTACACGGTGGCACTGGGATATTATTGCAGCTAGTTTGGGCATAGGTATGTAAGTTTTTAAAATAATCTTCGTCAATATCTAAGGGCTTGTCAACAAAAGAATTATGAAAATTTTTTGCAAAAGCGTGTTACAGATATCAATGGTTTCCAGCAACGAACAATTTTCATACACGAAGTTCGTTGGATAACCATCTGAGTTTTTTTTAGAATTAACAAACCTCCAAAATGCCTTTGGGTCATCTTTTAGTGAACTACCTATTTCGTTTACGTGGTTAGTGTATAGATTTCTTGAAGGAGTTTTAAGTTCTTCAAAAAGGGTTATGTAGGTGTTGTGGTTTACTGGTGAAAGAGTTCTTAGGTACACTTTCCATGCTCTGTTTCTTTTATTTCGGAGTGTTCTTAGCTCTTTTGTATACCATGAGTGACAAAAGTTCATATTCTTTGATATTTTTAAAGGGATAGTATTATTAATGCAGTTGTTAAGGATGGAATAAAAAATAAAAACTGCTTCGTCAATATCGCTAGACACTGATATATTCTCAATACCAGACCTAGCTATTTCTTCTGAAAGCAACTGAAAGTCTGCTTTTTTGAAGTCAAAAGTATATGAGCAATCATAAGGGTTACTGTTTTCAGTAAGGTGATTGCTTAAGTCAAAAATAATATCCAAAGGAGGATGATAGTTATCTAAATTAGTGACCCCAGAACTAGATTCTAGAACCAAGGTACTACTAGCTTCCGAAGAAAATACCAAATCGAGAATTCGATTTTAGAATTTTTAATACAGCTTACTTGCTGTAAGTCAGTTGAAATTATTCTATCAAGAAGAAGAAGTTAAAGAAGCTTCTTGATAGGATTCGTCATCAGAAGGAACCCACTCAATGTGAGGTAAATTAAAATCACCAAGAAGTAATATGTTGCTGTTAGAGCAAGACAAGTCAATAACAAAATCTAAGGCTTTAGAAAGTTCCACATAAACTGCGTCCGAACTTTTCGGAGGAATATATGCATTTAATAAGTATAACTGTTTGGACTGTATAGTTAATTTTATACAGATTAATTCAATAGAGAGATTAAAAGGGAAAGATATAGACGAAGATATAAATTTATTTCTAACTGCAATTAAGACACCACCTCCAACTCCTTTTGGCTTATCAACATGACGATCTTTTCTATATACTAAAAACTCTTGATTGAAAAGTTCCGTGTCAAGAAAACTTGAATTCAGCCAAGTTTCAGTCAAAACAAAGATGTCATGTGAAAATGCTTGGGAGTTCATATAAATATCAGCAGTTTTGCTGCGTAGCCATCTTACATTTTGGTAGAAGAGGGTAATTCTGCTTAGTTTTTTGGAGATATATTTTTGGGCAAACTACGAGTGAGTCTATTTTTCTTAATAGAAAATTCCTTAACAAGAGCTTCTGGGGGCCAATTATTAATATTGCAAATAGAATCAAAGTAAGAGGAATGTGTTACTATTTTAAAAGATGAAACGAAACTATTCGCTTTGCTAATTTTTGTACACTTGATAGAATTGTTCGTTGGGATGCAATTATTAGCCAATAAGTGGGAAACAATGTCATCCGCAACGATATCTGGTTCAAGGCGGGAAATAAAAATAGTCCTCGGGTTAGAAACAGCTTTGATGGGTCTAGGATCATTAATTACATTGGAAGTGGTAGCACAATCCACATCTGGGATAGGGATTGCGTCTGGAACCATCCCTGAACTTTGATCCATAACCTCAACTGGGGGAGCTAATTCTAAAGCAATATGGGGACTAGCAATAAGATTAGTTCTTTTAGGGAGTGGACTGGAGTTTTTTACAACTACTGTTTTATCTTGTCCTCTTTTGATGTTCTTTTTGCCAACTGATATGTTAACAGAACGTTCAGTTGAGCTGGACTGCGCAAGCAAGTCCTCTCTGGATTGCGAGATCAAAAGAGGAAGAGAGTCCAGTAGTAGGTCGTCATTAGATGTACCGACATCTACCGGATCATTTGGAAGTGTTAGCGAAATAAAACCTGAGATTGCGTCTTTAAAATTACAAAGCAGTTCTTCGAAGCCTTTAGAAAGCTTCATGATGTCCACTTTAAAATTGGCATTTTTAAACGCAAGTTGAGACAAAGAAAGTTTGCGGCAGTCGGTGCAATACCAATACGCATATTTAGAATTAGTTACGTTCTCAATAAACGCATTAGTTGAGCCGATGCATTTGGCGTGGTAAAGATTCCCACAAGGCCCAAAACAAGCAAACAGTGGGGAGGAATTAGAGCTATCTATACAACTTTTTGAAGAGCAAATCATTTTGAAAATTAAATTTAAGAGTTTAAAATTTAAAAAAAAGATTAATTAAATAAGATAACAAAAAATGATAATAATAAAAAAAAGAAATTAAGAAAAAACTAAATTTTACCCCCCTTAATCCCCCCACTGGCACAAATTTACGGAACTTTTCAGGAAATTCTTTAGACGTCAAAAAAAAGCTCTCTACCAGAACTCAGCTTTGTCGGAATTTTTTCGTAGTTTTCCCATTTTTCTGTCTAATTTTCCTGGGCTACATCGTTTTATTTTCATGAGGTAACCCATATGGGCTATGAGCGATAATAAAACGCGGCTATTATTTTCTGTCTGTTGAATAGATATTGACCTGAAATAAAAAAATCCGATGCGAAAATAAACCCTTTCTGGTTTTTTTTCGATCGGTCACATGACATTTCTATTGTTCTAGAATATATATATATCTATTTTTTCAAGAGATTTTCAATAAATTTTTACAAGAAATGTTTTGGAATCAGATAAATTTCCTAAAATATAATGTTTCAAACTGATGAATATTTAGGCACCTACAAATTAAATTGTAACCATGAAAAAGGAGAATAATCCGCCTACGATAATTTAATTTTTTTTTTAATGACTTGCAAGTTCTTAATGTCTTCCTCTACCTCTATTACTTATCTCCAAAATGAACAGAAGTATGGCGATGATAATCCTTTTTTCTGCCAACAAGTTCCTACGTTTCAAATATTAACACATATAGTTATTTTATATTACGTTTTTGTTTTGTTTCCATTTGTTTTTGGTTTATAAAATAATGTATACTTTATTTTAATTACTTCATATTATGTTACTATCCACTTCTCTATAATATCTTATTAGTTAATAAATGTCTTAAATACACTATACCAATTGAATTTATTTTAGTTGTCCCGAATTCGGCTACATCTGAAATGCTTCGCTTCTTCTTTTTATGAAATCAAAGAGGAAATGCATTATGATTTCGGTCACCTCTTTTCGTCTAAGAAAACATCCCTTCACACTTGATCCATTTTTCATGTAGTCATTTGCGTTCAAGAAAGCATCATATCACGAAAACCAATTTTTTTCACAAAACAAAAACAACTTCTGAATTTGAAAGAGCTATGAGCTTAGTGAAGTGATTTCATTACAAAATATTCATTAAGAAAGTGTGTAGGTAGGTACTAATTTCCAATGACATGCCTCTGTTAAGTTCATGATAGGATTCCGTAGGAAACTCCTGGGTACAGCTCCTTTTCCGTGAAGAAAAACCTACTTCCTTAGTAGTGAATTTTAAGAAATTTCCTACTGGGAGATAGGTATAGTAGGTTGGGCAGTTTAATTTATTTGAGTGAGCGATCAATTTAGTTCAATTCCTGCTACTGAACTTGTTCGTTCATTTTAGTTTATTTAAAAAATAACTAGGCATTTGAAATAAAAAAAAAAACCAAGTAACTAAAAGCAAAAATATTTTTCATATTAAATAGGAACATAAAAGACGCGTGGCTGTGACACGTGAGATTATCAAAAATTATTGAACTGTCTCGATTGTGACAATCGAAAGCGCGTTGTAATCACATTTCCAGCCAGCTTATATGATTTGAAGTTTTGGATTTCTTTAAAAATGTTTTTATAATCTTATGCAGCTGTTTCATGGAAGTTGGGAAATTTTAAAACTATTTAATTCATTCAGTCCATATCAAATTTAAAATAAAAATTATAACAGAAGTTTTCCTCTCAAACAAATGTCAGGTTAAAAGTCATGAAATAAATGATTTTGACGTTTGTGAATAGACAAGAGTAAGATATGTTTCTATTCGATATATGGACCCAATAATGGTTCATAAAAAGTCGAAACGTTGTTCAAACTAACTTCAACTGAGGCTTTATGCTCTATTAACCCTTAAACCCTATCTTGGGGTCCAGCGCGATGAATGAACTCAACTTTATTAAATATTTTTTTAACAAAGCAACGCACGATGGTCCTATTCCTGATATTCTAATAAAATATCGGCAGGTTAGTTAGTTTGTTTTTTCACATTTATTTTTTACATTTAGTGCAGTGCAGTTATTTATGTAACCACTTCGGGGTCTCATAGACCCCAGGGTAGGAATACTGTAACATTTTCAAGTTCTTGTTTATTAAGATATTTTCAATGCGTTTGATTGGTATGTTAATAAAATAGTTGCATTATATTTTTTAAATGAGTGTTTGATGAAAATAAGTACTAAAAGTTGAACAAAAAAATTATTTATTGTTATTTATTATTATTAAAAACTATTTCATTGGCTACCTTTCTCTAGGTTCTGGTGGGAGATATTTTTAAAAAGTAACAGCCATTTCGCATTTGCTAAGCGCAATCCTGTTTAATACACAAAAAAAGATGAGCAGTCTGGCCAAAAGCTAAAGACCGGAAAACTAAAATCAGGTGTGGGAGGTATCGAAACTCCCTTTGTGATGTACATAGCTGGGCTGTGTCCCAAGACTCCTGGAATCTGAGGTTTAATGAATGTTATTCAACATTTATGCCTCATTTAAATACAAATTTATTTATCTTTAAATGCTTTATTGTTTTTGGAAAAAGGACATACATACATATGTAAGGGGATTTTAAGACCCCAGGGTAGCAATAGTGTTTGTCTACGGATAGGTAGAAAATATAAAATCAAAGGTTAATGAAAGAGCTTTTCTCCTTCTTTGAGAAAAATTTTGCGAACTAAAATGAACTAAGTGTGTGAACTAAATTCACTTAATTGAACTAGTTCAGTCGCGAACTATACAAGCCTAAGGTATAGACTATAGAGTGTAGCATGTATGAATTTGTACATATATGCTTTGTGTGTATGATTATAATTAACTATTGGTATATTAATCTATAAGCTTGCATATTTGGTCTTGCAAGTTCTTGATATTCTTTTTTTCTTTTGATTTTAAATTAGTAAAAGTGGCGCAAAATTTTAAACATTGCTCGTTTAAGGAACAGAACCAGCTCTAGTTAAAAAAAGTAATTTACCCTAGTTAAACAATTTCATAATTTAAAACGCATTAAACAACTCTTCTAACTAGAATGAACGCCGCAACGTAATGTAAGCAAATTTGTGTTGAACAAGCCCAAATCTGACATGAAGAAAGAGACACAGCTACACAACAGAAACAAATTTAAAACGAACACAAACAAAATGCGTCGAAACAAATAATTTCTCGATGGAAAAGGTTAATTTTTTGAAACATAAAGTGAGCCATATAGATTAAGATTGTGATTGTTTAGATATAATTGTAGTTAATTCGAGAAGGAGAAAATTTTTTTATCATTGATCTAAAAAAAATCGTTCTTCCACTTCCTTGAAAATTTTAGCAATTTCGTTGAGTTGTAGGTACAGTGTATGTATATTCCTTGTAACAATATTTGAAAAATTGAACATAGCGTCTTTGGATTCATCCTCATTTCATGTTTTTGCTTATTATAAAGGCAAAAACTTTCGAAAGTCTAAAAAAAACTTTTAAAAACATTTTCTTTTTTCGTGAAATAATTTTTCTCTGTGGATAAAGTATAATTTTCATGAAATAGATAAGGATTTTGCTGCTTTTAAAATTAGACGAGTGCTTTAGCGTTTAAGAATACTTTATGTCGTTTAAAATTGCAAAAGAGCCGACTCTCGGTCTAATGATCGTTTTTAGAGCAGACTCCCATTTTAATAGTGATTTAGAGTTGGTTTTAAATGTTAAAAATTTTGCGCCAGTGACTTAAAGGCTACGAAAAAAAAAAAAAAACAAAACTAAAACATCATTCTCCTCCTGTCCCCATTAAAGTATTTGAAAATCGTCATGTTAGTGCTTTAGTATTTTTGCTTTAATAAATTTTCTATTAAGGATATCAAAAGGTTTAACATAACATATCAATGCTTATAAAGGGTGCTTATTGCGACTTACATTTTAAATCAAATAATCAATACTAAACAATATCAAAAACGGTCCCAAAGGAACGAATATTTTTCTAGTTTCTTGTCATGTTCAACAGGCTCTGGTATCTTGAGTGTTGAATTTAACTAAACAAGTTTTCTTGAATATCAACTACAAATATTGTAAAAGAAGTCAAACCTAAAATTTACTCATTCAATCCACTCTTTGTATAAGAGTAGTTAAAATTTTTAGATTTTGAAAAATCACAGTTCTTAGACTAAATATCGACATGTTTGACATGGTGAACAAAGTTGAAATTTACAGGACATTAAGTTCTTGCCTTGATATTTAGAACCTGTAAGTTTCGTTTTGATATTTAAATCCATTATACGTGTGCCAGTGGTTAAAAGAAGCAGCATCAGTTAAAAAATATTGAGTTATTCAAGAGTTTTATCAATGTCTTACAGCAGTATTAATAAAAAACTGGTATCCGCTCCCTAGAACACGTGCTTACTGGCACACGGACAGATATGATATCTTTCCAGTATTTATCACTTCACCAAATTCACCACTTCATCAAATTGTGGGGATATTCCACTGATCTCTATAAACACTGGATAGAGTATTCTTTATAATATATAACAGTTTTTTTGCTTCCATTTGAAGATGACAATAAGGTGGTCGGCTTCATAATTTGATGTCTACATTTACACAAAATAAACGTGTTTCCAAGATGCCAGTCTGAAGAAAGAGAAACAGACCAATGAAATGAAAGTTATTAAGTTATTCACTGTGTGTATTTTGTTGGTGCTATTATTTTCCAATGGCACTAGAATTATATCATTAGAAAGCTGTTTAAATAGGTTATAGTAAATATGTAGATGGGAACCATTATTCCATTACACCATTCATGTAGCCAGTTTATATTTCTGAGATCTCAGAGTAGTCAGAGTGCTCAAAAATATACACAGGATTCCTCTCAAAAATTTCTCACTTTTCCCCTTAAAAACTGAGGCTGAAATTTTTTGGATTCGCTTGCTCAATTATTTTTTGTCGCAGTAAATCACATAAGAAGAAAAGAAAAGGACAGTTGTTTTGACTTCTATGTGCGGAATATTGTTTATATTTTATTCTCCTGCTCTGCCAAAAAGTTTAGGAAAAATACTGAGCGCTCAAGAAATACATATAAACTGACCAATTATTTCAGTTTGCAAAGAAGTTGAACAAAACAGCTGATAAGTGTGATAAGGAGAATGCGATTACATAGTCTGTGTTTTTATGATTTTACTTCCTTGTCACACTCTTTGCGTTTGTAATTCCGTTTCATTTAACCATTTGCGAAAGAAATAAAATTACAAACACAACAATGTTAGCAAACAGATTGGGGGGGAGCAACGAACGGAGATTTGACGACTTCATAGTGGATTATTTTGTATAACTTGTTATACAGTTATATTGTTATAAAAAAAGTCGTCAGCTTCAAATAGAAGCAACTTTATTATGTCGAAACGCTATCCAGTGTATTATAGAGATCAGTGGGATTTTCTAATACATGTTTTACATTCATGCACTGCTTTACGAAGTGTTTATTGTTAGTAGTAAACGGTTCTATTACACGTGTGCGTGTATGTTCATTATACGCAGAATTTGGCGAGTTAAATTTATCCGTACGTTAAGACACGTCACAGACTATTACTCATTTGTTAATAAGAATTAAAAATTTACAAATGTATAAACGCTGAGAGGTTGTTATCCGCCGTTTACTAACATGGGGGTTACTATATGTACCCTAGGGTGCTCGTTAAAAAAGTCATATTGGAAGTACCTAAATCGGCTCAAAATAAAGTACAAATAATTTCCTAGTTTTTCAGATTTTAATTTTCTACCCCTATTTTCGCTGTAAGGGTTAGTTTACTTTTCACGTTTACAAACACACCTAATTATACTAGTTATTATTTTTATCAGAGAATATCAATTACCAATTACCATTTGTATTTTGCACACATCGACAGCTGGGCTAAATCCACCACAAATTTATTTGCAATACACAGTTGGGCTAAGTCCACCACGAATATGTCGGTTTGAAGATTTTTGAAAATCTTCAGTTATTTTCAAATTCACTTGAGCTACAATGGGCTCGTTCAAAAAGTACAAAAAAAGCTTCAACGTACTATAGTATGACTGGCATTATATTTAAAAACCACATCGTTTATTTTAACTAACAGGTGGGTTTCATTATCTTTTATCTAGATCTGGACTAACTTTTAAATGTAATAAAAAACAAAATAATGGGAAATTTTCAAAATTGTTTTCTAGTACGTATTAAAACTTAATCCAGATCCAGATAACGATGATAATAAAACACGCTTAATAATAATTGTCAGTAGATAATAAATAACAGGTACTACAAATGCAATTGATATACCTAAAGATATACCTATAGAGCAGATTTATAGATTTATAAATTGTTTTGCTTGTATAAGTTACACTAAGATAGATCTTAAACAATTTTGATCCACATATTGGATAGGAAATAACAAAAGGACTCGGAGACGCCATTAAAAACATTAAGTTTTCATACAAAACGGTAGCAATATAGGTATCACAGATTTCTACGGACTTAAGTTAAGCGCTGGAGGATAAGTTATTGTTATATTTCCAGCAAAAATTGTTTGAACTAATATCCTTCGTATTGTTGAATAGTCGAAATATAGAGAATCGAAGACAAAATTTTAACTTAGCGATTTTGTCGAATTAACTGGGGCTTAACGATGACTCAGGGTTAAATTATGTTAAAATAAGTAATTGCATGTCTGAACTATTTTTAAACCTTAGCTAAACTGTGGAAATCGATGGATCAAAATTTGAACCATGTTAGTAAAACTACTTTTAGGACTGAAAACTAGTCTTTAAACAGCCGATTTACTCCAAGAGTTAAAAAAAAATATTTTCACTATTTTCCAAATGCTGTCTGACCTTAGACAATGGAATAAGTTGTTAAAGCCAGACTTGGCATTAGTAAACCACTATTATATATGCTTTATGATATGCTCAATGGCAGAAAGTTTGTTGTCAAAAGTGGCAATGTAACTTCTGCCACAACCTTTAATATTAAAAATGGTCTTCAGCAGGAAGCGGTCAACTCGCCGATTCTATTCAGCATTTACACCAGCGATCTGATAAGTAGTCTAACTCAGGCAATTGCGTATGCCAACGATCTAATTGCGTACAGAACAGCTCCAAAAGTCAAGGTCATCAGGATTCTTTTGCAGCGTGACTTCGAGAAGATTCAGCGATATTGCGATGACTGGAAGTTGAAAATCAACTTTCAGAAATCAGAAACTATCTTGTTTAGGACTCCGTTGCTTAGAGCCACAAGAGATACGAGAAAGAACTGGCGCAAGCTGGTGATCGTAGGGCCAAATGGACATCCACTGGCGAGTAAAAGTGTAGTAAAGTACCTTGGCATCTGGATGGATCAGTATTTGTATTTCGACAGACATATAAATGCTGCTCTGGCCAGGGCTAAGGGAGCCTTTGCCCTGACGAAACGGTTGTTTTATAGCAGCCGGCTTGACAGCAGGGTGAAGGTGATTTGCTACATGGCCCTTATCCGGCCGATGATTGCCTATGGATGCCCGGTTTGGTTCAACGTTGCCCCGTCTCAAATGGAAAAAATTCGGGTGTTTGAGAGGCAGTGTCTTCGACGCTGCCTTGGATTGCACAGAACACCAGAACCGGAGTACAAACACTACTATTCCAACCTGGCTCTATACAACGGGGCCATCATAAACAGGATAGATAATTTCTTGCTGAAGCTTATTCGAGGTCACATTGCAAGAGCGATGTCCTCGACTAACAGCTTAATTTTCGGGGCTTACTACCCCAACAATGAATACTACGGGAGTGTGCGTCTAAGCGCCTTTATTCCACCCGATGCATTCCTCTATCTAGACAGTCGAGGGCTGATTCAGGATAGAGCGGCGGTTCTAATCTACCATGTCGGCCGCAGAACTGTGGATCGGCGGCTCCTTTACAGTAGAGACGTCTTCACACAAGACGGAGCTTCGGTTCAGAAGGACTGTGTCCGAACGGGACCGAAAGGATAGGGTAAGGCAGGAGAACCAGTTCTGGTGGTTAAAATATGAAGAATGAAGTTCCTTCAGATATTTAAAAGTTGTCCTTGGTTTTTATCTGTCATGGCCGATTTACATAGGTTTAGGTAGTTAGTTTTAAGTAGGGACAGTCAGGGTGGCACCAAAAAAAAAAAAAAAAAAAATCAACAAAAATACAAAAAAAAAATATTATAAAAACCGGAAAATGCTTGCTGTGGCTGTTCTAGTTTGTAAGTAGTCTATAAGTAGCTTTTAAGTAGGTTGAAATTAGTTTATAATTAGTTGTAAATAGTTTTAAGTAGCTTTAATTAGTTTTAATTAGTTTTAATTAGCTTTAATTCAGTTTTATGTAGTTTGTAAGTTTTATATAAAACCAAAAAATAAAGACAATGATACCGAGTTTTTTGTAAATTCTTCTCGGTAAAAAATAAGACCGACATAGATTTAGTATTAAGATAGTTCTTAGGCCGATTAAGGCATTAAAGCATTAGCATTAAGTTATTATAGTTTAACTTAGAGCGCCCGACTAGGGCCAGTAAGTTAGTTTTAAGATATCGATAAGTAGGCTAGTTTTTATGAAAATTTGTCTAGCTTTAAGATAGTTTTAAGAAAATGGAAAATAAAAATGAATTTATAAAAAAAAAAGTTGTTAAAGCCTTAAACTTGAACAACATTTTATTTAATTAAGGGGCAGTTATACAAACGGGATCAATGTTTTGATCAATAGCTCTGCAATCTTAGCTCACTGATTTGGTATTTTAACTGAGGATGGTTCAAACATGTAATTGGCTATTATAACTTACTTGAAACTTAAATCAACATTAAAACTCGGTAGATCCACAGAAATGGATGAATTAAAAATTGTCAACCACGGATCAAATCTTGAACCACGTTTGTACCGGCACTAAATACAGTACCTTTAGATAATAATGTTGTTAATTTTTTTTTCAAATTTCTTCTATATTTAAAATTAATTTCATCTTCGATCAATATACCTACTGTAAACTCTTGTGCATTATTGGAGTGATAATTGAAAAGCATACTACGAAAAAATGTAGCTAATAGTAGAGCATGTGTAAATGGAATTAAATTTTCGTTACTTGGTTTTACACTGCTTCACACTAATTAACGCCAAATACGTACTGATGTACACCTGGCTCCAGCTTGGTTTCTATTTGTTGGACAGGTCTTGTGGTCAGTATTATTCACCTCAATCTGTCAATAAGATGATATGAGTGTCAGTATTATTCACCTCAGTCTGTCAATATGATGATATGAGTGAAACTTCAAGAGAAGAAGTACTGTTTTTTGATGGTTAAACAGTTAATAATATTTCCCGTGTTAAACCGCGGTATTAATAACAATTGTGTTTAAAATTGATGAATATGGTGTTGTACTGTGTTTTTTACTTGTAAATTGTGAAGCATAATATCAAAATTCATCATGATTAAATAAAATCAGAAGATATTTTCGCATTGAAATAAAGTTCATAGAACGGTTGTGCAAGCTCCACCGGTAAAAATCCTTCCAAGCAGATGTGTATTAGTGTTGAGTGAAAGAACTGTGCAGATTGTAAAGAATCCACTCATCAACCGGAGTATGTTGTCTGCAAAGGTTGATGTTGTCAGGGCATTTCATTTTAAGTGTTTGAATCTGTCAAACTATTAGGTGAAGGCAGTACAAGCTTTGAAATGTGTGGTGATTTTATGCCTTGTCAAGAAAAACTAAAATCATTACAACTTATGTCATTGATAATTAAAATGGGACACAAAATGATCTAGCGTCCTACGATAAAAAAGTTGAAAAAGTGTTAGAAAGTGGCTCCAAGACTTTTAATGAAAAATGCATTATATCTGAGATAAAAAAGTTAAAGAAGCCGTTTGTCTCCGATAATAAATAAAAATCGTTAGCGGAAGTAGTTACAAAACAAAGTGCGGTGGTAGTAAAATAAAATAATTCTCAAACTGCGGAAAAAACGGAAGCCGATGTGAAATCGAATCTTAAACCAGAAGATTGTGGTATTCAGATATCGGGAAAATAGCAGAGCTATAATTGTTGCCTGTGATAACGATAAGTTAGTTGAAAAATTCAAAGGTGATGTTGAATCGAAACTCGGCAAATTAGTGTAAATAAAATGGCTAGGAAGCCTCGGATTCGTATTAACAACATTATGGAAAAAATAAGTGAAAATGAAGTAATAAATTGTATAAGGAAGCAAAATGAGATTTTGAAAGATAAAGAATTGGGTGTGAAAGCAATATGGAAAAATAAATGATATAACTCTTTTACTGCAGTGGGGGAATGGGATTGTGAATCTTCCAACGAAAAAATAAAAATCGCGATTGTGAATTTAGGTTGGGATAGGTCATAGGTGTATATAAGTGATGCGATTTACGTTAAAAGGTGTTATAATTGTCTGGGATTTAACCATATTGCAAAGGACTGTCGACTTAAAAAAATCTGTTCTAAGTGTGGCGAAGAGCATGAAGAAGATGGTCTAGTGTCAATGAAGTATTTTCAAATCTGTGAATTATGCGCGTTTTAATCAGACCTGGGTACTAAGCATAAGTACAAGTACCAGTACAATTACCTTGTGCTTGAAATTTTTTAAGTTAAAGTACAATTCCTTGGTACTTGTACTTAAAAATTCCAAGTAAAGTACTTATAATTCTCTTTAATTCCTTTAGTATTTTCTATTCTTTTTAAGTATACAAGTTATTGTAATTCATTTTGGTCATTTAAGAAAAAATAAATTATTAAATTATAGAATTAATAATAAAAGAAAATAGTGCAATAAACATTCTCTTACATATGAGGGCGTGAGTGCAAAAGTGGTGTAACGGACATTTTTTTTTATAATTTTTCATCTTAAAGCGTTCTTAAATACCATTATTTTTAGATTTAAGGACGTTAATTCACATATTTAGAAAGCTTAGATATCTAAAAATATAAAATTTTGAATCTGATGACTTTTGATGCAAAAATGTAAATAAATGTGTCTCTCACACGTCGTTTTCAAGCATTGGGCATCTCTTACAAGATTAAATTGACGCAAGAACTGAAGCCGCTTGACCACCAGAAGCGTCGTATGTTCGTGAATTGGGCTGAGCAACAAGTTTATTTAAGTTTATTTCGTATAAAAGCTAACACTGATAGATAAATCTTATAAGCTAGTGATAGTTTATGAATATATATTGTTAATGATGAAATTAACATGTTAAAAAATAGTAAAGGAAGATCTGTATAAGGAAATAGAAGAAGAAAATAGAAGAAGTTAGTGGTTGCTTTATTCCATGTAAAAATGTTTTAATTTGCTCTGAAATTGTTGCATGTTGTTAAGCTCTCGCAGATAGGATGGTAGTGAATTTCAGAGGCGGACTGCAGCAATAAAAAACTGTCTCTCAGATGTGAGACAAGAGAACCGAGGGAGTATTAATAAGGTTGATCTGGTTGATGCTGGAAACCGAAGTTTTTCTAAGAGATATGTTGGTTAACGTGTTCTAAAAATATTAAAAAGTAGTATCAGAGTACAATACTGGATAAAGTTTTCAAAGGACATTTTAAGGAGGTTCTTAGATAGATGCGAGACATGATCATATTTTCGGAGTCAATATATATATCGAATAGTGCAGTTGAAAGCTACCTTTAATTTTGCCTTACTAGCAAAATCACAGTTGTAAAATATTTCACATCCATATGTTAGAACCGGGATGACCAAACTTTTGGCAAGAATGATTCTTAAATTTATTGGGGTAAATTGCTGAACGGTCCATAAAGTTCTAAGAACCCTATAGGCTTTCCCCACTATTGAATTGATGTGGTTATTCCATGTGAGAGTTCTGTTGAAAACTATGCCTAAATTTTTTGAAGTTTTTACGAATTCTAAGGGGAAACTATTTAGCATAATCGATGGAAAATACGATAAATCCAATAATTTTTTTGAGATAACTATGCATTTACATTTATTTGGGTTCAGAGTCAGGCTATTTTTAGTGGCTCAATCGAAGATTCGCTCAAGATCATCATTAATTGAAGAGACACAGTTTTCGATAAATCCCAGGGGGCAGCTTTTATAAATCTGTATATCATCAGCATAGAAATGTTTGGATGCTTCACGGATTACTGACGATATTTCATTAATATAAAGTGAAAACAGAAGTGGACCTAGGATCGATCCCTGAGGAACACCTCTTGATATTGACAGAAAATCAGATAATCGGTTTTGCAGGCATACGGCTTGCTTTCTGTGGCTTAGGTAGGAGGAAATCAACTTTACTGATTCTGGAGCAACATTGAAATTATGACGCAGCTTATTTAAAAGCAATGAATGGTTAACCATATCGAATGCCTTGGAAAAGTCTTAAAGGACGAGAAATGAAACGCAATCATCGTCAAGTTCAGTCCTTATTTCTTCAATGACACTCAGAAGAGCAGTTGTACAACTGTGTTTTGGTCGAAATCCGGATTGAGTATTAACCAAGTAATGGTTATTTGTTATATGCTCATTGAGTTGTTTTTGTATAATGCGCTCACATACTTAAGAAAGAAAGGGTAAAATTGAAATTGGTCGGAAGTCATCACACAACGAATTCTTTGGTATTGGAATGATTTTCGCCAGTTTCCATTTCTGTGGAAAAATTCCAGTCATGAGGATAGTGTTAAAAATGTGGGTTAAAAAAGGTAGCAAAAATGGCAATATAGCTTTCAGAAAAACAGGATTTATTTCATCCATGCCCACTGCATTCAACTTAACAGAAGTTATGCATTCTAGAACGTCTAGATCATTAACTCTTGAAAAACTAAATGAAGACACAGAGGAAGTCAAGGGTAAGTCATCATATATATCAGATACTCCCGATCCAGAACCACTACTAAGAGGAGACAAGAATCTCTGATTCAGTTCGTTTCCGTTAATATTTTTCTGTAAAAGAAGACGTTGCTTCCCAATTCCCAGCTCCCGAATGTTTTTCCACATCTTACGACCATCAGAATTAACGCGAAGGTGGTTAGCATAAAACTGTATTTTCGCAGCTCTTATTTTTTCAACGACTTTGTTTCGCAATATTTTATAGAGTATGTGAAGCTCTTCCACTCGAGTACGTATCCAGCGTCGATAGGTTAGATCACGATTGTTAATGAGTTCTTTGATGTCGTTTGTGAACCATGGTTTTGTTACACTTCTCATCTTCTTTGTCTTGACTTTAACATGAGCATTGAAAAGATTGGTTATGTTTTCATTCAAAAACATAACTTGATCATCGGGTGAAGGCATATAATTAATGTTTTCCCAAGGTAAAGTGCGAATATGTTGTTCAAGCAGTATTCAGTTAATATTTTTGAAATCCCTAAATTGAATAGTTTGGGTTACCTGATAGCTTTCGATTTTAAAATCAAATGTTAAAAAGATAAGGTCATGATGCGAGAAAACAGGAGCAGCAAGTTGGTCATAAAACAAGATTCCATCATTATTACTAACAAAAAAAAGGTCGAAAAGCGTACTTGATGTTTGAGTAAAATGAGAGGGCACCGATAAGTTTACTGAATGTAAATCAAAAGAGCCCATGTTCTCGATTAAACTTTTATCAGTTAAGATATTACAATTAAAGACACCACATATGATAATATTTGATGAGCTCACTGCAATTTGTTCCATAAGATCATACAGAGGTTGTAATCAAACATATCTATTCGGTCTGTATATAGTTCCTAGCAGAAGATTGCTTTCACTTCCTACTACTTCTACGAATAAGTATTCGTAAGGAAACCCTGCTGGCGAGGAGAATCTTACTTTGCATGCGAAACACTCTCTTAAGTAAATCGCAACACCGCCACCACGACCACATCTATCTGAACAGTAAAGTTTATAACCATTTAAAGAATATGAAACATCATAAATGTCTGGAGAAAACCAGGTTTCTGAAATGCAAATCTCATCTAACTCAGAACACTCAAACAAGTATCGAAACTCATCGATTTTAGGCATCAAACTTTGAGCATTAATATGCAGGATTTTTAAACCTTCCCTACGACGACAAAAAACTGTAAGCATCGATTTCAATATAACATCACTGCCGTCAGCTCTGAAATTCACGTTCGACTCACTCAACTCTGTACCGATCAATTATACGATGAGAGTTTAGCAACAGCAAAGCACTCAACAAATTAGGGTATTCAACTTCAAAGCAACTACTAACTTTTACAATATTAAATTTAAAAGTAAAAAATGATAAGTTAAAAATCTTAATAAAGAGAAAAGCAAAAGTGGGATACATAGAAAAGAAAATAAAAAATAGAAAATAGAGAATATAAATATTTATACTATAGAGAATAAAAATAGAAAATGGAGAGTAAAAATAATTACACTATTGATATTGTTGATTTCCATCGCCATGGTGAAGGGTTCTTCTTCTTTCGTCTTCTTCTAGTGTTTCTTGTTCTTTATTCATCGCAGCGGCAATTGCATTCAGAATTGCATCATTTTGTATGTTTATGCTCTCTGAATCTGCACTCTCTTTAACAAAAACTGAGTCAGAGTGTGTGCAAACGGAAAAGAGTGCTCCATCATGTTTCAGGCGCATAGTTTTTCGGAGAAAAGAGCGATTTTTTGACGTCAAGCTCCCGTGCAGGTAAATGTTTTGTTTCCCTCTCCTTTGCGCTGTCATTCCTATGTCGTCCAACTGCAGCAGTCTATTGTTGGTTTTGTGGAAAAAAGCAACACACTTTAAAACCGTATTTCTTTCTTTCGGAGAGTCGAATTTAAGTATGATGGGGGAGTTGTAAAGATTATCTTTGTTTCGTTGTTTAGTACGAAAAGCTGCTTTCAATGAAACAGATGCATTCCTGTTTCATTGAAAGCAGCTTTTTGAGTGGTGTGACATATTTGATGGAAGATTGATTTGAGATCTTCATTTGGCAGTTGAGGGATACCAAGAAGTACAGCGTCAGCAGCAACTTCCTTTCTTTCAAATGTATCGCATTTATGTTCCAGGTCAGCTATAACCCCTTTAAATCCATTTATTGGTTCTAAGTGGGTATCCAGTTGTGTTACTCGCTCCTTAAGTGACTCGATTGATTTGATGGTGTGTTCGATGTGGGCAGATAGGTTATTTTCAATATTTTGGTTTTGAACCGCTCCATAACTTCGCTTCGAAGGTCCCTAATTTCCTTGGTGATTTTGAAAACAATTTCATCTGTGATATTTATGACAAGTTTTTGCAATTCGTCGGGATGGATCGTTGAAGTTGATGTTGTAGCTTTGTTTTCTTTGTTTACCTCATCGGCTGGCATGATCGGAAAGCCAAGTACCTTTGGTGAGGCAAGTTGCATTGGAGGGGCAGGTTAGATTGGATAGGCTGGTGTATGGGTTCCAGATTTCTGTGTGGTTGGCTTTGGTTTGTTTGGTTTTTCAGATTAGTTGGTGGTCGATGGAGAGGCAACCTTCAGGTGCTCTTTCAAATCCTTTCCAGTTCGCAATTTGCGGTCCATGTTCGAAAGAGCGAGTTATAGGAAAATCCACTGGCCAAACAAAACAAAGAAAGATCACAACCAGAAAAAAAAACAGAAAAAAGTAAATTTGTTCTTTTTAATTTATGATGTTAAGCTTGAGTCTTTGAAACTGGGAATACAAATTCAAGTAATTCACACTGCGAGTAACACTTTTCCGCACTTAGAGACTTTATGGGTATTTTAATGATACGAATATAAATGTATTGCCGGACGAAACTATAAGCACGTCTATTCGATCTTGAACATCACCACATCACTTGACAACAACTTGAGAATGATTCGGATTTTCATCGAAAAATCATCTTCAGCGATGAGGCTCATTTCTGGCTGAATGGCTTCAGCCATCATCATTGTATCCCGAAAAAATTACGGTTTGGTGTGGTTTATGGGCCGGCGGCTTCATTGGGCCGTATTTCTTTCGTGATGATCAAGACCGGCACGTTACTGTGAATGGGGATCGCTACCGTTCAATGATAACCGAATATTTTTGGCCCCAATTGGATGATATGGACTTGGAGGACATGTGGTTCCAACAGGATGGCGCCACAAGCCACTCGGCGAATGTCACAATAAATTTATTGGGAAACCAAGTTTGGAGAACGTGTTACCTCACGAAATGGTCCAATCGCTTGGCCGCCTCGGTCGTGCGATTTGACGCCGTTAGACTATTTCATGTGGGGCTT